>VZTX01017212.1:662458-714378 GCA_013400915.1 Pardalotus punctatus
TCCTCTCCTCTGCATAGATGCAGCAGGAGAGAGCATAGAAAGCAGACGTTGTAGGTCCCTGGCATTTGGCCAGGGTCAAACCACGACACCTTGTCTCCAAGGCCTGGGGTTCCTGAAGGCTGGTGTTCCTAGTAAAGGCACAACTGAAGATGCCATTCAGTACCCTGGGCTTTCTGTGTCCTTTGTTGCCACCAGGATCCCTCCTGCTCTTCACAGTGGGCCTACATTTCCTTTTTTCTTTTTTTTCTGTTTGATTGTGGAGGTTTTTTTTGTGTGTGGGGGTTGTTTTACTTTTTTTTCTGGGGTTTTTTTTTTGTTTGTTGGGTTTTTTTGTTTGTTTGTTGGGGTTGTTTTTTTTTTTGTTGTTTTTGGTTTGGTTTGCTTTGCTTTGCTTTTGCTACTTATGGACCTGTAGAAGCCCTTTGTGCTGCCTTTCACCTGCCTTACCTGATTCAGCTCCAGGTGGGCTTCGGCTTTCATGCCCCCATCATTATACAATCAGACAGTGTATCTACATTCCTCTTGGGTTTGCTCTCCCTGTTTGCACATCCTCTATGCTGCTTTTAATGTTTGAGCATTTTTCAAGAGTACCTTGCTTATCCATGATCGCCTCCTGCACCTTTCCCTTGATTTAGTTGGCATGAATTATACTTGAGCTTGAAGTGATTTTCTAATATCAACCAGCACTTCTGGACCCCTTTTCTATCCTGTGCCACATCCCATGGGATTCTCCCAAGACCTCTGAAGAGACCTAAGATTTTCTCAACATCCACCAAGTACTTATTGCTAAACACTTTTTCCACCTCTGCATGCAGTCTAAAAAAAGCACTATTTTCCTCACCTGGGATATTGTCTGTCTCCTAGTCATTTTTTATACAGTGAAATAAAGCAGTTTCGAGGTGCAGGTTTTATCTCTTAGCCATAGAAATTTTGCAGCACTTCCTAATCCTTTTGGGGCTCTAGGAAGGAAAGAGGCTCCCACAGCACCATTACAAGCAGTGGGAATGTGGAACTTGACTTCTTTTCCATGACTTGCCAGCCATGGTATGGAAGTTCATTGATAATAGCCCAAATGTTGCCCAGGTCATCAGCTTGTAGCCAAAGTACCAGGCCCAAAGAGGAAGGGGCAAGAAAGGCATTTTTGCATTCCCTTGGGCTATATATGAGAAAGAAAGTAGTTTATGGTCATCTATATGGACTAACATTTTCCCACCTTTTACATTTTCAAGAACAAGGAGTTGTATGTTCAGGCTTTACCCATACCCACCAATTTGGATCAAGTGGTGGGAGTGAGTGGCAGCATTTCTAGTCTCTTCTAGAGAAACAAATATGTTGTAAAGTACATACAGACAATGTAGAAATCAACCCTACAGTCTGAAAGTTACCTAAGGCCACAGCTCCCTTCAGAGACAGCATTTTGATAAAGAGCCTCAGCTGGTCTTTCTCAACCCATATGCTGAGAACAGATGTGCTGGTGTCACTGCATTTTCTGGCAGGTTTTTTAAAGCAGAATATTTTTGTGACTACTCACAGCACACCCTTACAGACTCTTGTCAGTACCACATTTTCTGGGATCAAGGTGGGTGCCTGCTGGCTGGTGATGGCTGAGGCCACAGGATTACAAACATAGCACAAGCCTCTGTTGGGGGAATATTGT
Organism: Pardalotus punctatus; assembly: GCA_013400915.1. Taxonomy (NCBI): domain Eukaryota; kingdom Metazoa; phylum Chordata; class Aves; order Passeriformes; family Pardalotidae; genus Pardalotus; species Pardalotus punctatus. The sequence goes on from VZTX01017212.1 coordinate 664,116, forward strand.
CTCTAGCAAACATCAGCTGCTGGGGCTGTCTGGTTCCTGGACTTCCCTGCTGATGTTGTTGACTACTGGCCACTGAACTGACAGTTTAAAAATTTGAACAGTAAGATAATTGCTGTTGTTTTTTCTTCTGCTCTATCTGGCAGTGCAGTACAAATGCTTCTGCACTCAAAAAAGTGAGGATCGTTTCAAAATTAATGCATTTGTGACCTCTTCTCCCAATTTTCTTCTTAATCCCTGCAGAATGACTAGCAAAACTTGCTTGCAATAATAAAAAGTACTAAAAATGTCGCTGCTCAAGGTCCTACTGTTCTGGCAGTTCCTTGATACATTTCAGCAGATAATGATGTGATTAACACAGTTTGCGTGTTAATTTCAACTGTGATTAGCACAGTTTGGATAACACTTGTGCTTCAACCATTGTAATATGCAAGCTGGAGGAGTATTTCTTTGAGGTTTTCCTTAGGATGCTGAAGATTGCTTCCTTTTGCAGCAGCTGTGTGTGGCAAAAAAAAGCAAGTTCAGAGCTCTGAACACCATGTCTCATTGAAAGCACTCCCTATTCTGCTTTGCTTCCTCCTACCTCAGGAAAATCAGCTAGCAGCTAATAGTCCTTCCTTGTGGCTGGCTTCCAGAGAGCAAGGAAAGAAACAAACATAAACATTTGTAAATATTTGCGCCTTTGTTTTTGAGTCATGGCTTTAATTATTATTTCTGTTTTACTGCTACAGTAAAAATTTAGAATAAAATAAGACAATTGCATTTTATGTTCTAAGTATCTGAGGAAATGAAATAATGACAGTGGATTGTTTCTCCCAGTGAGAAGAGCTCCACCGGATGAGCAGTACATGTCTGGAGCCAGCAACAAAACAGCTGTGAGTAAATGGTTCTTGGATTGAATCAGGATTGTAGAAACTCAGTTCTGAGGGGCCCCAGTGAAAAACCCAATCCAAATACTGCTGAGCTTGGGTAAAGCTTGTATTTAATGCTGGTAGCTGAAACTAATTTTGTTTGAGTCTATAAAACACTGACTGGATGTTTGCTATAAAGAGCGATTCCTGTAGGCAGAGCTGGGGAAGGTTACTAGAAGTCTCCAGGAAAATAGTTTAGCAGGGAGTTTTCAGCTGACTAATTGTCATTGATAATGACATAAATGCTTCTGTCTTGATCCCAGAAAAATGAGATCTTGATATCATCTCTATGAAGTCTTGATTGAGTGTCCAACAGATAAAATGAAGTGACTGCCCAAGGCACAGATTTACCACATCCTTTTTTTTGTGAAAGCTAGAAGTGCCTCTCTTCACTGCCTATAAGTTACTTTACTTTGTTTTTGTTTCATAACGTCTTCTATGTAGGAGATGCCACTTCCAAGAAATTATAGAGCCAGCTACAGCTGCTACCTCCAAATGCAGAGAGAATAGGCATTTCAAATGGAACATAAAATCAAAGCTAAAAAAGCACTGGTAGCTGTTTCACAGTTATAATGAGGAGCTGCACCTGCCAAACTAGCTCTTCTAAAAAAGAGGATACAGCATCTGTGAGATCCTGGACTAAGGGGTCTGTAACAACATTATTTGGAAGTAAATGCTGTTGGTTCATGGCTGCCTGTGGGATTCCGGCCGTTCACTCCACAGATTGAACTGTTGAACAAATTCATGGGCACATACTTTTGGGCTGGAATTCTGCCTGGTGCAGTCATGTACCTTGTTTTGGACTCATGTGAGTCCCTGGCCTGAGCATTCCCACCCTCCTTAGCATTATGTATCCAGCTGCTCATCTATTCCTGCTTTAACTCATTTCAAAATCACAGTGCTTAGAAAAGGTGTATTATTAAAAACCTTTAAAATAAGCGGTATCACTTTGACACTGTTGGACTGGCTAGAGATTGAGCAAGATATTATTCCAGAAAATTTGAGAGAGGAAGTATTCTCTGCTGAGACATAATTATGGGAATGGACTGGGAAGAGCACAGAAAGTTCTCAAGCTGAAGATGTTGTGTGCACTCCTACTTGATGGGGTGCACCTGGGGATACTCACAAGCCACATTTCCCAGAAGTGGCTTCCAGGTTATTTGCAGCTTAAAGTGACCCTCAGACTATTCCTACATTGATAACTGGTTTTTCATTCCTTTTTTTTTCCTTTGTGTTTTCACCCAAATCTTCACTCAATATCCTATTATCTTCTACACCAAAGCAAAAATACAACAGATGTAAGAACTGAATTCTTTAAAAGACTCCAAGGAAATGAAAAACAAATAGGACATGCCACAAAAAGGTTTTGCCCTAGACAGTTACACTGTAATGAAATACCAAACAATTCCAATCTAATTTTTCTATAATATATGCTATGCCAGATAACTGAAGCCAGCATTGCTCCAGTGAAGGTGCCCAAACAACAAAGACTGACAAAATGATAAAGGAAAAAGGTTATATGGAAAAAAGAGAAAAATGTAATAACAGCATTTGTTGGACCATATCTTAACAGGAAATCTGATACATTACTAATAAATTTCTTACTGTATGCTATGACAAGAATCAGTGAGATAAGGAAAGAAATAATGTATCCAAGGAACAGCAACTAGATAGCAATCTTAGCTTAGAATAATGTAAATCAAATTTATAATGGATCTACCAAAGCATCTGGCAATGTCGTTATAAAGTAAGTCTGGCATTTCCACTTTTACCCCTCAGTTGCTTTGAATGCATTTATAACTTTGCTAACCTGATTGAAACTTGCAGTAAAGTATTATTTTCCAGTCTTGCTTGATGTTTTGGTATTGTTAGTTACTAATAAGAAAGTTATTTCTGACAAAAAAAGAAAAAAAAAATGAAAGAAGAAGAAATCAGGCAGCCTGAGGCTTACAAGACAATACTTGCACAGTTCTTTCCAAAGCCTTTCCTTGTGTTGCCGCCTTCTAACCAAAAACTGAAATTTCTGTCTTCTGTTTTCTGCTTTTCACATGGTCTTGCTAAAGAATGTATTCTTTATATTAAAAGAAATGACAAGGGAGGAAGTGGTTGATGAAATAAATTAGTTCTTGTGCACAATGAATATAAGATACTAAAACCAGTATAGAGTGTTTTGAGGAGAAGGAGTGGTAAAACAAAGGGGAAGGCAGAGAATGAAACCCACAGAGCATCGTAAAAAACCTCAACACATATGAGTTTGCAGAGTTATAGAAATAGACTTTCATGAGACATTAATATGCAGTGTTATGGGTTCCCATCTGCACTGTAACTTTACAGAACATGCTATCTGCCAGGGTAATTATTGGTTTGGGTTTGAAGGGGCCTTAAAGACCATCTAGTTCCACCTCCCCTGCCATGGGCAGTGGCACCTCCCACTAGACCAGGTTGCTCAAAGCCCCATCCAACCTGGCCTGAAACACTTCCAGGCAGGCAGCATCCACAGCTTCCCTGGGCAACCTGTTCCAATGCCTCACCATGCTCATACTGAAGATTTTCTTCCTAGTATCTATTCCAAATCGCTCTGTCATTTTAACATATATTATGCCTTATGGAAGCAAGCAAAGAGAGATGGCACACAGCCTCAACCTACCAACTGGAAGTTGCAGCTCATGACAGTTCTGGTCAGGAGGAAGATAACTCAGATATGGAGAAGTTAAATGTTTATTTATAAATAATTTTATAATACTAATAAAAAGTGATGTCCCCATGTGAAAAACTGAAAGGTGGGATCCTAATTTTCTTCTGACCTATACAGAAATTTTTTGACCCCAAAATCTACTAATAAAGTTAGAGGATTAGTTGTATGACACCTTAAAAAAATTTGGTGTAGTGAAAAAGTAAAAGAAAAGCATTTTCTTATTGATGATACAAATACTGCTAGTTGTCTGCAAAGAGTAGAAAATGGAAGAAATTTTCTGTGGTTATACAATTTTTTCCTTTGGATCTTAAACTGATTCATTATAAGTTTTGAAATAAGTCTGGTACAATGATTGGAGCAATTAATTATTTAAGTTGTTACAAGTAAACACTCAGCAAACATCAAATAAAGCACAATATAAAACTCAACATTAAATGGTAAAGTATATGATTTATAAGAAAAGGAGTTTCTATTCTTGCAGATGTACTTTCTTCTGCATTTTTATGAAAAGCAACATTCAGGCTTCCCATATATCATCCTTTCTTCAGTAATCACAACTTCAATTAGCATTTGTCAACATTTGTACTTTGTTAGGAAGAAAACAGCTTATCAACCATTTCCTTTCCTGCAATCAGGCAAAGATTGTGTTCAAGATGAGACAAGCCAATTTGGAACTACAAAACTTTCCGTAAATATGGGAAAGACTGGGGGAAACAGATTTCAGCATGAAAGATTTCTCAGGTAATAGGGCACTTGACAGAAAAAAGGGGGTAGGGAGACTTTGAGGAAGACAACTTTCCAGCTGAAGTTAGCCAGTCAGAGCCTGAGTTTTCTCCAACAGCACAGATCATATGCCAACACCAGGCAAACATGATTAAAAAGTGATTTTAACAAAAAGATTCATAGGAAAGGTAGCTGTCTTGAGGACACTATTGTGTTGAAATCTAATTGCTAATGGGATGAATTACACTGTGCTGGAAAAGCTCAGTTATAGCCATGACACTATTAGGGATTGTTAGGCACCAACCAAATGTCCTGGAAGCAGGACAGGGAGAGAGCCTGAGGCTGGTTCCTCCCTCCCCTGTGAGAACCTGCGGCAGTATAGAAGAACATTTGCAAAGAGAGTTAGCCTGGGATGTGCTCAAAATCTGAAATGTAGATTATACTATATTTTAAAAGCTCCACCATAGGATAATTAAAGTCAATAATTCTTGCTGAAAAACTTGCTCCAAGCTGGCAAATGCCCTATTTTGTACTTTTCAGTGTTCCGAAAGAAAATATCAGTGCTATGACATACTTAGTGCATTTTCTTTGCTTTTGACATGCTGTAAATGTTTGACTCAATTGGATGAGAATAAAAGAAGATACTCAACACACTCTAATTACTTTCCCTATTTCTTGATTTGCCAGTTCTCAATGGATCTTCCCTCTTCATCACAATTATACTGAAAGCTCTTCATTTCTACATCTTTTTCATAGAGATTGTTTAAATATTAATGAGAAGAAATGACTGTAAAAGGAAGTGCAACCAAATCTTCTCAGTAACAGTCAGTGCATTTCCTCCTTGTTTCACTGAAGTTTCATAAGATTTATTTCTTATTTACTGGAAAGAAAAAATCCTTCTCATATCTTTAGTCAAATTGATTTGCTACCATTTATTCAGAACACCAATGCCATGGAGAGTTTAATCTTGCTCTAGTATAATGAGTAACTATTGAAGTCTGTTATGTATTAACCCTATATTTCCTGTAGTTTGCTAAATGTTCATTAAAATACAATTAGCTTGTTTCATGTTTTTAATGGAAAAGCTTTTTTTCCTAAATGCCACAGCACTAGTGTCCCTATTCCCTCTCTCCTTGGAATTTATTTTTGTTTATTGGGTTGTTTCTTTTTGTTTTTGTTTTTGGTTTTGGTTTTTGTTTTTGTTTTTTTGTTTTTGTTTGTTTCTTTGGGTTTTTTTGTGTTTGGGGTTTTTTCTCTTTTTCTGTTTTGTTCTGGTTTTTTCTTCTTTTTCTTTCTTTTCCCTGGCCAGGATACATTTCTTTTTCATATAACATACAGAAAACTCTCATGCTGTCTTGACTATTAACAGCTGGGCTTGTGGTGGGAATGTGGAGCTGGCTTCCTAAGGATCATTTGAAGGATTTTGCCCCACACATGTGTAAAGCTGTGTAACAACTCCATGCACATTTGAAGTTTTCTTGACCTTTTGTCCATAAAATACTTACCCACCCTCCAGGGCTATTCTTTGATGGCCCTTTCTCATATGTCTTTGCTCATATGGATTTGCTCAATAGATCTTTTCCAACAGTTTTAGAGTGCCAGGGTGTGCCTGTGTGTGGGTGTGTGTCAGCAGAAACATAAGACTCTACAAAAGACTCTTTCAGAGCTTAACTGAAATGTCTTTTCTCCACTTGTCTAAGAGTTGTAAGGAATAAGAAGAGCAATGCAGCTCTTCAGCTGATTATACCTGGTGGATGCCAGTGGAATACACATTACTGACAGTGCCATAAGGTACATTTGAGTGGGCAGACAGGCTCTTCCTGTGGTGTCCAATGGCAAGAGTCCACTGCACTTCCTTTCCCAAATCAGGGTTACTCAGCATGTACTACAGAGCTTGCTGCTGATCCTTCACCCCACTGTGATTACAAAACATGCTCTCAAACTACACTAAACTGATTTTAACACTCTGTGCAGGCACAACTCCATGCAGTTGGCCAGGATGTGTTCTGCCCACAACCCAGGGTTAAATAATATTTTCTATGTAACTGCAAAATTGTATTTTTTTGAAGAATATTATCATCTTATTTATGCAGTGAATGAAATTATGACATGATATACTTAGTTTATATATTTATCTCCCTTTTAAATGCAAAGCAATACTTAAAACACTATGTAAAGTGGCCTGTGGATGTTTTACCCTCAAAGTCAAAGTTCTTTACTTAAAACAGGTTGAGATAAATGGCTTTGGTGACACAAATGCAGCATATTAAAATTATTACTCCATGTGGCAAAGAAGAATGGGACTTGTTTCTGTTTCCCAAACTCAGAATGATTGTGTAAATTTTATTTTGTTTTTGTTTTTAATTAAAACCCTAATACAACATCTTTTGTGTTTGTGGTAATTACACCGAATTTTGGATCCCAAAGGACAAACGTGCAAATGGTTCGCTCTTTTGTGGCTATTTGTTTGTGTCCTTAGCTCAGGAAATGTATTTTCCAAGCTCTGCATTAGTTTAGCCAGCTGCTGACAAAAGTAGTCATTTGTGTTAACACAAGCAAAGCAGAGTTAAACAACAGAATAGACTACGTTTCTAAGTAACATAATATGACCATCTGAGGAAGCAGTAATTGTACAGAATGATTTAAGTTTATTCTTTATTTTTCATATGCTAGTTGTCAATGCAGATGGAGAATGGCTTATAAATCATTGACAGCTGTCACTGGAAATCTTTATATTTTGAGAACTTTTCAAGCTGTCCTGCTGTCCTTGAAGCCAACATAGATACTATTCTCAGCTTACACTGTAATAGGGAATTTAGGTTTTATCAGCTGTACATAATGTCTGCTTTGGCTTTGAAGGACCCACTACAGACTCAGCCCGGAGAGGTGGCCGAGGCTCTGCCCTGAGCCCGCAGTGCTATGGCACACCAGCAGTGATGCTGAGGGCCACTGACCAGACATCAGAGGAGAAACAATGCAGTCATCCTGCACCAGCACAAATCAACTGGTACAGCAGCATGGCACAGCCATCCGTGAGCTACCAAACCAAAGATTTTGGAGAAAAAGGGGTGTGGATTCCAAGACAACGGCTTTGAAGTCAGTGCAAATCCATCAACTTACAGGGCATTCCCACGGAGATAAATGTTACAGTACAGACAGTTTGCACTCAGGGTCCATGGAGAACACAGGACAGATCTGGATTCCAGTGGTACAATGGGATTCAGGACAGAGATACCTGCCCAGTGGTAGAGTGGTTGCTGGACTGCCCCATGGTGCTCCTTGATCCCCACAAGCTCGGTGGGACACAGAGAGGGACATGGGCCTTACACTGTGTTTACAAACTCCCAGAGGGCTCTGGAATTGCAGACACCTGCCAAGCTCTACTCCTCACTGTCCTCTAGCTCCGTGCCCTGAAAGTCCCTGCTCCCTCCTCAAGTCCTTTCCATGTCCCCATTTCTCCTTTGGGATCCCAGGTCTGCTATGTCTGCTACCTCCACTGACAGCCTGAAATTAAATGATGATATGAAATGATTAGTTTATATATTTGTCTCCCATTTAACTGCAAAGCAATACTTGAAAGACCATGTAAAACAGCCACTGGATGTTTTTTCCTCTAAGTTAAATTTCTTAAAACAGGTTGAGATAAATGGCTTTGGTGACACAAATGCAGAATATTAAAAATATTACCTCATGTGGCAAAGAAGGATGGAAGCCAAGATCAGTCTTGGCTGATCCTGCTGAAAAGCCAGCCTGAGTTTGGGCTGGCAGCAGCCACATCCCTGCAGACAGCTTGGCCCCACCCTGAGCTCCCTGAGCTCCCTGCCCTGTGCTGTGCCAGCCCACGCCTGGCAGAGTCTGTGCCTGATACTAGGTAGCTGCCTGCTTCTGCAAAAATGCTCTGGAAATACCTTTCCAAAGAGTTTCTCAGCTTAATATCAAGAGTCAGTACGGAATAATGCCGACAGATTGCTTAGAGTGTCTAGCATGCACTCTCCCTTAAAAACACCAGCACTAACCAACTTCTGTTCTACAGTGTTTCAAATACTCCTGTTTTATACTAAAACCAGGAGTTATTCCTGTAGCAAACTCTTAAATGTAATAAATCCTGACAAACATCCTTTTGCAGTAATCCCGTAAATTAAAATTTCACTACAGTTTGCACTTCAGAATTTGAATCTCATAAAAAGTTTCTCAAACATGCGCCATATGCCAAACTGAGGACCCTCCCATCCCAGCCAGCTCCACCAGGTCACATCACCTGTACAATGACGTCCACACCCCCTCAAGTCTCTTTTCCAGCAAGAGGCTGGACTAAGCCCAACTGAAGTCCCATACAACCTGAATTAGTCTATTATGATTCTACTATTCCTTCCCAGGTACAGGACTTCACATCTGCCTTTGTTGAATTTGTGCTTTTGGCCAAATGGCACACAGCCCTCAAGCTGTTGGCTGGCTCCTGCCCCTCAGTTTGGTGTTGAATGCAAACTTGCTGAGAGCAATCTCCACCAGGTCATCGGTAAAGATGTTTAAGTTGACAGGTCCCAGGACAGACCCCTGAACTCTATTCCTGCAGCATCCAGAATTCCATGGATTATATTCCATTAACCACTGCCCTTTGATCCAGACCACACAATCAGTTTTTTACCTGTCTCGCTCTCTACCCTTTTAGACTGTCACGTCCCAACTCTGATACTTGATGGACTTAATGTTTGCAAAACAGAACACGTGCTCTGTCAGCTCTTACTTCCTGAGCTTTCTAAGAATTGCTGTGAGGGTCTGTTGATCCATTTTTCATGTCAACTCTACAGTCTTTAAGAGCTTCATTGCATGTCCTTTCCTTGTCTTGGATCTGTCTCAAATGAGTCTGAATCACTGATTATCCAAACTTTAACTGGAGTTAAAAGTCAGAATAATCTCTTATGTGTCGACTAGGTTTAGAAAACCATTACATTGGTTTAAACACTCCAGGCAATAGCTGCTTCAGTTATTATTTTATGTGATGTTGTAGTGGACAGCTGAGAGCTTTCTCCTGTCTGATTTACCACTGACCTGCAATTCTTGTATTTGCTATAATGAGTCAAGGACAGGTGAACAAGAGGCCATTCTGTCCCTCACAAAACACTGGTCTTTGTAACACTGTGCTAAGGAAATTAGACATTTGGAAACTAGAGAAAAATAATGCTTGGCTGGTTTTCTGCTTCTCTGACAATGCAAGCATGGTTTTGCTGGCCAGTGCACCCTCCCTGCTATGGACTATTCTGAATCTTTCCTTAAAAGTTGAAAAAATTTGAATGATTTGCCACCAGGCTCCATAACAGCAAAACATTAAAAATAGCAAGGGATGTTTTTCAGTGTTTATTTATAAACTCATTGCTAGTGGTTAAAACCCAAAGTTGTTTCCATACAAAAATGGAGATAAAGCTGCTCATCAGGAAGATAGGGGTAAGAAACACATACTCCAAATCACCTACTCTGAACCCAGATAATACAAAGTCAAGCTAACTGAGCTATGTTGACTACTAGTGATGTATCACCGAGACATCCACAAAAGCTTAATGCTTCCCAGCAATGCTAATGTGAAAAAGAGATTTTTCAAAAGCAGGTCTTCAAAAAATCACAAAATCAAGGAGTACTTGAGGCTGACAGGCATCTCTGGAAACCATCTAGTCTAGCCTCCTATTCAGAGCAGGTTTGGCTACAGCAGGTTACTTGGGATTGTGTCCAGTCAGGATTTGAGTATCTCCAAGGATGGTCAGTCCACCACCTCCCTGGATAATCTGCTCCACTGTTTGACCAACCAAAGAGCAAAGATATTATTTTCCTTATGTCAGAGTGAATTTCCCATTTCAATGTACCCCCCTTTGCCTCTTGTCCCCACACTGGGCACCACTGAGAAGAGCTGGGCTTTGAGAAGAGATTGAACTGAGAAGTAGGTTGGACTCAATGATCTTGGAGATCTTTTCCAACCTAAGTGATTCTTTGATCCTGTGGTTCTAAGTCTGAATCCTCTTCTTTACACCCACTCTTCACCAGATGTTTACACACAGATGAATTTCTCTGAGCCATTTCTCTTCAGCCTCTCCTCACATCACAGACATTCTAGTCTTTTGTCAGCTTTGCAACCCTTTGCTGGGCTTGTTCCAGTATGTCCTTGTCTCTTGTACTGGGAAGCTCAGCATGGGCACAGCTTTCCAGACGGGCCCCCCCAGTGCTGAGCAGAGGGGAAGCATCAGCTGCCTCTACCTGCTGGCAATACCTGCCCTAATACAGCCCCGGATACATTGGCTTCCTTCCCAGAGTGCTGTTTCATGATCAGTCTCTTGTCCACACACAGAGTTTTCTCTGCAAAGCTGCTTCCCAGCCAGCAGGCTCCCAGCCTGTGATAGTGCACAAAAATCCATTCAGTCTGTCAAGAAAAAATAAGGGCAACATTGTACAAAACCTGCAGGTGTGATGCTGCCTCTTACTGCTGTGGCTGTAATGGTCAGGGCACCAGAATGTATTACTGCTCCTTCACTCCTCAGCCCTTGCCCAAGTCGCCCTGTGCTGAAGATGTGTTACAGGAAAGAAAAAGAAAAATTGCTTTCAATCGCCTTGGATAGTGCAAGGAACAAAGCCTTCTTCCACTGAGCCACTGGAGAAACAGTACACACAATGGCTTCTTTCTAGCTCACTTTTTAGGGGAAGAAATGTAAGCCAGTCATTCCCATCCAAAGAATGTGACTGTGCAAAATCCAGTCCCACAAGAGCACCTCAAGGTTGCAGGCAGGCATTTCTGCCCAGGAAAGAAAGAGAGAAAGAGGAAGAAAAGTCAGTTGCTTCTTCAGAATCATAATTCCTTTTTCCTTCCTCTCTGTGACTGGTGTACTGTTGTCATCTCCCTCTCGAGACAAATGGGATGGCTCTGGGACTTCATTTTTGCAGGGCAGAGGCAAAGATGTTTGGATGTTTTAAGGATATTACAAGTTACTTCGTTTCAAGTTACAATCCAAATACCATTTTCCAGGTTTGTAATGAATAGTTTTAATAAAGTTGTAACTTTATGATGCTCCGTGCTTCCTTTGCTTCCCTGTTCTTCCAATGTCATCTTAACATATCTGGGAACATCAACAAGAAAACTAATTCCAATTTTTTCTGTTGTTTTGCATCTCACTCTACAAGTTCTTCTATAGATACACCTTCTGTACTACTGCTAAAAAAAACTCCCCAAATTCTGACTATTCTTGTCATAAAGTATTTGTGTTATTAAAGCTGTATATTCAGGAATGTCTAAACTTACTGAAGCAAGGACAAAAGGTTGGAGGGTTTTTTTCTGGAATATGTGAGCCACTGAGCATCGCAAAACCTGAGGGTCAGGGTAAGGCTGCAGCAGTGTCTGCAGGTTTTAAGAGCAGCTGGTTAGGAGTGATCCAAAAATATCTTCTGAATCACCAAAGGGTCCCAAACTGCATGCTCTGTGATGCCATGACAAAGCCAGAGATGATGTGGTTTGTTTCTGTTTCAGGTCTTATCTCAGAGTGGGTGAAATTCCTGGTGTGCTCTTGACATGTAAAGGTAGTTTTTTTCTTTCTTCAACTACAAACAGAGAACACATTATGGTCAATCAGAGCAAATATCACCAAAAATCAATGGATCATGCCCATGGATTTCTAAATTCTGTGTGAATTTCATTTTCACAGCATTTGATCCTAAGCCTGTTAAAATACTTAGTCGTTATGTGAAATTAATTATAGAAAACAATATATGAAAAATATATCACATATAGAATTAATATCATTAAATAATTGGTTAATATATTTAATAAGCAATATATTCTATTAATAATATATTCTAAAACAATATAATAGTAATGTATGAGAAATATACAATAATAATAATAATAACACAGAAAAATACGTACTATGAAATTATAGAAATGTCAGGTCAGATACTGTATCTAAATTTTTAACAGAGATTATTTAAGTGCCTATACTTGTGCTTTTATGTGTGAGGTACAACAGACATAGGGTCACAAATCAGCCACGTACCAGTGAGGTTGCTCAACAGGAGCAATAAGTGACTTCTCAAAGCTTTCTTCCCAGCTGAACCTGCAGGGATCCCTCTGCCAGGAAGATACAATTGCCTGGGACAGCAGAGTTCCCATCAGATTTCTTACATAACTCAGTGGCCAGAATGGCCACTTCACCTTCACACCCATAACCAAGTGCACCCCTTTAGGAGAATGCTGTGCCTAAATCCATGCAGAGCATCAGTGCAGCAGTTCTCCATGGGAAAAGGCCACATCCCACATTGACAGGGCTGCTTTTCAGCTCTGTTGCTCAGAGCTTTCCTGCCACCCTCCTGCCAACCCTGAGATATCCCACTCAAACAGACACAGCTCAGCTCTGGAAAGACAGATGAAACCAGAGCACACAACCATACAGCTGGAGACCATCTGCTCTCTGGAATTAACTCTTGGCAATAGGACGTACAGACATGTGAGTGTGTGCTAGTACAAAGCACAGAAAAAGAAATTGTGTGCATAGTGGCGATGAAGATGTGAATGGGAACAATTAAATAAGTGCAGAGGCAGAAGGAACAGGAGGATTTGTGGAAGAACTGCCTAGAGCATAGACCTTAACAGCTGTGTAACAGTGCCCTGGTCTGGTGCTTCTCTCTGGTGAGTGAATATTTGATTCTTACACACCAAAATGAGGACACTTAATAGTACTAGTAGTGTATTCTGAAAATGCTTCTTGGTTGTGTCCCCTGCCAGTGGAGACAGAGAATCCAGGTAGGATTTGGTAGCAAGCGGGTTTAACTAAATCATCAGATGGCAATGCAGCTTTATTGCTTAAAACCTGCCTACCCCATTATGAGTGAGGATAACTGCATGTCTTACTATAGGCAGTTCCAGGATGGGGATCCAGTGTTTATAGAGTTATCCAGTGTTTATAGATCCAGTTAGCAGAGACTAAAGGCACGTGTACACCAAGACTGCTCTGTTGCTCAGGAGGTTCATGCAAGCTTCCCCAGTATTACTGCCTGAAGCCAGGTCTCTGGGACAGCACTGAAATCCCAGAGCAAACCCACCCAAAAAGTGCAGCTCTCCAGCAAGTCCAAGCTGCTTCCAGGGGAGCTGGTTCCTGCCCCAGATTCACACAACGACATGGTTACTGGATCAGAGAACTAATGAGACCTACTTCTGGGCATAATACATCTCACTTTTATTTGCAGTATCACAGAGCTCAGCCTAACTTGACCTGAAATCCCACTCACTTTTATATGATTTGCCTTGAGGAACAAGGGGTTGTTCAAACCCAATGTCAAACTCCATACAGAATGGGCAAAGATGACCTGTTACCTGTTACCTGTTCCAAAGGATCACATGATGACTGTGTGAATAACTGAACTCATCTTGTCCCACTACCAAAACAATTACCAAGAAAATTTGTAGATTTCTCATATGAGTTCTCTCTGCTAGTCCCTTTCTTAGCTTCCTGCTCAGGGTTTTATAAGGCCTCTTCTGGGCTTATTTTCCTCCCTTTAACTTGTAAGAAAAACAACTTTAAGTTTCAAGGGAACTGAATCAGGTCTGTATAGCACAGTTCCTCAGGTAAACATAAAATTACAAGTGTATAGGTAAAAAATTGTAGTGAGCCCTTCGAGTGGCATCAGACCATGATTTTGAGTAGCATTTATGTGCTAATAATCCCTTAATGGTTATGTTTGACAAATAACACAATGAGAGGAACTTAAAAAATGTCTCTGCTGCTAGCTATGACTACTGGGGTGAGAGATACAGATCTGTCTCGGGTGAGTCAAACTTAGGGTATGGGAAACATGACAGTGGCAAGGACTTGGTTTCAGATGTTTCTCATAGTCTATGGAGAAACACCAGTTATGGAAGTGTTGCATTTCATCTGACCCTGTAGGAAGACAAGATTTCATAGATTGTGGTGGGGATTGTGAATCTCTGTCCCTTTGCTTTGAAACACAATAGCTGGCTCAGAGAGGCAATCTTCACATTTTTGGTCTGGCTGCAGAACATGTTCAGCTGCACAACATAGCTGTGGTTTTCCTTCCTATTAAAACCAGGATATTATGTATTCAGCTATTACATTCCTTTATTTTTGTTATTTAAGTGCATAATACCAGGTATTATAAGAGACTGTCCCCAGCCTACAGTATGAAACTCCATGCTATTCAGAAACCTTTCCACCACCATGAAAGAGTTGATAGCCCTGCCTGTATGCCACTGTCACCACTGTGGTGCCAAGCACAGGGTGTTCTCTCAGCCCTGGGGGAGGCTGATAAAAGTAATTCCTTAAGCCAGGCACATTTACATAAAACATGCATGTGCAAGATAAATCATGGCTTTAGGCTGCTCACAGCTGTATTTTGGAGGAACCTTTTCCTAATCTTTCCCTAGTTTTTTTAATACCATTTCTGTTTTCATGGCTGACTTAGCAAAGCAAGAAATCATGATTTATAAAGATGAGAGGAAAAGACTGATGGCAAACGCATGTAAATGTAAATAAATAAAACACAAATAACAAAATACAAATATAAGAAAGAATCATCTGGATGCAATCCTGTGTAATGGACACCAGGACAACCCTGCCTGAGCAGGAAGGTTGCACCAGATGACCCACTGAGGGCCCTTCCAACCTTACCCAATCTGTGATTCTGTAAATAGAAGACCTGGTGCCTCAGGACTTTGTAGGCTGTAGCACTTAAGGTCATTTTCCAAGCTATTTGTTCCCTCTAGGTTATAGAGGCATTTACCTAAACACAATTTCTAAGCATGATGTTGGTCACACATGTCTTAACAGGAAAAAAAATCATGTCTGCTTCTGCAATTGCTTTTGGTTTTGCTCTGTATTCACTAACACAAGCAGCACATCCCCAGAGCACCACACTGGGACATCAGGGGACTGTGTAAGCACAGAGCCCTAGTACTATTGCTATAACTAGCAACAGAACACAGGCTTTGACACAAGTCTGCAAGTCCTCAGGACTGAGGCTGATCAGGCTGGCCCTGGCTGAACTCTCCATCACCTGCCTCCAGCTCTGGCTGACTTGGTTGAGCTGAGAGCAACTTCTCTGACTGTTCAGATTCTATGGCTAATGCCCTTTACTTTGTGTGACACAGTCAGAGCAACAAGCAGTTACTCTGCACTGGATGAGATGCACCACTCCGGCACCAGAAGCAGTGCAGAGAAATACAGACCTGGTGCAGCAGCAGAGATCTTGAGAAGCAGGGACATGGGAGGCAGGGTAGAGAAGCACAGGCAAGGGATGCTAAGAGATGGGGTGCAGGCTGTCACCAGAGACCCTATAGCTATAAACAGTGCTCCAGCGATCAGTTAAAGAAATACAGAGACAAAACTGGGTTTAGGGGTAACAAAGAGAATAAAAGATAGTATCTAACCTATGTAAAAGGTACTATTTACAGTAAATGTGGGCACAACATGAAGCTGAGACTGGTGAAGGAAGGACAAAGGTGCAAGAGCATGTTAGCAAAGGATGACCTGCATGGATCTTGGAGAGAAGAAACCATCAACATGAATATTATATTCTTCCAGAGGGGCACTCCAGATGCTGAAATCTCCCCTACCAACACCAGAACGCAGCCACCAGCCTTAAGACCCATTGGAGCAGCAGAGGGACAAGAGGGAAAAAGGGAAGAAAATTATGTGTATGTGTGCAACAATTTTTAATTGGATTCTGGTTTTAGGAAATGCCCTCTGAGCACAAAAGCGAGGTACAGAGAAATCCTCTGTATTCTGAGGTGTGTCATTATTATTGTTGTTGTTATTTTCTTCTAAATTGGGAACTGAGTTCCGCAGGAATGTTTAGTGTACTTACGTATGGCTTCAATGACTACTTCATGATTTCACAAGAAGTCTGTGAAACTCGGACATCCCAGAAAGGGTCACAGACTAAGGTCCTTCCGGTTGCAGGCCCCACATAGGTCCCATTACATAGCTCTGAAACCTCTCATGATCTGCCCATATAGAATTATTTCTCCATTTACAGAAAATTGAACTAGTTATTCCTCCCTCTTGACATAAAGTTTCAGTTCCTTCAGTGAATGTTTATACTTTCTTACTTGGTATTAATATTATTAACACTATAAAATATATTCTCGACACTAAGGAAATACGTGGACAATAGTTTTTATGGTTACTGTATAGTATCCAGAAATCTTATGTTTCATGCCTCAGCCTTAACAATTCATGAATGCATTCAGTTCCCAAAAAAGTCCCAATAGGCACAAAAAGTTCTCTTGATTTCTGCTGCATTTGGGAGGTCTGGAGCCAAGGTTTTAGTGCAAGACTGCTCATAAGATATTTTTTAGAAACAGCATAAATGGTTTGAAGTCTAACAGCACTTAGAGGCCATGTGGGGATATTTGTACTACTACTGCATTAGTGGGTAAAAGGAAAACTTCAATGTCCAAGGCTATTGAGCTGGCTCTAAGTATGTTTCCAGCAGCTTTGGTTCAGTGTTGGCCAGAGAAGAGTTGGTGAAATCAGTTTTCATTATCCAAGGTGATCCAACAAGATGACGAAGGGGCAAAACCCCTTTGCATAGTGAATAGAAATACTCATGGAATTTTCAGTGATGAAAGTTGTGATTTGGCATTTGCCTTCTGAGCAAAGCGTTCAGGAAATTTCGGTCAAGCAGCCGCTGATATTGTAGCCCAGATATTTATCAGTCTGAAACATGTAAAACATTGAATGCCTATGCTACGACTGCATTTTGACGTTTTTGATACCCAAATCCTTGGAAGTTAAAAACATATTTGAAGTCCAGTCCAGTATTGCATATGTGTTGTACACAGTCACCCTTGCCTCATAGGTCAGGGAGACACATCTGAGAAGTGAAATTGGTTGCTGCAATTAGGAGAAGGCAGTGATTGAGAAACAACTGCATCATCTTAACATCAGTGGTTTGTAGAACTTATGATTTAGCTTGCTCTGTGTGTGAGATGGATAACTGTGCAGAAGGTAATGCAACCTGAGCAGACTACAATCATTTCTCTTGTCTTCCCTCTGTCTTTTATCTAATTATTTCATGGCCCTCATTTATAAGTATTGATTCTTTAGTAAATGTTAACATGGGATTCTCTTCCAAGAAAAAGGTCAGAATATTAAACCATGTAGTTTAGTGGTCACATAACAGGGTTAAGTGGGACAGTGATGCATGTCATATCTACTGAAGAGAAAATGCCATCAGAGCTAGAGGATGGAAAAGAAGATGTCAAGACCCCATTGAGCAGATTCATTTCACCGCACAGCCTGTCTGGACAGTGGTGTCTTCACTGTCCCTGTGTGTGCATGGCTGGCTTCTGTCAAGTGCAGCACATGCAAAAGATAATGCTGAACAACAGGGAACAGGAGAATAGAAAGAAACACAGAGAAAGGCATAAAAGCACGTTGCTAAATAATGTTCTTTTCTAGCTGGAAAAAAGCAATGGATATAGCACAGTTCAGCAAAAGGCTTTTCAGAGAAGTGCTGTGATGGCTGAGTGTCTCATTGCAGCCGCACTTTCCGTGGAGCCTTGTGCATGAAGAGTGAGATAATCTAACCTGAACTTCACTTTTGTCCTGCATATCACGAGCCCTGGAGCGTGACTGCAGAGCCTGTCATGGCCAGGCAGCCAGGCAGGAGAGTCTGCTGCCAGCCTGTGCCTCTGCCGTCCTGTGCCAGCAGCACTTAGCACAAGCATCTAATGCAGAACTCGTTTTTTCCTATAATTTGAGTATGCTGTGATCTACAGTAGAATAGATTCATCCTCCAGTACAAAGATGAGAAGGAAAACCTCTTTTTCCACAGGTGGGACAGAGCCCTCAGAACTGATTTGCAAAAAACAAACTAATGATAGATAACTTTCCAATTTTCCTTTCTTGGGCCAGGAAAAGCAAAAATATGCAGACCACCATTAAAATTGAAATTGATTTTAGAGATCAAACCTTTTAATGTAGGAAATGAGAGGCTTTAGTGGAGATAAAAGGTTTTATGTTTTGGTTTCCTGCCACTCTTCAGTGCACAAGGCAAGCCTGTTATCTCCCACCAGTTTCCTGGGACTCTGCAGGGCTTCTAATGACTCAGAACAGAGGCTGCAGATCTTCCTCCAATCAGTCACCCTCAGCTGACTGCTTCTCTCTGTGGCTCTGTCCTCATCCATCCTGGAAATTGTCCCCCCTCTCAGTGTAATGCTTTATTTACTTTTTTATATTCTGGAGAAATATTCAAGAAAGTATCCTTTTGTGTTGCCCATCTTAATAGTCGCCATATTAAAAAAAAACAAACATTGCTTGTTTTCTCCTCTCCCAAGTTCCTAGTCCTTAAAAGTCAATGGACAGACATCCACCAGATACAGTTTTAACTGCAATAGTCAACAGGAGTCTTGTTGATAAAAGATGGATCTGAGGCAGGTATCTCCAGGGTGGGCTCCTGAAGTTTAAACAATAAATTGCTTTTAAAAAGAGTAAAATTCCTGTGTTGTTCTTCTTCTGTGTTCTCAGCTTGTACTGAAAACACAGAGACTGACTTGCACATTACAGTATCTTCCTTTATACATATTTCCTACAAACTTGGGTTCAAATTAAGATGCAAGTTAAATAGTAGCCAGTTCAAACCAAGGTTAATAGCAGAGCCAGAGAATGGCCAGAGAGAGTAGCCTAGGCAGAAATAATGGCATTCACCTTAATTTCATCTGCTTTAGAGTTAATATCTAATAACAAAAATAAACCTGCACAAGTCTGCTCTCCAAGGTGACAGTTATGTTTGTTTACCAACATGCTTGCACAGATCTGGTTTGGAACAGATGATCATTTCCTCATCCTCTGAGTGGAGAAGAAAACAGATGAATGTGAGAATGGATGAGTATATTTAGGCCATAGAACCCCTCTCTGAAATTCCTTTATAAAGTCACTGGTCTCCCCTCATGCTGAAGGTAATCTTTTAGTACAACAACCAGACCTTAAAAACTAACAGTAATTCTGAAAGTGCCACGTCTGCAGGTTAGCAGCATATATTCAAGTGTTAAAGAAAAGAAAGGCTGCCATTTTATCATCAGAAAGTGTCAAATGTCTTAGCACTTCTTCTTTGGTCTTGCTAAGGCTTTTCTGTGGGGCTGGAGACCTGCAAATTTGCAGAAGTTTTGTTCCTGAGTAGACCAGGTCTGAAAATTTGGAACAGAAGCCCAGGAGTGGCATACAGAGAGAACTTTGGGAAATAAAGTAACGTATTTCCCTCAGTGTGCTCTGGCTTGCTTTCTTCCAGTGTCTATTGGGTTTCATGCCTCTGGAGCAGCCCCAGGAGGCACCACTCCTCCTGTTGCTCTACTCTGAGCATGGTGCTGTCACCTCCTTGGGCTGGACTGGGCTGTTGCTGTCCATAAGACTCATAAGAAACCTTCCTTACGTGTTTGCAGTTTTCTCAACCGATGTCACACATATATATATATTTTAGGCTAAGGCCTGTCTCACAAAAATGGCCCAGTAAAATCAGGCTTAGCCTGCAAGGGTAGCAGTGATTTGTGCATCTCATACACAAATAAAATTCTCTTTAGCACAACACCGTAAGACAGCCTCAGAGCATTGGGAGTGTCAGTCTGGACAGCAACAGCACCTTCCCCAGCCACAGGTTATTTCAGCTGCTGTCCTACAGCACTCGATGTGTATCTCCAGTGGCTTCAGAGTGGATGCCACTGTGGGGCCTCTTCAGTGCTAGAGAAACATAGCAGGCTTCAGTTAAAAGCTCATTTGAGTCTATAGCAAGACTCAATGTATGGGTTTCAGTGGACTAGATGTGCATCTGAGCAGTTCCCTTTATGGTCACTGACAAGAATAGTTACAGCTAAGCTATGACTCATTTTCTTCTTGAAGGAATGTGCTGGTTTGAAAGTAAACTGACAGGAGAAGTGAACCCCACACAATTACCTTAAGAGAGATTTCAGGTTGGAGCTCCAACTTAATAGAAAGATTACAATAAATACAATGATGCAGGAAAGCTGGCTTAAACTGACGAAGTCAGAGTACAACCTGCACTCTGTGGGTCAGGGTGGTGGTCACAGCACTATCAAGCGGTGGCTGAAGTCCTGTTGAAGGGATGGTTGCAGTTGAAAGCAGAGGTTCTGTGGAAGTTCCGGTCCTTCTCTGGATGTGCCGAGGGGTGATGGTGGTGCTGGCCCAACTCCTCAGTTATATATGACTGGGTTCAGGTGGGAACGCTCAGTGCCTCCCCCAGGGAGCGCAGTTTCACAATGGAACAATTTAATCCTGTGAGTTTTTGCAGCTGCCTTTTCTGCTGCTGCCATTGAGTCCAGGATGGCCCATTAGCAGAGATGATACCCTCAGGATGGGTGTGACTGTGCTGGTGCTTCCCTGGAGGGAATTATCACAGCTGAGTCATTAGTGTGAAGAAAAAGAAACACTGCTCCCCTATCTCATTTAACGCCCAGCTTGTAGCCTGAGGTGTTGGGTGTGCACTGGGCATGGACTGCAAACGACTCATCATTAATAGTTCATCAGAAATTATGTAGAAGGAGCAGAATACACAATTTAGGTTACACCCACATAGTGCTGAACTTCCCCTAGAACCAAGACAAGGAGACATCTAAAATTTTTTTTAAAGCACTATTTCCTGTATCTATACAGAAAGACCAGAATACACATATCCACCTGGCTGACCTCTGAAATTAGGTGAGTCATATCCATAGAGATTTGCCAGACAGAGGAGCACCCCCAAGCTTCAGTGCCTAGGTGAAAGCACTGTAAAACACAGCAGAGGTGTTGATAAACTCAAGGAGCATGCATAACCCATACTAGGCATTTG
Organism: Pardalotus punctatus; assembly: GCA_013400915.1. Classification (NCBI taxonomy): domain Eukaryota; kingdom Metazoa; phylum Chordata; class Aves; order Passeriformes; family Pardalotidae; genus Pardalotus; species Pardalotus punctatus. Next base: position 685,272 of record VZTX01017212.1, read on the forward strand.
TGAAACCCGTGCAGCAGGGAATAGAAACTCATGTCAGGGCCGGCAGAGAGCCCAATCTGTAACAGGATCAACCATCACAAAACCTGTCTAGTGCCACTAGATGCAAAAGCTGGAAGAGTCCTTTCTCACAGGGATACCAGTCAGAGGGAGGTAATGTACTTCTTTTATGCAGATACCAATGGGTGATTTATTTATGCGTCGTGAGGAGTCCAAGTCTTCCAGGGTAGTGGAGCACTTGGCAGAGGGAACTTCTCAGACTATGCGCTAAAAGGGTTCAGTAGATGTAACATAATTCAGCGCTGACTGGGGCAGTGATTAGAGAGCAGGTCTTGTCTCACAGCTACATGCTTGCTGATCACCATCTAACTCAGCCATGCCCATCATCCCTGAGGATCTCACGGGATTTGTGTGGTTTCACAATCCCTGCAACTGGTTCCTCTGAGGCTGACTTGAGCTCCTCTCCCAACAAAGGAAAGTTCCAGAGAAAGCTCAGTGGGAGATGACTGTATCACAGCGTCTTCCAGCTTATTCTTACCCTGTGGAGCTTTGGGTAATAGATCCTCACTTCCAGGGAAGATGATGTATGAGCTTTGGCATCAGTTGACAATGGCCCATTGTGGAGCCTTGCAAGGCAGGCATTTATTCCTTAACTTTCCTTTTCTGCATGAATTGTGAGCTATTTCCATCCAATTTGCCTTGTTCTTGGCCCTTACTCAAGAAACCTTTCTTTTTTTTTTCGAGAAGACTATATCTTGACCAATTCAAGTTGTATTAACAGTTACGACCTGGATACAAGTGGTCAATAAATAATAAGATAGTAAAATATAAAACAAAATCACATTTGGGTGTAAGCGTACTTGAGAAAGAAAGCGGGTGTCAATTGATGACTTATAAACAAGTAATCTCATCTTTGTGCCATCTCATTTCACTGTTATGTGGCATCCTTAAGGATGGATCAGCAGCAAGATTAAATCTGGCCTTGGAGAACATGGGAGTGACCACTGTGGATCCCAGCCTCTTGTTTCACTTTGGTTTGACAAGTATCCCTGCTAAATGCTTCAGAAGAAAGTACATTATATTTTGTGGATAGAAGCAGGATAATCTGACCCAACAAAAGAATTTACCTACCCTCTCTGGTGCTTGGAGACCAGGTTCAGCCCTGAAACTGCATCACTTCAAGAAATTTGCTAGGAGTGGCTGTGATATTGAGATCAATGATGGCTCTTTATGAAAAAACCCACCTGGATGCTGGTTTGTTTTTTTAGCAGTAGAAATGCTACAATATACAGGTGCTGAGCTAGACAAGACAACACCCTGGTTGCAGCCAAGGGATGGAGAAGAAATAATTAACACCATAGCAGGTGTTTTGGTTCTTTGCCTTTTCCTCAGGCTTTAACTACTTTGTGCGGTTCATTCATGTTATCCTTATTAATTATGATTAATTGACTGGCCAAGACTCTGTTCTCCTTTTGCAAACTTGTACAAGTAGGACCAGCTCAAGAAAAGTAAATATTCAGCCAGAACAGCAGACTTCTGGAAGAGTGGAAAATGGATCCTGTCATTACTTTTCCTGCAGCATCTCCTCAGCAGGCGTGTTGGCTCTTACCCTTCCTGCTGAAGGGGACCAGGGTATGTGCTGTGGTGCTTTTTACTACCTTCTTCAGCTCCCACACCTCCTGTATCTCCTGTGGTGGCAGCAGCACCCTGCCGTCCTTAAACACCACCCAGCTGTTTCACAGAATCACAGAATTGTTAGGGGTGGCAGGGACTTCTGGAGATCATCCAATCCAACCCCCCCGGCAAGCAGGAGACACGGGAACACGTGCAGGTGGGTTTGGAATGCCTCCAGAGAGGCAGACTCCATGAGCCCCCTGGGCAGTCTGTTCCAGTGCTCTGTCATGCTTGACGTAAAGAAGTTCTTCCTCATGATGAGGAAACACATCTCTTGTGTTTTATTTTGCGGCCATGGGTCCTCATCCTGTCTCTGGGCACTACCAAAAACAGCCTGGCACCATCCTCTTGGCACCCACTTTTGAGATATTTATATGTATCGGTGAGATCCCCTCTCAGTCTTCTCCAGATTAAACAGACCCAGCTCCCCCAGTTTTTCCACATAAGAGAGATGCTACCTCCCCTCATCATCTTTGTGGCCTCTGCTGGACTCTCTCCAGTAGCTCCTTGACGGCTTCAAACCAAAACTCCCAATTTTGCTCACAGCACTCAGGAGCCTGGCCATCTTACAATAGCTTTTAATTTCAAAATTCTTGTTGATTGCAGCCTTTCTCCCTTAACAGACTCGCATTTATTTGCAGGTTTATTTAAGACCACATGGAGTGAAAGAACAGGCTTCAAATCTGGCAAAAGAAGTGCTGTGCTCCCAGTATGAAAAGGACTGATTTACCCTTTGCTCATCCACTTGAATTCCCATCTGGCTCTGCCTCCCCACATGCAAAGGTGGCCAGGCTGCATCTGTAAGCAGGGATGGGCCATGCCCTAAAGCCCTGGCTTGTCCCACACGCACTGTGCCCCCACCGGCACGGCCCCTGCCATGGTTTCAACCCACAGGAGACAGCACTCTCCCAGGAAATGCCTTGTGGTGGCACTGGCCAGCCCTTGCTCCCAGAAATTTGGGAGAGGAAAACTTATTTGAGGCGGGGAAGGGACAAGAGAAAGGCAGAGATTTGAGGTGTTTGGATGCAAAGCAAACCATGCTGCTGAGTCTCCATGCCTGCAAAACGAAGCTGGCGTGTTTCATTGAGCCGTGCAGATGTGACCTGAGTGAATGAGGGCCAGAGGCTGAAGGGAGGCAGCGACATCAGGACAAAGCTCCAGCAGCCAGCTGTCCCTTTGCTGCCTACAAAGTGAACTCAAGTAGCTGTTTGAGAGCAGGAATATGACCAAACCTCATGCCATGGCCTCTCACTGAGGTCAAGGTCAGCCACGGCTTTAATCTGAAGTCCTGAGGGTTGCATGAGAGGATGGAGAAGCTTCAGTGGGTCCATTTTTCTCTTCCCCACATTGTTGCTTTCACAATGTTTAATTTCATTGTTATTCAGTTCTCAGGAGGGAGATTTTCCCAGCTGTTTTCTGGGAGGGAAAACATACTGATGGGAATAAGCATATGTTATTCTTCTATGTATTATCCAGAGAGTGTCACCCTCGTTTTAGGAGCTATTTGCATGGCCTGGCTTGGAAGATGAAGTGCCTTAGACCTCATATGAAGCTGATAGTGAAAAGTGCTCAAAATGGTTTTCCAGAAGATCCTAAATTAGATTTACCATGGCGGGCCTCCTGTCTCTTTCCATTGAGTGCAATCAAATAGACTTAATTTTGGCCCTCTGAGTTTCACCTAAATTAGATGTCTGAACACAGCTTGAGTATCCATCTTGGACTGTAGCTGTGGCTTGAAGTTGACATCCAGCTGTCACAATTAGGTTTGTAACTCAACACTGGTCAGGAAAGCAAAGCTTCTGATGGTGTAAGAAAACTATATTCTGAATCTGTTGCCTAAGGCACCTGCTCACATTTTAAGTATTAGACATGTATTAGATGAGGAAAAGTCGCAAGGAAGCAGCTTGGTTCTGGATCATTCTTAAAGAAAACAAGGAAAGAAAAACTGAGCCTAAACACACAAAGAAAACCATTACTATATAAAAATATGTTCTTAGTGACACACATATAACTGAAGAAAACTAGCCCTACAGCTGCAGAGATACTGTGATATTTAATGATACCATGCTAATAAAAAACAAGAAATCCTGGATTACAAATGAGCAGAATTCACAGCAATCCAAAATGGGGATTCTTGATGCTGTCTGCTGGACCGCCCTGTGGCCTGCAGGCATCAAGACACGCGTACCTGGGTAGGTGAGGCCGCCTGTGTCCTTGTCCAGATGTGAGCCCCTGTGCTGACAGGAGCTGTTCGCTTCTGACCCCAGCTGGGGCTGGCAGCAGACGATGTTATGAGAACGAGCAGGCAGAGGCAAAGAAGGAGAGAGGGGCTCAGATGTTCCTGCAACTTGTATCGTTATTCACTGCCTCAAAGGAAGAGGAGAACTCCACGGCAAGGAAAAGGATACAAAAGAGCGCAGGGTGATGGTTGCAAAGGGTTTTAAGGGAGACAGAAGGGGGAGGATCCAACAGGGAAGGTCCAATGGGGAAAGATTACATAACTGTAAATGCCCAATGAAATGTAACGGGGGAGGAGTACATTCAAATGAACCAATGAGGACACAGAGAACATAGAATTTTCTAGAACTTAATGCATACTAAAACAACCTCATGCATAGGGAATTAGCTGGGAGGAGAAAGGGGTGTAACCAAAGCTTGGACGGACAATTCAAAGGCCTGGAAGTGTGGGGAATTCCCCAGCCTGGCTTTCTCCCTACCCCTCAGGCTCACTGTCCTGAGGGGGAAAGTGTGACAAACTGATCACATTGATCTTCATAGAGAAAGCAGATTGGGTCACTGCCACAGATTCTTGTGTTAATTTTTTTAATTTTTCATCTTAATGAAACTTTTGGAACTGAGAACTGTGCCAACATGTTTTTGTTTCGTTTAAGACTCTTTAAGGTGCTGACAGGAATATGTCACCTCTGTATCTCCATTCAACATTTCTTTGTTTATCGCCTGAGTCATGTGTTTAGGGGACAGTTTAGAGATGTGGTTGCATTTTAAGTGGTTTGGTGGCCTTGTTCCCTTCATGTGACCCGAATGCTTCTTGGCTCACTCTGACATCTACCCTTCTTAGCTCTCACTTTATTTCAATAGTGCATCAGGATATATGAAAGTGTCAGTTCTCCAAGTTGTATTTTTGCTAGTGAGGAATAAAGTTGTCTGTTGGTGAAGTGCCATACTACCCCACGGCTGTTCCTAGAGAGCCAGAGCTGCTGGCTTGCAGACTGTTGGGCCAAAGCACAGCATTTGTATGGCCAAAACACAGTGAAGGACAGGACTCATTTGTTCGTGCCAGGAGGTTGTGTAACTGTGTGTGCTGACACCTCAGGCGTGTGGCAGATGGTAACTGAGGCGTCTGGAAGGCCAGGTTAGCAGATTTGAGAGTAAGCAGTTCTTGGGTACAAATTCCAAAACACAAAATCACAGCTTGGAATTTGGCATGGAATAAGAATATGGGCTGAGAAACTGTTAGATAAAGAAAATCTTTGTGTGATTTCTGATGTGTGGGAGACTGTAAGAAGAAACTTCAAATGTTCTCAAGCTTCTTAACTGAGTTTCTTTCCATGCAGCAGAACTCTCAGTGTGCTGGTCCTGGAGAGATGGTGCCTGACATAAATGACTCTTCCTCATCTTCAGAGATCTGTCTGCCAGTATTCAGGAATGTTACAGCTGAAATACTAATTAACCAGAAAAAAAGGGGGGATCAGAATAGATATCAATAAAATATATGTTACTTTGGTAACTTCACATTACTACTTAATCCCTCAGTATTTCCTAAATATCTTTTAATTCTCATCAAGGGGATATTAATTTTGGCTGCTATTGGCATTCAAACTAGGCTGACATGCACTGGTAAGGGTAGTACTGACCTTCTTCTTCGTGTGTCAGGTGCATTATCAGCATAGCAGGACCTACTGGTTGAGTTTTGGCCTAGCAAGTGTTGGTGTTTTGCCTTGTTTTCATTTCAGTGAATGGTGTCACCTTAATATAAATATCATCTTTAAAACACTGATCATTCCTGTACCAAAACTGTAGCTAGACAGAAGGACTTTGACTAACAACTCTTGCATTAGCCTTGCCAACAACTGTCCAGAGAAATCATGGATTATCTTAAGTTGGAAAGGATCCATAAGGAGCATGGAGTCCAACTCCTCACTTCTCATAGGACCACCTAAACCATGTGGCTAAAAGCATCATCCAGACACTCTTTGAACTCATGGCTGCTTCCCTGGAGAGCCTGTTCCAGTGACCAACCACTCTCTGGATGAAAAGCCTTTCCCTAATTCAGTCTGAACTTCAACCAATGCAGCCCTGTTCCATTTCCTCGTGTCCTACCACTGCTTGTCAAAGGGGAGATCAGCAACTACCCCTCCACTGGAGGAAGCTTTAGACTGTGGTGGAATCACCCCTCATCCTTCTTCAAGCTGAACAAGCCAAATGACTTCAGCCACTGCTCGTGAGTCTTGCACTTGAAACACTCTACCAGTGCCAAACCTGCTGCCACAACATTGAGGTGTCCTAAATCTCTATGTCTATAAAATTAATGGCATGTAGAGCCGCTCACCCATTCTGTCTCCATGCCAACACCCGTTCCATAATATGTACATTTTGGATAGCACTTAATAAACTGTTCTTGGTTGCAGGAACAGTCACAGAGGACAGGCACTTACGACAAACTCTTCCTTAGTCCTGCACCCTGCACTCTCTGCAGATCTAGGATGCCCTTTCCTTTCCATGTGACCTCATGTCAAATAGATTTTGGGGCATCAATGCCTTGTGGTTTAATTAGTATGGCTGCTTCTCTTTCCCCCTGGGGCTGGGCTGAGGAGTGACCTGACATGACAGTGTGTCAGATCTGGGAAATTAATTCACAGCCATTTCCTCCTTCATCAGTCATTGGCTGCCTGCTGCCCTCAGCCTGATAATTACGCAGGCAGTTCAGATAGGTCTTGCTACTGAAGGACCATGGACTCTTTGTTCTTATTTCTGGCTACTATGCCTGGATCTGCTTCTCCTAAGCACAGCTGCTTGTGAAGTTGGAAATTCAACACAAGTCATCACTTTCTGCCTCTGTGGCCAATGGAGAGAGAGGGAGAGAATCTGATGTTCCCAGCGTGACTCATCCCATCCTAAACAACAGACATCTAAAATAGGCAGGTATTAAGCAAATAATTCCAGAAGTTAATTTATCTTTGGTATTAGTAGCAGATAACTGTTTTGGGTTTGGATTTTTTTGCCAGCTAAGCTAGGTTCCATAAACTTGTCCTTTAAAGGTGAACCATATTTTACTGGGCAAATGTGCATCTTCTTTCCTGCATTGCTGCTTGCTCCTGGTAAAGGATTGCTGTAAATACTTACCAAGGAAGGGACAGAGAGGACAGTCACATTTGGAAGGTGGTTATAAGATCTACAGCTGTGGTGTCTGCTCTTTGCTTCTTCGTATCAGGGAGGTGAGAGTTGCACAGATATGAGCTAAGGGACGAAGTACAAATTGTTCTAGACTCCCACACAGCATTATCTAACTTTGTGAGGAAGCTATGAAATCTATTGCTTTGTTAGCTTTTATGCCATATTAAACCTCTCTATAAAAACGGTTACATTTTAATTATTATACAGTTATGAACAGGTATTTGATAGTAGCGGGAAACTGCGAGAATGCAATGGTGTGCTGGTTAGGACGTGCTGGCCCCATGCTCACCCTCATCATGGCAAGAGCATCTTGAAATAAAGGCATGGAAGCAGAAAAGCCCCACAATTAGGGCAACATGATGTTTTACTGTATTTTTTTATTAGCACAAATGGTTCCCAGCATAATCAGATGAACCAGCCGCCTGAACCAATGTTTGGTAGTCATGAGTAAAGCAGTACTGTTAATATTAAAATGGTTTAGTTTTGTTTGGTTTCAAATCAAGTGGACATAGACAAGAAGAAATTGGAGAGGGGAAACAGCAAGCAATCTTGAGAAACTCTCAGAGAATAGAACCCTTCAGAAAAGTATATATTGTGACTTTCTTGGCCTGTACAGAGGTATCAATGGTCCTTTTTAAGGATTCGCTGAGTGTAATTGTGTATATTTCTAACTAGTGCCAAAGACAGAGGAGGTCTAAGGTTCAGCTGTGGGAGGAGCTGGGTCTGCTGCCCACCCCACCCAAGGCTGGAGGTGATGTGCTCCAGGGCATGGGGCAGCCACACCTGCCCCCATAGCCCAGCTCCCACCCAGGGACTTGCCTGTCCTGACACCCTTGCAACAGCAAGGTCAGCATCAGCAGAAAAGAGGGACCTGCTGGGGTATTGGTGGCTTAAAACACCAGAAATCTGTGTCTGCTCCTCCAGCAGCCTACCTGCAGATGCAGTGCAACAAATGGAGTTCCTATCTTCACAGTTCCCACCATTGCTCTGCCCAAAATACCCTTGCTTGTTTTTTTGGTGTTTTGTCTCATGACAGTACTGCAGTGCTTTTCTTTCAGCTCGTATCTGGAAATAAACACACACGTTTTCTGCGCAAACTGCCAGCCAGCCTCTCACTCCAGTAAATTTCCAAGTTGTAGGTATCCAACTTAGTGAAATGCTCATGTTTTGCACAGTCACCACTGCCTGTGCTGATGCTGCCCTTGAGGGGTCAGGTAGAGGTAAAAGTCTCTACTCCCATCTCCACCCACACCTCCCATCACTGTAGAGGTGATGGACCACTGTCTGCTCCCTGCTGCAGAGGCTGCATGAGCCCTTGCAGCCACCACCGGCAGGTGGGCACTCTGTCCTCATTTGTACCCTGCTCATGAAAAAAGGCAGCCAATATTAGGTGGTATCTAGGGGTAGCATGGAAGTCCAAAGGGATGGTGGGAGCACTCCACAGTACATTGAGTGTGCTGGTTGTATCGGAGCTGGAGCACATCCTCCATCCCAGGAGCCAGCTCCATCCCGGGAGCCGGGCACTCTGCTGGCGGCTGAGGACCCAAAGCCTGGCTGGCTGATGGGCAGACCTGGCCTGCCACCGCTCCCCAAGCCTGACAGTGAACGGGGCACCTTAAAACTGGCATTTCGCCTGCAGCCTGCTGCGAGAAGAAAAGCCTGCTTATTCCACAGCCGCATGAGCTGCTTGCCACCGACTCCATGGAAAGATATGGAAGGATGCTGCTGACACCTCAGAGAAAAGCAACAAAGTACTGCACACAAATTCTGTAAAGAAAATGTTTTATTTAAAGTGTTAAATACCATCACCAGAATGAGTTTGATTTACATTAGTTGGTGTTCATTACAGGCCTAATCTGCCCTTTTTTTCCCCAACTGTAATTCCTTTTAACTTTTTAAAACGTACTATTTACAAGACAGCAGTGATCACTGGAATAGTACTATTTACATGACTAAACCATAAGTAGAGTTGCAGACGTGTGAAAATTAAAAAAAATACATTAATTTTTGTTAAAATAAATACTGCATAATGACAATTATGTACAAACCTTCCATGCGTCATGTCCTTGATTTTAAAATTTGGAATTTATAGAGGACTATGCATAAAAGAATGTGTGAGCACATCTCACAGTGTCAGGAAAATGGTTATGTATTTTTGTTTAATATCCTAGGGGATATTGCAGACTTCATGTTAGTAGTATTTATTTGCTGCTGGTAGGTGTCTAAATTATCTCAATAAATCTAATTTTACCAGTCTGTCTATTAACTTAACAATAATCCATTATATAAACTCTGCAGACAAGACACAATCTCATTTTCTGTGATATTGCACAAAGTAAAAGGCATTATAAGTGATACTGTTATTACTTTTCCCCTCTTAAGAGGCATGTACAATTTGTTAATGGGAAACTTCAATAGATTTTCAAATAAAATCAGAATAATTCTCTGTGGTCATGAAAGTAAAGTTAATGTACTTCAAAAATTATTGCAAGATTTCAATATTAAACCTTAAGTAGGTATTAAAGGCATACAAAGACCCAGGGGAAAAAAAAAAAAGGGTATTTTGTTATTAAACATTAGCCAGTTACATTCCCTTTAAACAACATAATTTAATGAGAAGCTTGAACTTGCAGCACCACCCAACGGTAGTTACTGTCTGCTACAAAAACCAGGGTTTTGAAGATCCATTAACTGCAGTGAGGTTCTGGTGTCAAATAGCTGTCAGAGTGGTACTGATAAGTTTTCTTTAAGGCTATTTTATGAACCAAAGACTGATATTTTCCAGACTGATATTACCTAATTACATCTTTTGCAATGCAAATGTAATTTATGAAAATTGAACTTTACAGCAGAACTGTATGAATTTGTAACCTTTGTTGCTTTTTTTATTTCAAAAATGTAGCAATCAATTTGGTTTAGTGCAAATAAAAGTGCTTAAATTTGTTTCCTAAAAATCGCTCAGGTACTTAATTTTCCTCTTTTCAAAAACCTTCAAGAAATGATAGTTCAGTCTTTGAATGAAAGATGCTGGTGCTGAAAACAAATTTATTGAAGACATCTTACAATGGCCACATGATTCCAGTATTTTGCTGTAGAATTCAATTTGAAGGTGAGAAAAAATGAAAAGAAGTTACCATGCACTGTACAATAAATTGCAAAAGTTCAAATATCTTCTTTATCAAATACATGCTGAATTACATTAATGTACTCCCAAGCCATGTTGCAAAATCCTTTTCAACATGCTTGAAAAAAAAGCTCTTAAACAATATTTTTCTCAAATAATTCAGAAATGCAGAACAATCTGCAACCCTGAACCAAATATGGGGCATAAGAGAGTAGTAAGTCAAAAGGTAGCCATTTTAGAATATGCTGATCATCCTGGGAGGTAGAGGGGAAAAAGAGCAAAAAGAAGAAGGGAGATTGGGAGGAGAAATAGAGAAAGAAGGAGGTAAAAGAAGTGTACAATTTGCACATTATGTTGAACTTTACAAGGCTTGTACCTTTCACATTTAAATAAATTTAATATATTACACTTATTTCTTGTCACATAAACAGAATTTTAAATATTTGCTAGAAATTATTTTTTATTTTTAATATAAGTCTGCAAAAACACAGACTATGACTGGTTTAAAGAATGATAAACGTGGTGTGTCTTTGTATCACCCTGTTGCATTCTCTTCCCTTTAAAACCATGCACTAGTGAAATTTATTTTTAAAAATAATATAAACTGTTGAAAATGGCTGATTTATTCTTTTAGTTTTTTTTTTTTTTTGCAAGTTGCAGCCCCAAGAAAATAATTTAAGTGTTCAGCTAAATCTGTGTCCATGCAAAAAAGTTTCTTAATTTCATACAGTACAGTATATCCACAGAACTTTATTTTTCAGAGTCCATCATGTCTGGGGTTTCACTGTGTGAATAGCTGGAGGTATGAAGCCCGCCACTTTAAGTCTTGAACCTTTTCAATATGAAGAGTTTTCAGATCTCAAGCAACTGCTGCAAGTGTCAGTTGACTTTTCCAGCATCCTTACATTCTTTTCTTCCAATGTCTGCTAATCCACTGACTTGTGACGTGGCTCCATGGGAGGGTAACTCCGTTTCTGTGGCATAACCAAGCTTTAGGAAGGGAGGGCAGATAAATAAAGAAACGGGAGCAACAAAACAGATATGCCATTGAAAAGGACTTTTGTTGCATGAAACAGATTGACTTTTTTAGTTTAGTCCATGGCTTCAGATTGGACCAAAACTGAGTCCCTGAACTCCAAACCTATCAGTTCTTCATGATTTCAGTCCATCACCTGAGGGCCTTCCGTAGGGCACAATGTGTGCAACTTCCTTGAGAACACAGGATCGCGTTGCAGCCCTAGAAACAGGCTCAGAAGACACAACATTAAGCATGCAGTGTTACCAGGGTTTGCGACCTGTAATTTGATTTTTTTGTAACGCTGGTTGCTATGACAACAGTTTCACAGCTGCTATGAGCGAGCATACGAAGGTCCTGTTGAACTTTCAAGAGATGATTGGGAAGCTCTTCTGGTGAGAGGAGCTAAGGTTGGGTCTACTAGGGAAGAAGGAGGGAAAAGTTTGAACCACCCAATCACCATGTTGGACAGGTCCAGTTCATCTAAAAGTATCTGTGCCACTCCCATAAAGGATTTGTGATCCATACGTCCATAGTCTCCCCAGACAATTATCTGTTAGGAAAAGAAACAAGAAAATAGAAAAATTTCAGCAAAAATTACAGAAGCTTCAATCTGATTTTGTCAAAAGTCTCTGCTTATTTAATTACAGTAAGCAATGAAATATTTGACTGCGGACACAGTTTAGTTCTGTGTATACTAATCATGATGCAGTGAGAGAAATTATCTGGGCACAAACAGAGCAGTTATCCGTGATACCAGAGAAAACTCAGTGAGAGGAGCCCCTACACAGAGTAGAAGCAAAATAATCTGTAACTGACTTTTGCTCAGTTCTACTTGCATACTCAGTTTCTACTTGCATAAATAGCTAATACTGTTGTATTTATGCGCTCAAGGAGTATATAAAATATGAGAATTTATTGCAAAATGAAGCTTGAAAGGAGTTTGAAACTCATTCAGTGAAAACTGTACAGGTGACATTTTCAGGTTTAGAGGAATACTGATGCAAATTACCTGTAAAACCTTCCCTTGGGGACTTTCTTCAAATGATAGAAGTTGCTGATAAAGTGGTTCCAGTGTTTTTCTTGCTACCTTTGTTTTCTTTTTGGCTATGCAGACTCCATTTTCTAATAGATACACCTTTACATATGGTGCTTAGAAGAACAAAAATAAAGAACAGTAAGTAAAGAAGTCCAGATTTTTTTTTTTTTTGCACCGTTTGCACTTTCTATCACTATATAAAAATCTGCTTTTAACAGATATATAACTTATAAGAACAAATCTCCACAAACAATATTAACAATTATTCCCATACAAAGAATCTATGCATTTTCTTTACTCTTCTCCTTAGGTATATCTTTTCTTGACTTCTTTTTGTATGTCTCTTTTGCCATGAAACAATTCAGATTTTGACCTGAAAAAATCAGGTATTCCTATATATAACATACTGTACAATATGCAAAATAGGCCTATTAAGTAAATGCATGACTTGCAATGACTTTGGTGAGATTCGGATCAATGTTCTAAATTGTTAATAATTTAAAATTATCTGCAAGGTGAAAATCAGTGAAGAAAAGACTCTGACACAATTTCTATTTTGGCAGAAGAGTCTGCTAAAAATATCATTATACTGTCCTTTTCACATAGTGTTATAGGACATCAGATTATAAAATAAGGAGTAAGTATCAAATACTGGTCTACTTTTTGAGTAGGTACCTATTCCACATCTCTTGATTCCCTCTTCATTCCTAAGATTCCTATATAAAATATTCAGTATATACCTTTCTTTTCTATCCCATAATAAAGGATGCCTTTGCCATTACGAAAAATACTTTTGTATCTTCAGGCATCCTGATTTTAATTTCCTCCTGAAGTAGGGCTGATATTTGGTATATCATTTCAATACGTTAAGCATTTCAGTGTACAACATTGTCATCTACTGAGATGTGGCTTGGTTAAGAGTTGACAAAGCTGAAGAGAAAAGCTGCAGATTTTTCTGGTAGAATGCTGTTCTTAGAATGATAGAATCACAGAAACATAGAATATACCGAGTTGGAAGGGATCCACTAGGATTAAGTCCAACGCTAAGATTGTTACTAAGGTTTTTCTTCCTTACCTGGCAGTGTCTTTGAACCTGGTTTTACAACAAGGCCACGGGCTCGGATTATTTCTACTTCCAGTTGTCCTTTCTTATCCATCATTCCCACCTGAATATCTCCTAGATAACAAAAAGAAATCCCAGCATTGTAATTCAGAACTACTTTAATATATGGAATGTCACAAGAATTTCTAGGATGAATATGTGGTGACTTGTATCATCCGTTTTCCATCAATAAGTATGAGCTGGATTTTAACACTACCAGATAATTTAATACTTACCCTTCTCACTGATGTTTATATTAGTAAACAATTTAAAACCTCTGCAATACCATCTTGTCTCCCATCTTTCATGCCTCTATTACTTCCACTTAATTCCTCTTTCTTAAGAGTTTCATATAAAAAAAAGGCAGCAAGGGAATTAATACAAAGCAGCTCTGTAAAACTGCTTGAAATCCCTTCACCATGCCTCTAGTTTAAGACAAGTTATGCAAAGATAACTTGTGAATATAAAAAAGTCTGTAAACACAATAAAAACAAATATTTTGCACCTAAACTACCGATTTTTATATAGTATTATCCAAGTGACTCAGAGAAAAGATTGGTCTTGTTAGTCCCATTTTAAAAATAGAAAACTGAAGAAGAGCTAAAATGCTGAATTTTTCAAAGCACCTTTCTACTTTTGTATGTCTTAATAAGCATCCACAATTACAGTCAACTTTGGCTGAGCTTATACCTTTGGTCTGAGTTGTTCAAAACCTAGAATCTAGATAAATTCTGTGTTCTAATTACCTGACCAAATAGAATATATCATATCTAGAGGACATAAACACTTACCCATTGATGGCGTTGCCAAAGTCTGTCGTCCTACAAGCTGGGCAGGACCAAGTCCATCCAGAAAATCACTGAACTGGCTGTCTGCAGCCAACCTCACACCAGGGAAAATCAAACTAGAAATAATATTGAAAAAAAAATAAATACATGTAAATTTCCCCTTTGTTTGTTTGGGTTTTTTTGTTTGTTTTATTTTGGTTTGGGTTTGTGTTTTGTTTTCTAGATGTTTTGCACTTAGTGTTTGTGTTTTTGGTAGTACTGCAAGGAACTTACAAAACAATTACTGTAATTTTCAAAACTTCACAAGTGTTTAACAAGCAGCAATTTAGCCCCCAGCATATAAACAAACAGGTAAAGAAAGCACTAATCCTCAATAATTTTCACATTAGTATTTTCCCATCATGTTCTCCTTTTCAATATATTAAAGACCACCATTAATTGTCAAAGTATTCATATGAGACTAGTTCATTAGCACACTAACACACCCCATTGCTCTCACTTCTCAGTTACTATGAATTCAATGGCTAAACAGCAAATGTACACAGTGAAATGATGACATAGACTGGATAATGGTTGCTATTTTTAACATCATGATTCATTCTAAACATTTTGTTAAAAATGTCTCTGAGAATGACATCTATTCAATAATGGAATTGAAATCTCTTGTGGCAAATGATCAAAGTAACTTAAAATTAAAATGCTTGCCATAAATTATCTGCGACCCATTACAGAGCAACAAGAACTAATGAAATTTGTAATGACCGATCATAAAGAAATGTCCATCTCAAATTTGTATAGTGCATCAACTTGGACACATAAGATATACTGTGCAGCACAGATGTATTGTCCAGCGCTGTGAACACCACTAATAAATCAACCTACGATAAGACTTTTCTGGGCAGTGTCCCAGATAGACCACTCAGAAGTCTTTAACTTGGGCTTCTATGAAAACCATGATACACGACAGAGTCATACTTCTGCCCAGATAATTTTTTCAGGATTAAAGCAGCAGAATCATTGAAAAACTCTTGAGCGCAGTGAATGACACCTGGAAATGCTCTGGAAATGCTTTGCTCTGCAAAGCACTGATGTAAGCCAGGAATTTTTGGAAGAGAACTTGTCTGTATCTGTATTTTACCTGATGTACTGCACCTGCTTCCCTTCCTGAGACACCTCATGATGCTGACCTGACCCACCATGTGCCTTCTCATGGCACAGTAGAAATGATCCTCATACTTCCTGCACCAACAGTGGGAGACTCTTTTGGTCACAGGGAAGGCTTAGGCTTGCTCCATCAATGACACTGGCTTGTGAAGGGAATTATGACTGAACAGGACCTAGTGCTTCTCTCTAATGACTGGTTTCACAGAGAAACGTCAGGAAACCAGTTGTAAGTGCTGCTTACTTTCCCTCAGAGCTGTAGCTGTTCATGCTCCCATCCGTCGACTCCCGGCTGGCCTGACGAGTCATCCAGTTCCTCATCTCCACAGCCAGCCCTGTCTCAGTGCTCCTCTGGACGGTGCTCCGCAGCTTCTTGCCCCCTGCTTCTGTGGAGACAAAAGACAAGCCCCCGTGGCACTGCGCTGTCGCAGCTGGGCAACCGTGCACACCCTGTTCCACGTGGCACAAACACTCAGAGCCACAAATTAATGACCTGTAAAAAACTTCCATTTAAAAATTAACAATTTTTTAGTAATAGGCAAAGAGCATCATCAATCTTTTTTACAGGACCTTAGCTCTGTCACCACTTGGTTTCCAAGGTCACACAGCACAAGTCTGCCCACAGATGTAACCAGATTTAAACAATCCACAGTCTAGTGTGTTTAAAATATATTTTCTCTGGATGAATAAATCCCTCTTAGGAATTCAATTAAAATGTTACCATGATGTCAAAACCTGCAGAGAAATGTTCTAATTCAGATGAATTATTGTTTTAAAAACATTTGGTCATTATCTGCTAAATCAAGTTACAGATATTCATTACTGAGGATAGTAAACCACAAATCAAGAACCCTTCCCTTGCTTTCTTCTCTATTCACTAGCTGCTTTAAGATTATATTTAAAATATACAGTATTGATCTTTATGCACAATATGAAACTTTATTATCACCTCCAAGAATAACAATTTTTTTATCTGTTTGCATAGTTTAATTTTCCTTGTAAAAACAGCAATGTGACAGACGTCTGGGTATCAAACAATATAGTAGCATTTTGATCAATGAATTTGTAGGAATTTTGATCAAGACATCAGCTGGAAGAAATGAGTAGGAATGAAGCCTCAGTTTTTCTTTCATGAATAAGACAGCCACTCCATATAATTTCTGACTTTAAATGCTGTTCTCTGCACTGGGGCAAGGAATTCTGCATACTGATTTCTTTTATCTGTTCTATACACCTCTGAGTACAGCACAGTGACATGTGATATATTGTAAAAGTGCAAGAACTTTAAATATGTTACACTAAATGATACCAGAATTCTTAAATATTAATACAATGAGGGGAGAGTAATATCCAATATCCTAGGACATCTGTGGACCCAAATTCCTTCTGCAGTTGTTTGTAGCATCTGCTACCCTTTACACCTTCTCTGCCTCATCATGTACCAGAGGTCAGAAGAACTTCTGGACCTGTGAGATTGGTGAAGCTTTGAGGATCTGAAAAATGAATGACCAAAAGGAGGAGATTGTCCTGGGATGATGACTATCACACCCCAGGGAGAAGGTGTGAGCACAGGGACTGGCTTAGAGTAAGATGATCTGCACCCATGGACAGGGAATGGGACAGAGACATCAATTTCAATGTGTGCACTCAGTGTCACTGACCTACAGGGTGCACTGTGGGTTGAAGTCTCCCAGGCCCCTCAGTCAGGAGCAACAGGTCAGATAAAGAACATGGGAAATTTAGTGAAGTGGGAACTAGACACCAAAAATACCTTGAAAACCACTGGCTCCTTGTCAAGAAAGATTAATAACTCTGCAATATTTAGTAGCAGAGACATTTCTACAGCAGTATCATGAGTGGTTCAAATCATATTGCTTATTACAAGCCTTTTACATATTCCTTAAGAGCACAACTTTTAATCAGTATATACAAACAGCAATAAGAATAACAGAGGTAATAATTTTCCTCTAGAACTTCAGCTACAATGAATTCAGTACCCAGTAGAATGAAAAAAAAATAATTACTGCATCAAAATTACTTCTAAAAATGCCCATCAATACCTGATGCAATGAATACAAATAAAAGATACCAGGCTAGCACAACATATGAAAAATGAAGGGCAGAAATCAACAATTTAATTTATTTTGGGTTGTACTGTTCCAAATGCCTGCTGGCATTTGGCATTATTATTTGTATTCAACTAATGAAAGCTGGCAGCTGACTTCCAACAGTGGTCCAGAGTTGTTCTAAAATACAAGCACTCATTTCAAAGAAATATTCCCACAAAACTGCCAGGAAAATATTGTGCTATAGTTTTGTAGAAATGATACACTGCATCATAGTTACATGCAAAAGGCACACAACTCCTGAAGCCCCACAGGATATTACTCTTCCATTCTAAGAACTCTTTTGATGAGTAAACATTTATTTTCATTCAGCCTTGTTGAATGATGGTCATTCTCAATTCATTATTGTAAACATGAAGTCTCTAACACAAATTTAAAAGAACATCTCCATCTTGCATGGTTCTTCAATATCTTCATATCACATCTTTCAAAGATTTGGGGGTTTGGGAGAAATATATGTTCAACTATGTAATATGTGAAGGAGTATATAGTGACTTTTATTAATTTGTAATGCAGATTTTTTTCTGAATTAGAAGTCTGTATGCCCTCACTGTAGAAGAGAATAAATAAATATAGACATCCATTGCACATCAATTTACCGAGAAATCAAGGCAGAATTTGTGCAACTGCCATTCAGGTCTTCTTAGAGGCATGTTCACAGCATTCCTCTAAACCTTATTTTTAAGCAGTTTTAATTTCCCACATTTATTTTAACTGAAATAAGTGCCCTGGTTCACATGACAACATGCACACAAAGATACAACTTTGATATAGCATGAATGTTAGGCATCTGTAGTATATCCAACTTTTGTATAAGTGACAGTGGTAAACTAATTATTTTGACCTTAACACTGAATTTAAGGAGGGCTGAAAGGAGGCTATGTGAATAACTATTTCTCAGTTTTCAACAGAAACAGGCAGCTCTCTCTGATGGCCTCCAAAGAGAAAGATCTGACCTTTCATCAATAAAGCTCGTAATCATGATGTTGATGCTTCTTGAAATAAGAATTGAAGATTTTAACAGCAAAATGGCAACTTGGAATAGACTTTACAAAAGATCCAGATCACTGGCATGATTCCTGGGCCACTGCTTTTGATGTGAATATTCTTTCAGATTAAATTTGGCTGAACTAATACATAATAATACATGAGAAATACCCCCACTTGATTGCCCACAATACTAGCAATATATTTGTCCCTGGAAAAAATATTAATAAATCAAAAATAACCCTACAATTCCATAAACAATTTAAAAGCAAAGATAGTATTTGTATTACCTATAATTCATGTTTCATAAATTCAGCATTAAAAAATTTAAAAGGTTTCAAGTAGCAGTGAAAATGCAACTAGCTACTCAACTCAAAGAAATAGTCTTTGGTGCCATACTTTCAAGCTGTAGCTGGTAGAACATCTGGTTGAAGATCTTATCACTCTAGTACATCCAGACTGTTTTCCCTCATTCCTGCTTAGAAACTGAAACCTCCCCTCTTGTGTTAATTCAACTACTCATGTGGCTGCATTCCATACTGGACCCAGACCAAAAGGAACAAACCAACAATACGATTTAAAGTTGTTCTTTTTCTTTTAAGACAGATATTTCTGAAAAAAAGTTTGTGAAGACAAGCATACAGTTGAACGAACCCAACTGAGGTGATACTAATCTCTAGCTAGATTAGTAACTTGGAATGCATCACTGAGAAATAAACATCTAACCGGAGTCACTGTAAAAGGGGGGGTTGGGTTTATAAACTTAAAGTATATACACTTATATACTCATGTTATGCATGCTGTTTTAACCTCACCAAATGAAAGGATATGGAAATGAGAGCTTAGAAGTATACTTTGTTGTTATGTTGCTGAGTACCTACAATGAAAATAATTTTACTCACCATTTCCTAAACTCCAATAATGTTCTCCAAATTAGTATAAGCTAATTGCCCTAGCAAAAAGGAAATTCTCTCAAGTCCCCATCACAAAACATGGAATACATTATCTGAAAAACATTAGTTCAGATTCTTGCAGCCATACTGTAAGGAGTGGAATAAATTACCAGAAATAATTGCTTTGGTATTTATGAAAGCACATTCATTCTTACAGTTAATCACACTGGTAATTTAACTAATATGGTTACTGCAAATAGACTCCGCAGGCCACATTTTCTAAGTTACGCACGAAATTATTTGTTCCCACAACTTGGAGTGCAAATCACTTACAAATTACGGATGCGAAACTACTGATATGATCTTCAATAGCAGATGAGGACAAGTCAAAAACTGCAGTGAATGCAACAGATTACCTTCCATCACCTGGGATCCAGCCAGATGAAATCCACCGCTGGTGGTGAGAGCAAGAGCTTCTCAGCTTGCGCTCGGCAGGAGCTTCCTACAACAGCTCCCCAGCAGGCACAGAGCCAAGAGAGGACATGGCACAGGGACAGGCAGGCTGGCTGTGCCAGTCCCCAGCTGGTGTGTGATCTCTTGGTAGGACTTGTGCTGAGTACAGAGCAGCTGTGGATTCAGAAACACACTTAAGTGCTTGAGGTGGCTCTTCTCTGCTCTCCCCACCTCACCAGAGAGGCTACGTAAAAACTCCTTCAGCATTTCCATTTGAACTCAGGAGTTAGATCCACAAAGATAATAAGCTGCCTGTAAGTGCCCATTTTTTAAGACTAAAATTCTTTGTATGCCTAGTTACCTGCTCTGGATATGTGAACAACTGAATAAATAAAAGGCAGTCTAAGAAAATTTTAATCTACCGAAGAAAGGGGGGACAGGCTAGGTCTCAAATTCCCTTGCAGCTGCACAGCTCTGTTTCTGGAGCAGGCCAGGTTTTGTCTGCATTGAACAAGGCACTCAGCTCTTGTTGAAGCACTGGGAAGCACAGCCAAGTTGTTTCTCTCTTTGTGTTACCCATAGACCCCAAGCAGAAGACATAGTTTAGGATCTACTAATTTAAGCAGGATTGGGGAAACCCAGATTCCACTGTGACTTGAGTTGGAGCTCATTTCACTGATTCACATAGGCCAGTGCTAACAAGCAGCTTATGAAGTGTTGTGTTACAGTCCTTCCCGTGGATATTTTCACAGCACATGCTGTCAGCATTTCTGAAACCCAAAGAGCATTGCAGGGCCAGGGGACACTGCAACCTGAGGCTTTCCCCTACTTTTAAGGATGAAGGGAAGATCTGTGTTCTAGTTCCTGCTTCCATGAGTATTTGAATTTAAAATACTGATAAATTTTGACTGGGACAGGAATGGCCTGCCCTGATAGGCCCAAAGCAGAGCTGCCTTCTGCAAGAAAGTTCTTCAGTACAGGAGCAGCCAGGTTTGGAAGTGTGAGAGAGTCTGGGCTGACAGCCTCAGTCTGACCTATGCATTTTAAAATTTCTTGGGAGGCCTCACTAGTTTCTCATTTTCAGTCAAGAAACACTTCACTCTTGTCCTGTTCTTTGTGTTTTCTTCTTTCTCCTTCCTCTGGCCATAATGGAAGCATGGTTAATTAAGATTAAGGTTAATTAAGACAGCACCTAAGAAAAAGTAGAAGAGAAAACTCAATTAAATAATCAACAGCAAAACTGTTGCTTGAGCTTCTAGTCAAAGGCTGGTATAGAAGATTCAGCATCCCATTCTTGATGAACTTCCATACACAGGACCCAAGAGGCAGCCATCATGAATCTCTTTTGTTCCTGGCCAGACTGCAGCATCCTTTGTCTGCATTCCATTTCCCCATCATGGCAAAGTTGGTCATATGTTCAATCAACCCTGTGCCTTGTGCCCATGGGATGTGAAGTCAATTTACCACACACACGGCTTCCAAGCAGTGCTGTGGGTTAAGGCAAGCACCTGCTCCTTATTCTCTCCCACATCTTGATGTGTCTAAAGCTGTATTCTGCCACTTTAATTTCACTGCTGTTGTGATGTTCATTCTCCAGTCTTAACTGATCCTTCAGCATATTGTTAAGAGCATCAGACAAGAGAAACTGTTTTTGTCTGTGTGTGGCATCCATCACTTTAAGATCTTCAACGTATGGTTTTATGTTCCCAAAAAGGTTTTTGAAATATTTTTACAGGACTGAAGTGTTAACACAGAGCTGTTTCCCTGCATACACAATAAGTACTTTGTGTTCCCAAAATTTTAGTATCCCCAGCATTATTATTCAGAATCACATGCTACATATAAAAAGGACACATAACCACCTTGGACACCCCAGGGCTTGTTTTCAATATCTGTGATAAGTAACACTCCTGAAAACCCCAAATAAGTATATCTAGAACCACAGCATGGAGGTTTGATGCTTGGCCATTCCCTTGACAAAGAATTTACCCCTGATAACACTCAGCTGTTCCAGGGAATCAAAACGAAATAATCACAGCTGTAAGAGAAGGGTTAATACTGACATAATTTCCACTTCTCTTTTGGTTACCTGGTTCTGACAACATAACAACAAACAGGCTATGCAGGTCTGCTTGGATCCTTTGTTTTACAGATGCTGATCACAGATCTTGACAGTGAGATGCAGATCAGGAATAGAACTACACACAGCCACTCAGGCCTTTCCAGCACCACTGCAGAACTCTGCTTCTGTTACTGATAAGGCCATCAGTTTTCTAGGTATGGTCAGAGGATGCACCTGCCAAAAGCCATTACCTGCTGTAAACTGGAACACAGAGATACAATGACAAAC
Organism: Pardalotus punctatus; assembly: GCA_013400915.1. Classification (NCBI taxonomy): domain Eukaryota; kingdom Metazoa; phylum Chordata; class Aves; order Passeriformes; family Pardalotidae; genus Pardalotus; species Pardalotus punctatus. The sequence continues at coordinate 707,396 of VZTX01017212.1, forward strand.
AAGCACATGGCTTTGCAGCCCACAGCTGTAAGTCCCATGTGACAAGTGCCTTGAATGAACAGGTCTTCAGGAGCCCTCATTTAGACCAGTTATCCACACAGATAACTGTTCTTATCATTCAAATGTCATAGGTCAATAATAATTTGTGCATATTTTGTGCATGTGTCAAAATAGAACGGTAGCATTTTATATCCACTTTGTACAGCCTGTACAACAATCTATGTAATTGCAAAAAGTGCAAAGCAGTGGGAAATCAGTCTCATCCCCAAGCTACTAAAATAGTGAAAAATAGAGCAACCAATTTTGTAGAATTACATTCTAATTTTGTATACCATTTACATAAAGAATAATTAGATAGGTGCACATCTTCATCACAGGAACTCTTCACATCCAGTCTCTGATTTTGCCAATGACAAAGGATGATCATCTTAAGTAAACAGAAACCGTTTCTGCAGTTTTGAGAGATAATGTTTTTATGTTTACATGTACATTCAATTTTCTGGATGTATACCATTCTTATGCATTTATTAATAACAATTATTTCATGCAGTACCAAGGGGAAATTAAAAATGCTTAAACAGCAAAAAGTACATATACTGAGGAGCTTAGAACTGCCTTTTTTTTTAACATTATATGAAGTGAGTGATACTTTCTAAATATGGAATAATGGCAGTAACACTATTCTTTACCCTGACCTTCATTACTTTTAGGATAGCAAGGGTCATTGCATATACTATCAGACAGATCTGTGCAGCATTTTTGAATGATGTAGCAAGTGTGTTGAAGCAATTCAACACCCTCTATTAAGGCTTAATGAGGTAGATGGTGCCAAGAATTTGGATGGCTACTGAGATTACACAAATTAGAAACAGCTCTTCCTCCTTTGCTTTGTCTAAGATGAGTAATGATCCTATGCAAATATCATTACTTAAATAACCACAGTTCACAAAAACTGAGCAAATTTCACACTGTAATGACCTATTTTCAAACCACTGCTGTTAAACATTTACCTCTCCAACTGAAACAATGACAACACAGTGTGTCACTGCTCTGATTACACGACCTTGACACTGAAAAATGACAATTGCAGCACGTAGACATGAGACAGATTTTATGCATTTATGTAGGCACCACCAGAGATACAATCTGTCATACACTGTAGCTTCACTGCTGCTGCTACAGCCATACCTGTTAGTTATCTGCTGGTTATCTACCAGCAGCTCAGAAGAGAAACACAACTATAAGAGAAGTACAGCTTTAAAAATCTACTGGGCATTTCTAACTCAGGCTGAAGTATGTTTTACTTTGAATGTCAATCCTTCTGGAGTTTCTTCTACTTTTCCCTTAGTTTTCCAGAGGTTTCCCAGAATACATGTGATTTTTTTTTTTTTTAAGTCATGTACTTTACTTTGCCAGCAACAATATAGCTTTTTCTGTGCTTATTTTCTTAAAGGTCTTATCAATCTTGGTATCTACATCTACTTCATTAGTATAGTACCTGAGGATAACTGGTAAAAACACTTGTAACTTGATGGAAATGCCTGCTATACTGCCTCCACCCTGGAACTCAGCCCATGGAGCTGCAGAAATGGGAGAGACCCACAACCATGACAGAATGGCTGACTCAGGTCAGCACCTGAGCTGTGCCCTAACAGCAAACAGAAAAAATAATCAACTATAAACTTAAATGTTGTGCAGATTCTTATAGAATAATTATTATTGCATATTCAGAGTGCTTTCTATCCTCCAAAATGAGTGACCCCACTATTGCATGCAATGTGCAGCAGACAATCTCTGGTGTGTTAGCATCAATCAAGCCAAGATCTTTAAAGCTTCATCTCTTGCAGTGGATAACCTGTCACAGGGCATTATACCCTTCTTTCATATCCTTCCTTGGCTCTGCCTATGAATATTCCATGTAAACAAGGTCATCTTTACCACCAAGGCCAAAATGTAGGCCAATTCCCCCAAGATGATGCAGTTATTCTCATTTTCTTCATTGCCTCATACTCCTATATTACTTTATTCTTTTTAAGATGGTAATTTTAAAAACAGCAAAACTACTTCATGTGCAGAATTCTCTTCACTTTAATAATTACTGCGCTAATGAATTTATTGTTACTACTTCCCCTATTTTCTATTTCTGGTCAAATTATTGTCTGCTTGTTATTGTCTACTGGGACCTCCGGAGGGACACTGTGATCTGGCGGTCTAACCACAGGAACAGAATCCAGGAACTGCTGAGTTTTATTCCAGCTCTACCAATGTGCAGTGATTAATCAGTGAGAAATGCCACTGAAGCCACTACCAGTGCTCAACTGAGCAGCTCAGCGTACCTTTAAATAAGTCCTGAGCCTTCACTCAGGGAGAGCACTCCCGCTGACACCTATGTGGGATACAACAACCCCTCCAGCAAGTTTCCCAGTTAGTTATCAGCCAGGTGACAGCAGAGTATAATGTGCTTCTATTCCTGCTGAACTCCTGCGGCAACACTCACATACTTCTTTTGGTAGACATCAATATGCAAGAAAAAGTAATGTAACTTCTCAGCTAACGCAACTAATTTTTGCTATTTTTGGCATGATTGTTTTGGACTGAAGAACATTTTGTGGCTTTTTTTTTTTTAAATTGCCTTTTGTTTTTCTAACGTACTGGGAGACCAAGATGCTTTCCAGTTCTTTCTGAATTAATTTATGTCTTAAATTATCATAAATTATCTCTTGAATTGTCTTCAGCACCTGCAAAGCATTTGGCTTTCCCCTTCACTCTCACAGCTTCACTACCACCCAAAAAACTTAGTTCTGCACACAGATCTTGCCATGATCAGCAGCTCCATAGTGACACTCCTGGCAACCTCCTATTTAACTGTTTATACCAACACCTCAGTGTAAATACAAATTGGAAGTGAATGTAAATAGAGTATAAAAAGGAAACAATAGTGAAAATGTATTTCAGTAAACAAGACACACAGTGTAATTTGAGCAAGCACCAAGTCACCAGTCCCACTCATAAAAACAGACACAGACTTTCTAGTGATCACATCGTGTGATCTGAGCCTCTCTCCTTTTGGCTGCATGTTGGATAACCCTAATTCTTCTTCAGTAAGCTTCTTGTACATAAGAATTCATTTGCTCTAGCACATTTTACAGTTGTTCATAAGAAAGTTTAGTACACTCATACACTACTTGTAAATATATCATGTGCATGAGATTTTGCACTATGACTACAAAGACATCTAAAAAGACGTCACACGCATTTACATTGGAAATTCTCTCACCCTTGGACAATCACAAATTTTCTTTAATTTCAACAAAGCCAAGATTTTAGAACAAAATGTAAGGCTTAGAATGCTTCAAGAGCATTCATACAGATACTGATTTATACTCTGTTCCCACAGCTTTTCAACAATTTCCATATAATTTAAGTCTGTTTCAAGTGTTATTTTACAACAATTCTCACTTCTGCATGCAGGCTATACATTTTATAATCAATGAATCTAACAAAAAAAATGCAAAACACACCTCTTTAAAATCCTTGATACTTTGAAAACACAAATAATTTGCTCTGGCACCACTTTAGTCCTGTGTGTACACATGCACACATGCCAGAAAGAAATTGATGATGCAAAGAATTATTTTCTAACACCTTTTACTAGACATGGCTAAAAATAATAAACTCCTAAATAATGAATGAGCATAAACTTGAAGGATTCATCTCAACTGACCAGCAGATAAGAAATGCTACTTTGAAGAGCAGTTCTCTGTGCTGCAAACCTGGCCAACCATGGTCAGTCCGGGCCTATCCATGGTGAATTTCCCTGTACTCTGCATGGGTGAGGCACACGTTGAGTACTGTGTTCAGTTTCGGGTCCTGCACTTCAAGAAGTACACAGAGGTGCTGAAGGGTGTCCAGAGAAAGGCAACAAGGCTGTAAAAAACATGTCCTACGAGAAACAGCTGAGGGATCTGGGTTTGTTTAGCCTGGAGGAGACTCAGGGGGGACCTCGTCACTCTGTACACGCACCTGACAGGAGGCTGTAGTGAGGTGGGGGTCAGCCTCTTCTGCCATGCCTGCAGTGGGAGGACAAGAGGAAATGGCCTGAAGCTGAGACAGGGGAGATTCAGATTAGATAAAAAAAAAAAAAAATTCACTGTTAGGGTGGTCAGGCATTGGAATAGGTTGCCTGGGGAGGTCGTGGTGTCACCATCCCTGGAGGTGTTCAAGAGGTGTCTGGATCTGGCTCTGGGTGATGTCATTTAGTGATTTTAGGGGTTACAGTGGTAGTGCAGGGTGGACAGTTGGACTGGAGGTTCTTGAAGGTCACTTCCAACCTTGATGATTCTATGATTCAAGTTCATGGCTACCAACTGAACACAGCAGCCTTTCAACAGCCCACTTCTTCAGTACATCACAGCTTGGATGCCAGGACTTAAGAGGTCTCCTTTAATCAGCTGACATGTAAAGGGATCTTCTTAATAATCATATTCAAAAATAGCTTCAAAAATTATTAACATTTTGTATTGAGTTAATTACTACTCAGTTACTTCTGAACTTGACAGTACTCATATTCTTTCATAAGGAAAGATACACCTCTGGACCAGTGTATTCACTTCAGCAGTTAATAAATAAAAGTCTTCAAGAGAGTGTCTCAAATAAATGCCTCAACAGGTCAGATTTGCTAGTCATACTAAAAATATGTTTGAGTATGAAATGTTAAAAAAAAAGAAAAAGCAAAGCACCCCTCTAGCAGGTTGGGTTTTTTTTAAGCTATCCATCACATGCAGAAATAACTACATCTTGAGGACAGGTAACTTATGAAGTGGGTTCGACATCTATCTTTTTTCAGATTAAACTGTAAAAGAGCATTATGTGCATGAACATGGGAGTGCACATACCACACCCACTTAATTTAATTACCTTACATTAATATAATTGCATAAACTCTTGTAACACAACAAATTCCAATCTGAGTGCATAGCTGACTTGCCATCCCATATATATATCACAATCACAATTTTTTCTTTCTAATGCCAGTGAGAACACTTGAGAAATTATCTTAGCTGTCACACCTGTCATTCCCTCTGTAACCTGGTACATCTAAAATCTGGAGTAGCAGAAACTCAAATCCATAAAAACTGCATAGCAATTACCTCTCTATTTTTTCACGGGAATTAATGAAATGCATTTTCAAGTGTAGCCTGCATCTAAATAGAATCAGACAAAATAAATCAACATGTGACAACATGTGAATCAGTATGCAATCTTTTAACACTTCTTTTAAGTAACTTGCCAGCACAAACTAAATAAATCATTACAATTATCCCTAAATTTACAGGTATTCTCTGTTGACTTCCATGAACTTTATATTTCTTTGAATCAGTAAACAGTTTTACACATACACAGATTCAACCAAGAAATAAGTTAAATGCTTCCTAGAGAAGTAAAGAAAACAATGTAGAACAAAGCAAATCTATATTCTGATTTCACACAGGATTAATGCAATTATTGTAGCTAAAAATCCAGACTGAAAAGAAAACGCTTCTGGAATGATACAGATAAATAATCTTTATAGAATAACTAAACATGTTTAGGATAACTTATAATATTTTCAGTGTGTGCTTTCAGCCATAATGTTTATTAGCACATCAAGGCACTAAAAATGCCCTCTGAAGCCTACCCTGCAGTCTACTGGCAATATTTTGCAGTTCACTTCATTGTTCGAGGCAGGGAGCAGATGAGAGTACTGAAGGACAGCACAGTCTGCCCCAGGGGGCAGTTACCTCTTTTCCACCAAAAGGGGCAACCTGGCCAGCCCCAGAGTAAGAGCAGGGGAAAGGTGAGGGACCACACCTTGGCAACCGTATCAGAAATGAGAGATACTTTGGAGAAGAGGCTTGAGGGATTGTAGCACATGAAAAGATAAAACATACGAAGACTGGGGACACATGTTAGCCATTGAACTCTCAGCCTGAGATGTGGAAGGTGATAAATGAATATGCAGATATTTTAAATACATATCATGAATGGTGTACACACACTGCTGATACGTTTGCATAGCAGCATTGGACATTGGTGTCTCTTTCATATTGCTCAAATCTATTGAAGGTGCAATATGCTCCATTAATCCGAATGAAATTAAAAACCTTGAATTAGTTCTGATACACAAGGGGAAGCCCATCAGTTAATTCTATTAATAAACATATTTGAACACACCAGATTACTTTCTTTATGAAACCAGCATACTCAAAACAAACTCACGCAATACAAGTTCCATCCTGGATAGAGTCTGGTGCCATGCTTAATGGTACATGTACGTTTGCTACACACATTTAAGACAGCAAATCTTTGGGGGGGGGGGCATGGCTACACAGAAAATCCATTGCACTTCAGTTATTTAAAGTTCTGGTCCTGCAACAAAGATACGAAAATTACACACGTGCTTTACTGGTTGGATTTACTTTTATGAATAGAGATTAACAAAGAGTGAAACCTGCAAGGTCTATTTGTACACAGCCTTCCACCTACACTGCTGCTCCTAAGGAAAAGTTACACAGGGCCAATATTTAGCTGCTCAGCTCTGGTGTTCTGTGTAAATTATGCTGTGATGACAGACAAGGGATACCTGAACAAGCCCGCAGAGTGTCAAAAAACAAGCTGCGAGGAAGTGTGGTTTGTTTTTCGTACGAATGAGCAGAAAATGCAAAGAATGGGAAGCCCCTCTATTCTTTCCTTTTTCTTCCCCCCAACATAACTCGCGTCCCCGCATCCAGCTCCTCGTCCAGCACCGACCCCCGGCCCTTCCCGGCGCGCGGCCACCGCCGAGCCCGGCCCGTGCCGGGAGTGGCCCGGAGCGCCCGCGGTCCCCGCGCCCCTGCCGCGACTCTGCCCCGGCCCCTCACCTCTGTCCTCCTCCTCCAGGGAGTTCATGCAGGGAAAGTAGACCGCCAGCGCCTCGAAGGAGGCGGAGAGGCTGCTCCGGCTCT
>VZTX01017212.1:714519-819250 GCA_013400915.1 Pardalotus punctatus
CGGCACGTCCCGCAGGCACCGCCCGCAGACTTCGTTCTCCCCGCCCGGTTCCCGCTGGGCCGGCGAGCGGCCCCTGCGCGGCAGGAGGCGGGAGGGGCGCGCCGGGGCTGGCCGGGGGCTCGCAGGGATGCTGGAGGCGGGGGGAGGCCGTGGAAGGGGCGGCCCCGTGGTTCGGCACGGACCGGAGAGCGCAGCGGCCCTGGCGGGGAGCGGGGCTGGTCAGCGCTGCCGGTCAGCTGCCGGTGCCAGCAGGACACACCCGCAGCCACCGGGCGAGAGTCTGCTCCCAGGTGGTGTCTGTAAAGAAAGGGAATGAGCCACTGGACCAGAGAAAGGCTGACGTGGGATGGGGTCCCTGGGTCACCTAGCAGGGTCACATGGAGCCAGCTGCCCTGACGGGGGCCAGACGGCTTTGAGTATCTCCAAGGATGGAAACGCACACCATCTCTGGGCAACCTCACTCACCCTCACAGTGAAAAAATGTTTCCCGATGTCAGCGTGGACCTCCTGTGTGTGATGTCCATTGCTTCTGCTTCTATCAGTGGCCCAACATTTCTTGAAGAATTTGCCCTGCAAGCCACAGGCAAATCCTTCCCCTCCTCCACTTTAAGCCAAGCTGTATTTCTTCTCTAAAGCACATCTGCCACCTTAGCAAATGTGAATGTACCTTTTCTGAGTTCACAAGATTTGTTTATAGCTACAACACTTAGTTTTTGGCGTTTTATCCAATCTTACTTCCATAGTTTCACCAACACTGTTCAATATTACCTTTCTTTTCTTTTATCCAGTACATTATATTAATTGAGTGTATAGCAATTGGCAGCCTTCCCCATAAAATGCTAAGAAATTAAAGCACTGGGCATGATAAAAAAGAGGTACCAGCTACAGTAACAATCTTTTGCAGTATCAGTAACTTATTCCACCATAGTTCACAACGGTGCAAAAGCGCTATCAAAACTTGCTGGCCCTTTAAACAGTAATGATAGTAAAAGAGGGGTGGGGAGTTTATTAATTTTTTTTTCAAATAAAAAAATAATTTTCTCAAAATAATGGCAAATAATATTTAGCATTTGATCTAACACACTTTGCAGACAGAATGATGGTTTGAAGTGAACTAAAACTCTTCATGAAGAAAGCATCTAGAGTGAAATACACTTCACACCCCTGAAGTGTGTTTCATTGAGCTGGTGTTTGGAAAGGATAATAAAAAGACATTAAAACCAGCCAACACTGTCACTGACATAGTTTGCTGAAGAAAGCTAGTCAGAACTTCAGCACTCAGGGATGAAACCCATCATCACTCAATCTACAAGGAAGCAGTGAGTTTTGACAGCTATTTTTACAATTTACACAATAATTTGATTTCTAGATAATAAAGTATGTTTCATGTGACACCATAGGAACTTATTTTAGAAGATCACAAATCCTTTTTTTCCCTCTGCACTGGCTATAAAAGATTCCCGGGGCAACTTATGGAGGCTCTGACATCTTTTAGATATCTTATTCAGGTCATGCTCCAAAATGTGTATTTACTTGCTCATCATGATTCTCTGGCCACATGCCCAAGTTTGTCACCTCCAAACACATCTGTGACATTTTACAGTATAACAAAAAGGTGAGCTGCCAAGACACCTCTCTTTTATGCCACAGGCAGACCCATGGGCACTCCATGATAGCAGAGACCTGCTGAGGTCTGAGGTGGACACCTGATTAGCCTGCAGTACCTCTTCCCTTAAAATCACCCTTTGCATTTGTACAAGCGCTATATCCCACTAAAGTATATTCAAGTGGCAGAGTGAACTTTTCCTTAAAGTTTAGGGGAAAAAAATAGCTTCACTCTAAAAAGATATTAATAAAATACTATAAAGCAAACAGCTCTAAAATAAAGTGTAACGATAGTAATAATAATAAATGTCTAATATACAAAATCATGTAATTGGCAAAACCCAATAAAATGTGTTGGAGTAATTGCTAAAGATATTTTTTAAAGACTTGGTGACTGTACAATTTTCTATCTAGAAACACTAAAGCAGACAAAATAACTTACTTCAACACTTTTATAAGATATGACAGAAAAGTAAATATCCATTAAATAATGATTTGTGACTGCTTTTGAGACATTGGATAATAAAAATAAGTTAATGTTAATTATATTTCAGATGAACTACTGATTACTTTCATGAAAACGCCTGAATAAAACTGAAAAGACATTGAGGATGCAAACAAAGGCAAAACAACAGTTGGGTGACTTGGAAATATTTACAAAAGTACAGACAAACTGTAGAATACACATTCAGAGAAGAGCAACTGATTTGTAACATCCATTTCATCTACTTTCACTACATTTATAAATATCCTTGTGTAAGTACACCCCTTAGAAGTATCTCTTGCAGAAGAAATAACACCCGCTTAGGAGCCAGGAGGCTTTAAAGCACTCAGCATTGTTTTCCTTCCCAGATAAGAAAATAAGGCCATCCACCGCCTCCCTGTAAGCTCTGACCTCAGCAGAAGCTGGGAGTCTCCCTCTGACACAGGGCCCTGATGGCACGCTGGACCGAATAGGACACTAATGGGGCACTCTATTGGTGACATGCAGCCTCAGTGGGAATCTCGCTGCACCCACAGGTGTGGCTGTCCCACACTGCCAGAGCCCCAACATCTTTGGCCCCTCAGCACAGAACCAGACCTGGCAGCCACAGCCATTAAAACCAGATGACATTTTTGCTAATATTGCATAGTCTATAAAAACCTGTTACTGTCATTGATAAAAATCAGCCTCTACCAAGAAAAGCACTTTAAAACCTCAATAATTTGTAGTCAATTACAAGTTATCCCAAACAGACATTGGGATACTAGGCACCTATGCAGGAAATCTGTGATAAAATACTGGATCACCATCCCATCCAAGCTTCCTCAATATGCTTCTGTCCTAATTTTCTTCCTTTAAGATAAAGATTTAAATGGGAGAATGAAAACAGACACAAAGAACTGAGAGGAGAAACCCATACATTCTCATGGTGTTTGGGGAGGCTGTCCTCAGTTTCTAATGATTGCATTATACAAATAATCTAATCAATTGCAGTCTAGACACATCTTTCGCTGCAGAAAACAAGTTTACTACCCTGCAATGGACAACATCCCCAGTTGTTTTGCTGATTGTTTAAATTTTAACTGATACACATTGATTTGTGACAACCAGGTGGAAGTAAATCAAATTCCTGTTAAGGAACTGCATCCAAATTCCCATCTCAATTCTAAATATTAAAACAAAGCAAGAGACACTCAGATATGATATTTCTTTAACATTGTCATAGTTTGCTGAAAGAAACTATGTTGTAGGAATCCAGGTCAAACAGAACAAGGTCAAACATCTATAAACCTATGTACTGTCCTGAGGAAATTCTATTTGTAGGGTTGGATTTATTATAAAATATTTTGGTGGCCCATCTAAAGAACTATGAAAGCAATTGCTTACTAGTATTTCCTGAAAATTACTAAAAGATGAATTTGTGGCACTGGATCTTCAGTGTCAACCTACTCTAAATACAGCCAACCAATAATAGGATTATGAATCTAATAAATGTATCTTTCTCTTTTTATATAGATATGCTATGTGGGGTAATCTAAAAAATTATATGGAAATTTATGTATTCCCCATGTTTTTCTATGTTTCAGATGTAACTGGGTGTATTTCAACAAGCATGCTTCTAGTAAAAACAAATTATTAGGCTTTAAATGGGGGTACTTTGTAAAAATAATGATTTGATTATTCCTTCATGAAACCATATATTTTTTCAAGGGAAGAAAAGAAAAAGAAAAAAGGTCGTAATTCCCTGGAGTGAAGAATGCAATAATATCTATGGAGATTATTTTTTTATTATTGCCTATGTTATGGATTAATTCTTAAAGCCTGCTTCAGCTTCTCCACACAAGATAAAAACACACATTGCCATAAAAGAGTTCTTGAGCTGTTACGCCCATTTGGGAGAGGATTCTCCAGGGTAGTCTGGAGATCTGGTGATCTGAGTTTTCTGAACACTCTTTTAAACTTGTGATTAAGGAAGGTATTCTGGGAATGGGACTGGAAAGGAGTTACTGCCCTTTTGTTTGTCACCTCTTCTGTCAACCATTGCACACAGACTTCTTTTGTTTGCTACTGAAGGCATTTTGTGATTGTCTTCAGAAAAATAAAATTCAGCTGCTGAACTTTTTAAACGGGTTAATTACCTTTAACTTTCACCATGCCTATCAATTATTAGGCATAACGTATTACACTTACAATTCAAACTCTTAATGACTTCCCTCTTATAAGTAGTCTTTGTGCAATGTGTCACTACAAGAAGTGTAGTACTTCTTAGAAAAGGAGGGAGAGTCCCCTACACCTTCTTCACTGAGTTTTGGCCTCCTCTTATGCCCTCAGCCTTCACTAATCAGAGTCAGCCAACATGTCAACAAAGAAACATTAGACAAGGGCCCCAAAAAAAGAGTTAACTGAATTGTCTCCCACTCCAAAAAATAACCCAGTTTGAAAACGCACCATTTATCTAATTCTAGGAAGACACAAAAGGAGAAATAAATACATATTGGTTGGAGGAAATGTTATTCTCCAACTGAGTTATTATTCAAGCAATTTCCAGTAATTTATCTAGATTAAGTATCACTGGAATATACAACTGCTATTATTACTGAATTAAACTTTTTTTTTCCTTTGTGTAAAGCTAAAACAATACACTGAAAAGATCATTAAAAATGTGGTCCAGTTAGTGTAAAACAGGGTTTATGTAAAAAACTTGATACATGTAGTAACAAGCCTGTAATTTGCTAAATGTTTGGACTGTGCTGGCTGTCCTCATTGCCTGTGGGAGAGAGCCATGTGCCGGCTCCAGCCCAGCACTCGGAAAGGGCAGATTCCAGAAATCTACAAGGTCCTTCACAAAGTAATAGCTGCTTTTGCTAATTCCCATCTTATAAAATTCACTGTTATTGCCTTAGTGTTTTTTTTATCATGATCAAAGAATCATAGAAGGGTTGGGGTTGGAAGGGACAGTTAAAAGTCATCTAGTCCAATGCTCCTGTGATGAGCAGGGACATCTTCCACTAGACCAGGTTGCTCAGAGCCCCATCCAGCCTGACCTGGAATGTTTCCAGGGCTGGGGCCTGGAATACCTGGAATACCAGATACCTGTTCCAGAGCTTTACCACCCTTGTTATAAAAACTTTTTCCTTATATCTCATTCTAAACCTACCCTCCTTCGGTTTAAAATCACTACCCCTTGTAGACACAACAGGCTCTGCTAAATAATTTGTCCCCAACTTTTCATGGACTTTGTCATAATCGTGAACTCCATCCCAGGGCAATAGCCCCCAGTCCGTGTAGCATTGACTTTCAGTGGTCTCCTACTCTTCATAAAGTTTCATGACATAACAATAATTCCTACATTATGTCTATGCTTCTAAATTCTGCTTTATTTACATAATACATTTTGGATTTTCTGAGCATCACAGAGAATGCAGGTACACTTTTCTGTCTGCTTACATGGTAACAGTAAATTTTTCCATTCTCCCAGTTCTTTTGGCATTTTCTACTGTAAGGTCAACTCCACCCCAAATATCAAGCTAGGTACACAGTACAGATTTATACCAAAATAGCTTTGCTGACTGACACAGCTGTTCTGGGAGAATTCCCTAGTTGTTAGTGCAAGTGCAGTTATATCAGCAAAACAGGATTCTCCCAGAACTGCTTGTTTTGCGTACCCACTTTAGGACTCATTTACTGGTACACAGGTCCAGTATTCCTACACTGGAAAAATGGTTCCAGTGGTTCCCATCATCCTAACCACCTCTACCAGCGGGACTCTACCTTTAAGTAATTCAGCCCTTGTGGATATAATTTCAAAATCTTGCACATATTCAAAGAATACAGACTTGAAGAGCTGAAAAAAAATACTTTCGCTACGTCTCTTCCAAAAACCCAACAAATTTCAATTTCTAAAAATAAAATTGGAAAATTTTAACAAAAAAATTGTTTTAAAAGGTAGAAATGGAAAACATTTGGGGTTTTTTTCTTGGAAACATAGAATGCTTTCAGATGTATAAAAATAACAATTTTAGTTTCTTAAACAATATAGTTGAATTGCTTGTCCTGCAGTTGGTATTCTTTTCTTAAGCTTTCTTTAATGAACATAAAAGAAATCTATAAAAGTAACTATCTCTTTTCCTTTAATGCTAATATTAATCACATGTGAAAGCTGTCTGTTCTTATTTAAACAAAATATATTTACTTTCCCCTCCAATGTTTATGAGAAAGTCACAAATCAAAATACAGTCATATTTTTTCTAAATAACAAAAGGAGTTTTTAATGGGCTATTATGAAGCAACACAATGTAGATAGCTCACAAGTAACTAAGAGGTTGGAGAGAGAACCTCTACACTGCTATTTCTGTTTTGATTAAAATAATTTCACTTCTTTATGATCACAAGGCAATCTGCAAACCACAAGGTATCTTAGAGCTTGGCAAAAAGTATTACTTCATAATGCTTTATCAGGGTGAGAAATCAAGAGCACAGAAATAAAAAGCTACATGCTCTTTTGAGGAAAAAAGTGTTTTTGAGAAACCCACAGGAAAAATTATCAAGCAGTTCTAAAAAAACTAAAGCCAAGTGGTGGGGTTTTGTTTTATTAGGTTTGTGGGATTTTTTTGTTATAAATGCATACATGCTATCTGCTTCTTCTGTTTTGATCCCAATTCACATTTATGTCTCTGAGAGTGACCTTTATAATTCATCAGACCCATCAGCTTAGAAACAAGCTGTAGTTATTAATTTATATGTTCAAATCTTATTATTGCAGCTGCCTGTGTACTCCACTGAAAGTTTTCAGAATGTCTTCGAGGAGGACAATGTAATTAGTTTCTGAAACTCTAATTTCATGAAACATGATTTGTTTCCCTATAATTCCATCTTCAGCAGAGATGGGACAAAACCAGTACAGAAGTATTGGCACTTGAGTGGCCTGTGGAGCACAGTGTCCTGCACCTCTCTTGGTGCTGCAGTCTGCTGATGCTACTTAAGAGCCCATACTGCAGAAAAACACTCTATGATCTTTATGCTTGTATTCTTCCACAAAAACAGTACAGAAAACATCCTGCTGAGATGAAATATGTTTTGCAAACAACATGTAAAATAACAAACACGTAATGAACAGGGTGGAAAGCAAGGCGTGTACCTGTCACACATTGTTCTCTGCGCTCAAGAACTGCAGTGTCTAGAGAGAGCACAGCTTGCTGAGGACAGGGCACTACAATCAGGTCTGGTTAATATGTTTGCCTTTTAAGAGTAATATCATCAAGTGACAAAAGCCTTGGTGAGTCCAAATGTCAGCGTTGAAGAGACATTTGTCTTGCATGTCAGTCAGGTAATTTTGAAATATCCTTAGGGGGTTAATATGTACTAATCTGGTGTGATTTTGCAAAGTTCTGTGCCTATTAGGTTATCTGTTTTCTTGAGACCACAGATTACGTTCATTGAAAACACTGTGTGCCAGAATCCTGTGCATTATTTCAATACAGAACAACCAAACAAGGTTTTTCTGAGGCTTCTTATGCTCTGCAAAGCACTGCAGAGACTTGCCACATCTGTTTTGGAAATCATGCTCTTTCAAACTGTCTGTGCTGTGTAGTCCACAGGTAACCAGCTCCATCCATCAGCCAGCCTGGCTTCCACTTACATCCATATGGTTATTGCTGCCTGATAGAGCGGAATCTCTGAATGCCTCAGAGTTCCAGAACATCAGTGGAAGCTATGCCATTTTAATGAGGTCAAAAATTCTTATGGGTACAAATGTATGGGGTGGGAATACTTTAAATCTTAATGAGGATTTTACAAAGGGACCATATTCACTAATGAAATGCCTTAATTTTAATGGTCAGCACTAAAGTCAGTGACTGGAATCTGAGTCAGTTGGGGGGCATGGGGATCCATCCAGAAATAACAATAAAAACTATTCTCCAAGCAAAGTTTAAATTTATTTTTATCTACTGATGCCATGTTTATCTGACAAAATCACAGATTTCAGCTTTATTTTGTAAGTTTTCAAACTGTTTGTATTTCTGGCAGAGGAATGTGTGCTGTTGTCATTAAACTGCTCTCATTTCCATGGTGTTTTAGTCATAGCAGTGTCTCTTCAGCCATGATCACACAATCTGTGAATCCCAAAATGCCACTGCTAATGAAAAACAATTTTATTTTTCTCTTTCATTTGTTTATATCTAGTAATCCACAGCTATGTCTATGTGAGCAAATACAATATCAAGACACATTCTGATGCATGGGAATCACAGAATGGGTTGAGTTGGAAGGAACCTTAAAAATTATCTAGTTCCACCCCGCCTGCCATGGGCAGGGACACTTTTCACTAGACCAGGTTGCTCCAAGCCCCATCCAGCCTGGCCTCAAACACTTCCAAAGGTGGGGCATCTGCTCTGCTTCTCTGGGCAACCTGTTCCATTGCCTTACCACACTCTGAGTAATGAATTTCTTCCTAATATCTAATTTAAACCTTCCCTTTTTCAATTTAAACCCATAGCCTCTTGTGCTATCACTACATGGCCTTGCAAAAAGTCCCTCTCCAGCTTTTTTGCAGACCCCCTTTAGGTACTGGAAGGCCTCTATTAGGAACTAGATCATTTTACTGCTACATTTTTAAAAGTCTCTAGCACAGTATCAGCTTAAAGTTCTAGAGCACCTCCAATGATATTCTGATTCAGGAGTTCAAATGGGCCAGAAATCACATCCAAAGAGTCTTTTGGAGTATCACAGTATGGATTTGCATAACTGTTCCAACTGGACTCAGTGCCAGAGAGCAACCCTGTGTGATTTAACACTGTAATACAGCAGAACCTTCTCTCAAGTATGACACTGCTACAGATTTTAAACTGCCAGGCAAGATTTGACTTGCAGATGTAAAATACAAAGCTACCTTGCAAACAACTTACTTGGCCTCAGTCACTGTGCTGCAAATAACATTTCCTCAGGTAACTGTTTGAAAGCCAGTTAGCCATACTATCACAATATTAATGAGTTCAAATGGAATTTGAAACACCATATATGAATCTTTAATGTATGTGTCTATCTGGGAACTCTTAGAAACCTTTAATTTCCATAGGATTTAATGTAAGGCCACACTGGCCATCATTTCACAATTTAGTAGTTCAGGACTGAGAATAACAGATAGAAAGCAGTAAATTTCATTGAGTAAGATTCTATTACTACTATTACTGTTGTTACTAGTAGCGCTAGCTGATATTGATTACAGACCAGATGTGCTGATACAAATTCAGCCCAATGCATCTGTTGTATCCTAAAAAATACTGAATAACTTAAGCTTCTTTATTTACACTGACCTTTAAGAAATAAATTTTACTTCCTCAGCTAGTAAGGTGTCCCATCCAAGATGATCTAAATATACCATACTTTCCAAAGATCCCTCAGATATGAGGTTCATTATCTTTCATGTATAATTTAGGCTGTCACCTAAAGAGTGTGTAACTGAAAATAAAAAGGTGACAGGTCTATAATTGATGTCAACCTTAAGATAATTTTGTTCATCTGAAAAACCACTTATGAGCATAGGTCTGTGAATAATGTTCACAATTTTGATCACTTTTGCCAGGATTACATGGTATTTGCTATTTTTATTTCAGAATGTTTGTTCTTTAGCTTCAGCTGGCTACATTTTGCTGCGTATTTAGTCAATTATAACACTAGAAGAGGAATAAAGCTTGGACCTGAATATAGAAAACACTGTATGAACTCATAATTTCAGGGTTTTTTTTCTGAAAGAGTTTGCAATCTGAATGGTACAGCAGATAAAAACCTCAGGCTGCAGCATAGGAAGAAATGGCACCAAATTTACACTACCCTCAGTAAGTCAGCAGCAAAAACTTCCTGCCATCTGGATAATCTCCATCAACATAGAATATTTCAAATGTACTAGCAAATAACATCCTACAAATCTTTTCCTATGTATCTATATTAAGAGAGTTTGTATCAACTTCCTTTTCACTAGTGTTATTTCAGACTGAAGTGAGGGATATGATTTCCCCAGTGGAAGGGGCAGTGAAATGTGTGCCTCTTTCTTTATCTCCTTGTATTAGCTTTTTCAAATAAAAAGCAGCACCAGTATAATTCTAAGAATTCTACTATTTTTCAAGGGTCATAGCAGTCCCCATTGCTATTGGTAAGTGACTTATCTAAGTGCAAAGGGGTTTCTCTGGTTTAGACAAGAAAAAGTCTCTTAACCAAAAAAGAAAGGACACAAAAATACCTCAGTGGTTCACACTGTGTGACATAATATGTTTACTTACACAGCACAGTGGAGCCAGTACTTTAGCCGAGACTCAGGTACTGGAAAGTACATCAGTGCTGGGTCTGGCCAAGCTAAATAGTTTTGCAGAATATGTCACTTGTTTGTCTGGAGTCAGCTCAGGTATTTGCCACCCTGCTATGCCGTGAATATGCACGAAGATTCATCTCATTTCACTTCTGCATATTAAAACTAGGAGTCTAGTTTAAGCCAGCAGCCTAGGCTCCCTCTGTACTCAATGGACAAAAATTTGAAACAATCTGACTGCAATGCCACAGTACCAACTATGGCAAATGAATGAATTTTCAGTCCCCGGGAGTTAACAGCCAATGTAAACTGAAAATAGAAAGCCTATGAACTCCAACAGGAACAACACACATCCTCAAAAATACCAGAACCAAACCTAGAAGATGACAGAATCCCAAACAACTGACTCAGCTGGTGCCTGTCAGCTATGTAAAACAGTTTCTCAAACCTTTTTGGACTAGTGAAGGCACATCAAGATCTGAACTCAAAGGAGCGCACAGTGGTACAACACACAACTGCTTCTGACTCACCTACCCAGAAGCCCTGGGGCCAGCTGACAGATTGATGAACTAGGCAGGTCACTTGCCTGCCCCAGCCCAGACTGACTGCTCCTTTGCAGTACACACTTGTGTCTGTATCTATATACACATGCATATTTATATTCATACATTAAAAAAATGCTATATTGTGTTTATTCACACCCACTTGTGTCTATATGATATTTTGTACAGGAAAAAGTGTAGGAGTTGATGATGGACTGATAAAAGCAATCAGTACAACAGCTCAACTGTTTGACATATCTCACAAACCACGTACATTTCATTTGAAATATTCTTATGTATAAATGATATGCTAAAAATAATGCACAAATAATCAACATAACCTCCATAAATTTCAGCTGAATAGTATGTAAGCTATTTCACAGGAGCTGAGAAATTTTCCTCCCACTTCTTTTGGAGGGATCTTTCAGGAACTCCGGGTTCTCAGAACCCTAAAAATCAAGCCAATAATTCTTTGCTTATTTCTTCCCTCCTACCCTGCCTCTTTTGTTTCAGAAACAAAACAAAAAAGATACACATTTTGTTAATTAAAATTCCTTTCTTCTTTTTTTTTTTTTTTCTGTATGAATACTGGCTATTGTTACTTTCTAAAATAATCCTTTGTGGATTTAACAAATGTCAGACTTTCATCAGGATTCTGCACCAACATTCTTGTTTAGAGAGCTCTACAAAATTCAATTAGAATAGAAGCAACCCACTAAGTTGAGCAAATGAGTTATTTGAATACATTTTTTTACATCTGCCTATTATGTAGTGCATCAAAAATAGTTTACTTTTTTCTTAATTTTATAATGCAAGCCTTTAGTTCATGTTTTAATAAAGTTTAGTTAATAAATGTCTTTAAATTTTCCCTATATGCTACCCTTATTTAGTCCCTCTATGTTTAATAATCTTAGTGTCTTTGTGTTTCGTTTTATCTTTAGATTCAGGGTCATTTAATACACAGATGAGTTCAGTTCTGTACACATGAAAAGAGAGGAAAAAACATTCTCTAAGAACAAATGTGACAAATGAACATGAGAACATTTTTTTCCTGTAAATATTTAGCGAATGTTTTAAATTTTAATTTAAACCTTATTTTACTCTATGAAATGTGATATATAGCAGAAAGGTACAGACTGCACAGCTAGACTATTGTGCCAGTGTCTTCTAAAGACACCTCCTGTCTTTGCTTTGACCCATGTGAATATGTAGTTTCTCCATGAACCTCTCCAGATTATCATTAAATTTGAGGTTTCATAAAAGTGTGTAAGGTAAGCACAGAAAAGAGTTGTTATGCACCTATTTGATATAAAATAATTTATAATTAAGCTAAGATCATAGTTAGACTATTGCTATTAGGAGAAATATATTATTGATCAAGAGTAAAAACAAAAAGCTTAATAAAATGCTAAGCTGTTTAACTGGGATAATGAAAACCAGCTTTGATATGAGCTACTCAGACTTCTGCAAAAATCCAACTGAAACTTACAATAGATAAAGACTTCAGAGTGAGGAAAGAGATGTTACTTTAAAGACCTGAACCTACCATGCTGGATAAATCACACAAGCTTCTGGTTTCCAACATCCACTAGCTTTGCTTGTCAACATCCAATATTTCCAATAGTCTAGCAATCAGACTGCTTTTTTCAAGTCCCAGACCAGAGGCAAATATGAACAAAACATAAGAAAATAAAAATGGCCATATCAGGAAAAAGCAAAGATCCAATTATTCAGTGTACTCTCTGTCAGTCTGGCTAATACCAATGCCTAAGAGACATATGTAAGAAAAGAAAAGTATAGGAAGGAACACCTTTGTTTTGCTGACTGCTGGTTTAGAGACTGAGTTAGAAGTTTTTGTGTTTAATTGTCATTGTTAGATCAAACCCAACTCATTTTGTCTAATCTCTTTTTGAGCCAGTATATGCATCAGGTCCATGCAATATCCTTTAGAATGGGTCCCTTAGTTTAAATTTATATTGTGAAGTACTTCCTCTTGCTTGTTTGCCTTGTAATTGCCTGTAATGCTCTAGTTCTTGCATTGTGAGAACAATTAATAAATCATTCTGTAGTCACCTTTTTCACAGTATTTCTGACTTTGCAGCCCTCAATCATCTCCTTCAGCCTTTTTATTTCTGAACTGAGAAAATCCTGTTCCATATTCCTCATCCTCCCTGCTGCATCTTTTCCTGCTTGCTTTATCTCTCCGTCCTTTCTGAGGCTGTGGGGCCATTAGAGATGCATACATCAGAATAATGATGTTTTCTGTGCCACTTTGTTATATTATTTTCCTAACAATTGTAGCTTCATATTTTGGGGGAAAAAAAGCCCATAGGAATTTGAGTGTTGAGTCAAAACAGAGGGGAAAAACATTAAACCACATCTTCAATTTTAGATGACTAAATAGGAAATGAACCTTCTTATTTTTTCAACAACTTCTAAGCTGTAAAGAGCAATGAAAATATTTCTTTTCTATTTTGGAAAGCCTCAGCACATAAAAATCTTGTTCAGACACTGACCATCTCTGAGTGCTTGAACTCAGGAATCTGTGCCTCTTTCAGCATACAGTATTTGATTCAGGTACTACACTTGCTTTGTGTTGCATCCAGCATGACTGAAGTGTATCAGGTAATCAGGTGTAATTGACACAGACAGAAAGTTATAAACTTGGACCATTTTATAAAATGAAACTGTAGAGAAAAATGGGAAACTATGTTTGTTTTCATAAGTAGGGAAGTCTTTGAGTGTTGGTAAAATATTGTGATGGGATTAAGGAAAATAAGTGCCCAAGATGTTGGCAAACACCTAAA
This sequence comes from Pardalotus punctatus, assembly GCA_013400915.1. Taxonomy (NCBI): domain Eukaryota; kingdom Metazoa; phylum Chordata; class Aves; order Passeriformes; family Pardalotidae; genus Pardalotus; species Pardalotus punctatus. The sequence continues at coordinate 728,260 of VZTX01017212.1, forward strand.
GAGATATGTCAGAGGAAGCCAGCAATCATGTCTGGAGAGAGAACTTAAATATTAGGTGAAGGTCATATATAAGTGAATGATAAAATAAAAGCATTGTGAGATTTGAAGAGCCTCTGAAGAGTTCAGAATTTATCCTTTTGGATTGGGTTAAACTAACAGAGAATTGTACCTATTTTTATTACAGAGACCACAGAGGCTTTGGCTATATTTTGCGCTCCTAACCAGATGCCCAGATAACATGCATAACTACATTATAGGAAATTTGACTTTGTTTTCAACTGCCTAAAGCATCAAGCAATGTGGTCATTGCCTTTTCCACTGCCCTGAGTCCCTAGTACATGCTCCCAGAGGTGCAGGGAAGCAGATCCTTTCAGCTTGTACCTGACCAGCTCTGCCTGCCAGCTGAGGCAAACTCTTAGGACAGAGCTCCAACAACTACACTGCAAATCAGGGCCTCCAGTCACCGTGAGGGAGTAAAAGAGGGAGTCTTTGCTCAGTAACTGAGATTTAGCAGGTCTGACACCAACATTTTTTTCTGCAGTGCTTTTGCAGGTATCCCTGCTCATGGCAGAAGGCTTGGAACTATGTGATTTTGAAGGTGTCTTCCAACCTAAACTATTCAATCATCCCATGATTTTATGATCATGATCCCATGATTTTATGATGATCAGACTAAATTTTTTTTTTTTTTTTTTGCTTGTGCTTTCTCACTATGGTCCTACCTATTGGGATCATATCCAAAGTTACTGCTAGAAGGCTGTTTTACATACACATGAAGGCTGTTTTATAAGAGGGCATCATCTTTGATTCACAGTTTAAACTCAAACATACAAATTATCACACAAAAGCTACCTAAACACCTTTAAATGAGGAAGACTTAAGCATTTTGTATCATGGCTATCTCAAGAACTACCTCCTCCTTTTATAGTTACTCCACTAGAAAGTGTCAGATGTACCTAGTCTATTAAACAGAAGAGATGTTAAGAACAGGTTAGTTTTAGAAAAGGATCCTTCACTTTCTACTGCAGTTCTGCTTAGAGACCAGAAATCACTTTTAGGGGAGTCTGTGAACCTTTCCTTCTTCCTTAGAATTTAATTTTTAGAAACTGCATTATATGAAAAGAATCCTATAAGAAAATGAAAGACATTTGTGGAAGATCATAGTACTAAATAACGTTTGGTTTGTGAGACACTATATTAATAAACCAATTATTTAATTAGAGAGGATCCTTTAGCCTCAGTTTATATCACGTTCATTTTGAATAAAAAGTCTGACCGAGTTCTTTGATTGGGCACTGGAGGGGATGTCAGTCCAAAACACATGACTGGAAGGGACTTCTTGGGTCATTGAAGCTGCAGGTCCCTTACTGCAGGACTTTAGAATCCATGAGGTTTTGAAAAGATTTAGCATTTGCAGGTGGCCATACTAATGTCTTTATTCTTCAGTCTCTCATCAAGATGTATTAAATGCTTTGTGCCACCTGCCCTGCTTTCTTGTACTTCTGCAGAAGTGACAAAGGTGCATTAATCCTCAGGATCTGTTTCTTTGCCACAATTCTGTTTAGGAGGATTAACTAATGAGAATATGGGAGGAAACAGTCAAATGAGGATTAGTTGGGGTAAGAAATAATGATGCTGAGGTAAAATAATATCAGCATCATAAGTGCTGAATATGATGAATCTGGGTAAACAGTCATATGAAAATCAGGTTAACAGATTTCTAAAAGAACTTTGGAGTTCAATAGCAAGGAACACATCTGTTCTTCCTTGTGACTGAGATACTTTTAGTGACCTTTTCTTTAAAAAGCTGCACTCACAAGACTACACATTTATTATTTAGCATTGTATTAAATACTTCTGCAAAATCAAAAGATAATGTACATGCTCTGAATGTCTAAATGATGAATTTGAGAGTGGAATGAAGTTGCATTCCTGTTCCTTTTATGGTTCTCTGTCTGTACTGGCAATTTATTTTCAGAAGAAATACAAGTAACATTGTAATTATCCTTTTATGCTTTAAATGCTTTAAAAGGAACACATGGCATCCACTGGCATAAACACTTGTGAAATGGCTCCATTCTGCTTATGCCTGCTTCTACACTGATACAATTTTTACATATTTTACATAGTATATCTATATTGAATTTCTGCTACTGCAAGTTATCACTTTTTTTAGCAAATATATTATTGTTTCACAAAATAGAAGAGAACAGAGAAGTCCTGATCTACATTATTGAGATCATATTATGTAATTACTTGCCACAAAACTTGTTAATTCTAATTTAATATGACCAGATTCCATACAGTAATGTTCAGAAAAGTATCAAAACATCACCTATTAATAGCTGGGATACAACTCAAAAGGGGTGTGTTTTTCTGGCATTGCAAGACAAAAGAGGGTGCAATAAAAGAGTGTATGAAAACTAAGTTTACTGGCGTAATGTTAATTCTCATCCAATTGTATGAATGAAGGTTCAGCATTTATTCAGGAAGCGGGAAAAGGACCAAGTGTGCAGACATTTCTGTCAAAACAGCCAGGGAGCCAATGACACAACAGAGGTTCAGGTTGGGCAGAATAATTTTAGGCACTCAGTACACTTTACACATCAACTATGCACAGGACTAATCTTCTAATAAAAGGTACTTCCACTGAGCTCTGCCCTGTCTGGCAGCTTATATTAATTTCTCCATCATTGAAAAAGTATCCTCCTAAAATTTATTTTCTGAATGTTCCTTACCTTCCTTTTTGAACTATAATAATCTAAATATTTTTTCCCATGAAGTATCGTGCTATACATGTATATGTAAACAGAGTGAGTGAGAGAGAGAACAATCCTTATCCTTTTCTTGTCCCATGATAAACATTCTTCATTTCCCCTCTTTTCTTTCATGGAGACAAAATACTTTGTTCACATGCTGCATTGTTTTCTAGCCACTGAACAACCATATAACTGAAACCTGAGGCCCTAAGACTGTAAAAGAGGGATAGTTTACCTAGTTTATAAATGTGCAAGGCTGTATTTTGTAATGGAGCAAAAGAATTTACTCAAAAATGATGCATAAATAGGTATTGATAATACATTTCTTGCCATGGTCTACTCACAGTTGTGAACAAAATTTTCTAGTTTTTCTTCAGTCTAAGTGCTATCTGTGCATCTAGCTTAGCTGTAAGTGTGAAAGGAAAAGAACATGATGAGGAGCAAAACTGAGTAAAGATAAGAGGATGAATCATGAAGGATGTTGAAATTCAGGACACTGAGGTTAAATTTATGGACATAAAAAGGGAGAGAGAAAGTCTGTCAGAGCAGTAGGTAAGGAAAATAATTTTTAACTACTGAGTACATGAGGGTGTGCCAACATACAAGAGAAACCTAAACATGCTGGGCTGCAGGACAGAGCTGCATATACAGCACAGAGCTCTACAGCACAAGAATAGAACTTGACTACTGGTGGGAAACAGTGGTACTATGAAATAGTGTGTGCCTTAAAAAATTCATTGTTTGTAATCTTCTCTACAGGCAGGCCAAGACTAATCTCTTTTTGACCAATATCAAGTTTCATCATTCCTGTGCCTGTCATACTCCTTCTTAGTAAACATAAGTACTCTGTTCTTATGAAGCTAAGCAAGGATCTACAATTAAGTCCTGAAGAAAGTAACAGGAAAAAAACAGCTCCAGGAATAATTACTAGCGAAGTCTTTAATTTAATTTAATTTAATTCAATTTAATTTAACTTTAGTCATTCTTTCAATTGATCTTCCTGCTTAGGGCTTAGGCTTTTGCAAAACAAAGCTTTAGCGTGTTTTCAATCTGGTAAGGAGTGGGTGGAAGTAATAGTCATCATTAAGAAATCATTTCCATGCCTGTAAAGCTCACTGTTCTTTCTTGGAGCACTTCTATGGCCTTCTTCACAGATGTCTGAAATGTATTAAATTTTGCACATGACCTGCATATGGAGAGTGATCCATAGATCATCCCTGAAGCTGTCTCTTGACAGATCAGAAGAAAAAAGTCCCGTATTCTTTTAATGCAAATTTATTACAAAATAAACGGAATAGCTACCACAGTGCAGAAGAACTTGCACGGAAGTGTCAGAAATCAAACTGTTGTTTGGCTCTTGGGGAGAGCATAAGCATAGGTACCATTACATGGTGACTTTCTCATCATGTCTCAGTTTGATAGATGGGAAAGAAGGAGTTCAATTAGAATTAGTATCTATCACATATATAGAATGTACCACTTTTCACCAAGGGAATTACAGAAACTAGAAACAGAGAACTGTGTTAATCCAGCCACCCCCTGCCAATGCAGAGCAAGTGTGTGCACTCTCAGGAAGCCCATTCAGGAAAGGACCAAAAATTCTATCAGCATGAAGCTATTAGTTTCTGTATGTTGCACAAATTGCATTTTAAAAAAATAACTAATTATTTCTACAATATACTATTAATTGTTCGGTTAGGAAGATTTTAATTTACTGGCTTCACTTACATAGATTTGGCTTTAAATTTGGCTGAGAGCCCAGTTCATGGCATAGTCGCTCAGAAAGACATTGCAAACTCAGTGACCAAGCACCCAAGGCAACTCACACATTTAGCTGGAAATTCTATCCTCAGCCCAGAAGTGAAAAGTGATGGTGACAGTGAGAAAAGCTCCGTTTCAGGACTGAGGTTGACCACCAATATTGATTCTCCTGTCCTGATGCTCCAAGAACCCAGCAGTGCCCAGCGCTGCAGCCAGGCAGGGTCATTGCAGCTGCCAAGGGCTGTAATTACCAGGCATCCCCTAGTAAAAGGTTCTTATACAGGTACCTGGCTGCCTGTGTGCACATTCTTCTCCTCTTACTAATTTTTCAACCTATGAAACATTTTCGTTTACATTCTGTGATAGATAGAGATCTTAAAGGTACTAACTTCCTAGGGGTTAATGGAAAAAAAGAGCCTGAGCTCAGATTGGATTTTTTCTCTATTTTCTGTTACAAAATTAAAAGAGATACTTCAAAAAAAAAACCCCACATTAAGAGGCATCTTAAGGTAAAACAAAAATCCAGATGGACTTTTAAATCAAAATAAAAAGAGATTTAACACAGCTGGCTTTTTTTTTTTTTTTGATGTGTTGATAGCTCTGTGAAACTATAATCTCCTGTCCCCAACAGGACAGTGATTTTCAATTACTATTTTTGCTTATTAGAAACAACAACACTTTTTATTATTACATTTATTTTAATGTTAATTATTTAGTAATTAATATTAAAACCAAGAGATGATACATTAACAATAAATATTTACTGAGCCTAAAGAGTAGCTGAAAGTTAATTAAGTCTTACAAGGAATGGGGAAGAAGGAAGCCTAACACTGAGGACAAAAAAGGAATTGCTGTCTGAGTTGCTCATGTACTCTGCTTTCTCAGGATTGCCCTGGTCACTCCAAGCAGTCCTACAGAGTTCTCCTTCACAAAAGCTTTTCTCTTTTGCTATAATTCTCCCCAGCTGCTAGTCTTCCTCTAAATCCCTTGTTCCCGATTCCCACACTCTAATGCACAGCCAGAGCCATGCTGTCATTTAGTCCCCTCCTGTGCGTACCTTCTTCTCCCTCTTTTGCTGATATAATTGCTGAATTTCTCTGTACTCCACTTCCCTCACCTCTTGACTTTCTCTCACATTAAAGCCAGCATTGCTGCCTCCTGCTGTGGTTCATCCTCACCAATCACTTCTGCTCTCAGGCTGTGGTCCATCTTTGTTGAAAATGTTCTCAACTGGCTCCCTGCTACCAGCCACAGACCCCGAGCCCTTCATCCTGGACCTGCACACTTTTACTAGTCAGATACTTGCTGCCTTCCTTTGACACATGTATCATCCCATGATATTAGTACCTTCCATTCCTACTAATTTAAGACCCATGTCTTAAAGACCTATTTTCTTAGAATAGTTGGTAGAAGAGTTTCTTCTTAATATTTTTAATTATCAAGACATTTTTTTCTAAAATCTAGGAAATTCCTAGGAGGCCATTGTTTTCATATCTGATATCATGTCAAGGATACTTACTTTTAGTGAAATCCAAACTCTCTGGACTGAAAACAAAAAACCAGCCAAATATGTTCACATCTCTGGTGTTTAGACGCTGGACAGACATGCCATAACTTGGGATGAGAGATGAAGAAAAAACAAGAATTGATGGGCTGAAGGTGGAACTGGAAAACACAGTTAACTCCACTAAAGTGAAGAAACTTAAATTAGCTAAAAATGGCTAACTGCCTGCCTACGAAGTATTTTCATAAGAAAACAGAATTCTTGGTGAGATGCCAAAAATTTAAATGGAAAATAAGTTCAAGGATTTTAATTAGTTTCACCTGTGTTATCACTGTGTGATTTCAACCACTTCTATCCTGTCTACGTTTACGTACATATATATACATATGTATATGTATATATTTATGTAAAAGAAAATAATTAGGAAATGCAAAGCTATAAATCAGACTAACAAATGGGGAAACAGAGGCTGCAATAGGATTTATATATTTATATGCAGGTACATATTATGAGCACATTGCACTGCCATCTACCTTATTCTCCTGAATTTAATTATTTTTGTGGTCTACTTTTTCACAAGTAGATGAAATTAACCAAGGCATTATAAAATTGTAAGGAGTTATGGACAGTGCACACAAACAAATCCTCCATCCTGTAGGGGTGACTGCAAAAAACTAATTTTCTCAGGCTTACATTTAAAATACCAGAGACTGTGATCTTTTTATTTATCTTTATAGATACAACCTTAAATGATCATAAGATTTAGAGCTTTAGAGGTCTTTCCAGAAGGAGACCTTCAGTTTTCTTTCCATATATACTGCATATCTTCAAATGCCAGATGAGTATAAGATGACACTAAGGTCAAATCAAATGACAAAAATTTTCTTTCTTAATCCTGAAGAGCTTAGAATATGCAACATGGGCAAAACTGGCACATGCTTAAATTCATCTCCACACTGAGAAGAGACAAGCATGGTTGTAAAATCCAGGATCCAGCTTAAACCATCTGAAAAAATTCATTTCTGAATTGCAAAGAATCCTTTTCCCAGTAGGGTTCTGTTCAACAATTCCTCTAATCAGCCAACACACTGCATGAAAGCATTTGCCTAAATGGAATAGCAAAAAGCATGCAAGTTAATGACTTCTACTGAGCACTGAGCACTTACAGACTTAAGAATAAGGAAGCTGCTGAAATGACTGATCTGTGCACTTCCATGGAGCCTGACCTCTGATGGTGCCTGCTTCTGGCACCTGGCTTTGGAGTGCAGTAACAGAACACGAGGAGTCTCAGGCTGCACACTGCTGAGCAGTGCTGCTTTCAAAGGTGGCTCCCATGGCAATGGGGTCTCCAGCTACTGATGGAACAGCACAGGGAACAGCTCGCTCCAGGCTTTTATGGGCATTACTTCACTGCAAGTAAACTGCAAGATACTTAACTGCAAGTAATTGTCTAAGCTTTCTGCCATTTCTGTCCTTTTCCTGGCGAAGACATGACTTCAGCTAAGATGGTGATATTAAACCACAAACCATAGAAATGGTAGCAGTGACAGAGATGAAGAAGGTCCATCTAGTTCTTGTCTCTTAGTGGTCTTACCAAAGAAAGAGAGCAGAAGAGGAAACGAGGTTGCTTTTGTGTGAAAAGTGTATTCACATGTCTTCCTCCTCTTTGTGAGGGCCAGAATTCCTCAAATGAACTACTAACTTCAGCGGAGCTACTCATATGCTTATTAGTAATCACTGTACTTAGCTGATTTCCAACATACATAAATAATTATTCAACCTCAGAAATAAAATCAGAACATCTTTAAAGCAGACAAACAATAAAAAGTCCTCCTAAATCTTTTTCTTCCTTCTAGTTACCCAGATTCATAAAACCCAATTTTATTTGCATCCTCTGGATGGGAGCTCAGTTTTCAGCCAGTAATACAAACCATGGTATACAGAGATTATGACCAAAAATTTTCAGTTACCTACAAACTTGACCAAGGAAGGAACCAAATGCTGGCTCTGTAGATATGCCCAAGAACAGCAGAGAGGTCAGCACTGCTAGTGAAACAAGAGGACACAGCAACTGAGAAAGAGTTGACAGAACAGGGAAATGTAGCTGGTAGCAGGGAGAAGTTCTTGGTCATGTTCAAGAAAAGGAATGTTTTGGTGAAGCAGGCAATGCTTCTCACTAGACCTTCAAATTCAGTGGTATTTTTTGGATGTTCATATATCATAGCGTATTTCTATGCTGTATTATAAAAAAAGAGGTAGAATATTGCCTTGCTAGAACATGTAATTTACAAATTTTAGAATATCTACAATAGAGTTTCTATAGTACTCAGTTTTATTTTTTTAAGATGTTACTATGTTATATTTTCTACATAAATAGTTAAATTTGCAGTGCTTTAACACTGCAGGTTATAGGAAATATTGCATTAGTTTTAAAATATGTAAGATATCCATCTTACGAAAAAATCAGTAATGCTGCTAACTATTAATTAATTTAGCTAATCAGAGGGAAGTAATTTTTCCTTCACAGTACAAAGTTGTTCTTGACAGGTCTTACTGCAGCAAATAGTAACAAGAACAGTACTTATAACTGTGAGTATTTTCAATTAAGTGTCAACATGATTTCACAGACTGAGCTAAAAATAATTTTTGCTGGCACCAAATTCTAACCAGACAAGGGCAAACCCAAAATATTAGAGTACTATAGTTACAAAACTGAATAAAATCTGATTGTAACTTTTGGAGCAGAGATTTAATTAATATAAGAAAACATACATAGTTTAACTTCATTTTGGAATGAAATAGTCATGACAGTAAAAAATTCAATGTCATTCACACAAGGACTTGCAAGCATAGAAAAAACTCCTAAAAGTAGATATAAAAGGACAACTTCCCCTCCCATTGTTAAGAAAACTATGTTTCAATTACTTTACCAAATAAAAAGTAGGACTACTAAAAATATATCTCCCAAATTACCTGTTTATCTTATATAGATACACAAAGAACCATTTAGGTGATGAGGAAAAATGTATTTTTTTGCAATTGTTAAGTGGTAAAAAAGGTATTTTTTTGCAATTGTTAAGGGGTCATTCACCTTTTCCTAGGCACACTGCATTACAAATGGTTTTGCAAACATCTTAAATGTTTTCTTCCTTCTATGAAATGTTCTCAATGACAATTTTTTTGCTTCTACTCCCTGAGCAGGAAACAAGAGTTTAACTGAACTCCCATATACCTAACAGTATTAGATAAAATCCTATCACTTTGTTTAAGCAATACTCAAAAGGCAATAACACTGTACTGGCACTTAAGAAATATCTTGGAGGAATACCTCCATTGTAAACTACCAAAATATAAAATACTGTATCAAAAATATATAGCTCACCACTGCACTCCTTGAGCTAGATTTCTCATGTTTCCACTTAATTTAGATGCACTTGGGATGTCTTTAATCTATCAATTTCCTTACTATCCATTGCCAAAACATTTGGTATTTCTGAAGTATTAGGATGTGTTTCACTTCATCAAATTTTAAAAAAATTAAAAATCCAACCTGGAGTTCCCCAATAGCATAGTTAAGAAGAACAATGTACATCCAAAAGGACAGAAAAAATAATTTCACAAATTCCTTTTTGTTGTGCTAAAGCAGAAAATAGAGTTTTTGGTTTATATTACGGCACTCCATTGACTTCGGCTGGTCTCAGGTAACTTCTCTTTTCTGTGTTTCTTATTCTCCACTGTGTTTGTCTCACTTCTTCATACAAACTGCAAGGTCACATATGAATGAAAAACAGTTTAATATTGAATACAAGTCCCTAAAATGCACAGGAATCTGTCATCTCATTCCAAAGTAATAAAACTGGGAAATCCTGCTTGTAGCCCCAGTGGTGCATAAGTTCCCCAAATTCAGTATTTTTATCCTAATTTTCCTTCTAATTTTGATTCCATACAAGTTGAGAAAAAACTGACTTGCCACCATGGAGATGGCAGGGACCTATCCTACACATCAGCACTCAGAAAACACAAGTCCTGCACATTCTGCCTCAGGGACAGATCTGGCAAGCTTTAAAAACTGCAGCTGCAGAACCCAGCTCAAGAAATGTAGCTTTAACTGCGGCTTTCTTTTATTACGCCTCTAGAGAAGCAGAGACCGAATGCCTCTCTCATGTTGCAACTAACCAAGATGTATCTGTGATTGGAGATCTGCGTTCAGAGCCCTGTCCTTGCTGAAGGAAAATAAGAAGTTACCCATTTTCTTGGAGAGTACCTGGCATACACCATCTGGCACATACCTGAGACACACTATTTTGCAAACTGAAGTTTTTGCTAGCACCCAAAAAAAGAAAAAGGATGACCCAGTAGGACAAATAAAGCATGGATAACAGAGAACTGCTTGTAGGCTAATGATTAGGGTAATTTGATTGTGAGCAGATGGTTCAGCTTCCTGATCCAATGGTTGCTTGTGTATTTTTTGGGACTCATCAGTGGAACACTTAACTACTTTTAACTTACTCTTTTAATGTAATTTCTCCTGTAACAGTTCTCTGTTAAGAGTTTTCTGTTAGTGGCACAAATAAGTTTTGGGTCATAGCATCGTCACGCTTGTTCCACAGAAGACAAAGCCAGTCTGAACAGTCTGGAGATGCACTGTGAGTCATAGCCCAGTTCATTATGCACAAAATGCCTGGAAATATTAATAGCTTGCACAACTGTACTTTCAGTACCTGCATGATTTCCCATGAGTTGTACATCCTTTGTGGTGTTTAAATGCAGAAGTTCTGTAACTTTTACCTCCCTGTTTCATCTTACAGAGAGCAGGGATTGCTCATGTTTATATCACACCCATTCAGCCAGCTGAAATGGCAACAGGAGAGTGCAGTCAAACCGAACTTCAAGACAGCAACATCCAGGTAACTCGGATACCAGCGGAGGCCAGAGAACTGTTCTGAATTAGAGCATGCCTCTATTACCACCTTTTCTTTTGGGGCTATTTTCATGTTTTTTTTACTTTCAGGCAATTTTTCTATAAATTCACTTCTATCCTTAGAAAGAGAATTCCATTCATCAAACAGTTATTAGTAGTATTATTGATAACATGGGTAGTGTTAAAGACATAAATTCAATATGAAGACATAACTTGCTAAAAGACATTTAATACTGCATTCCATATAAGTACAAGGAAAGAAATCCTGTATTATTATGAAATGTTAAATAAAAAAAGATGCATCCCTAATGAACTTGTCAATATAACTGTAATATTTATTTACTTTTGGTGAGTAAACCATGTCTCTGATAACTGTTCAACAGCAAAGTACTGCAGCTCTCTTCCTGTTGGCCTGAGATCTGAAGTAAATCTCCTTTCATAGCACGATGTTATTTGGTGATGATGGTTCACAGAGCAATGGATAGATTAATATTGTCCTTCTAGAACAGTACAAAGAGTACTCATTGAGGTGGCTATGTAAGAAATTGACAAAACTAGAAAAATTATTAAAGTGAGGAAAAAAGCCCAACTAAATTTTCTTACTTGAAGTATAAACCACATATATACACAGAACTATAGAGGTAAGTACCCCAGACATTTCAGGCAAAGTGAAAACTGAAAAATTGCCAAGGTATGAGTTTGCCCTATAAAGTTCTTTTCACTCTCAGGTTTCAGTAAATGAAATCAGAGCCCTCTTTCACAGAATAATCAACAAGAAATTCACGTATATTATATCACATGTTAACTAAGGGATTATAAAATCCCAAAAGGAGTCTTCAAATGGAAACTTTCTTAAGGAAAGCCTAAATTTTTTCTTATGTAACAACACACAAAACCCCAGATTTTGTTTACTGCAAAAACAGAAATAAAACAGCTTTAAAGTTTGGGGGGTTTTATGAGATGTATATTTTTTTAGCAGGAATCTTATGAGAATTCTTCTGCTCTGAAAAGGAAAAATAGTTTAGCAGTATTCTTACCATGGAAGATCACCCTACATTTCTCTCTATTTTTACCTCTAATTATGGAAAGAAAAAATCTTGTGGAAGGTCAAGATAAATGTTCTGATCTCACCTAGAACTTTCTCCTTTTCCCCCCCTTATTAATGAGTTCAATTAGTAATCTAAGAAACTTTCTTTTGAAGTAAAGAAACACAGGAAATTATTTTTTGAATAATAAGTAAGGATTTTTAATATCACAAATGCCTACAGCCAGGGGGTTAGTTTTACTTCTACCACAGGCAGATGGAAATCTTAAAGGTGTATACCTCACTGAGTTGATAATTATATTACAGAAAAGTTCAGGTTATATGTGACTGGGGTGGTTGTGTACATGATCTGCACCTTTTTTCCGAAAATTAAGCCTTTTATTCTTACTCCCTAGTCTTACCACAGGGCTTCCTTCTCATCTGCCTGGAATTTCTCCTTATATATGGCATAAGGTGTCTTGCACACTGTGTGTGAGAAATGCCTTCCAGAGGACTTCTACAAGATTGTAGCTGACATTGGCTGGAGTTCAGTTCTGGCATCTCAGCTCTGTGTTTGTTTTCACTGCATTATCTCTCAGAAAAGCTTTGTGAACATGCAAGGACTCAAATACGCACCTACTTCCTCTACAGAAAATCTGTTGAGGAGAACTGCATAAATTTTATACTCCCATATCTTCTTTCCTAGCCATTTCTTACATGTGAAGGAAAACAATTTAGAAACAGAACGTAATGACATTTAAAAGTCTTTTTAGCTTGCAATTAGAGTCTGTTTATTAGCATACTTTTCAGAGTTTATTTATTTGCTTATTAGCATACTTTTCAGACATTATTTAGTAAAAACTGATTAATGCTCTTGGTAATGTATTTATTATAATGGTGCCTTCTCTTTGGTAAAGGATTCAGTTCACAATTCTGAATTAATCAGTAGGATAAATTGGCCTTAATCTCTTGTCAACTGCTAATCCTATATTTCTATCAGTGTAATATGTGTTGATTTTGAAAGTAAATCATATTACACATCAAGAATACTGATACAAGTATAATACTACAAATTAAAGCAATCTATCACATTAGCAGTCTGTCTCAGGAATAGGAGAGGAAATAACCCCCCCCAAACAAATGGCTTGTTCCAAATCACTTGAATTATATACGTGATTTTAAAAAAAATTAAAATACAAGTCCAAATTAAAAGCAGTGAATGATAATTTCAGTTGCCATTTTGACCACATAAATTAATTCTAGGGATAGAAAATAACAATGTCTATTATGTAAGCAAATACACTTTTATCCAGTAAATTGTATACTTGCCATATATTGTCTCACTTCAGAAAATGAAAGGCAATCAATGTAGTTTCTTCTTTAGTTGCCCCAATTCCAAGTGTTTAATCATCCTCTTTTTAACAGGAACCACATTGACTGTATGTGTAGTAGAAGACTGTTTTTATGTAAATCAAATTTTGAATTGAGAAACGTGAAGTTCTATATCAGACCAAGACCAATGTTACCAATAGGTTCCCCTCAATTATTCCATAAATTGAGGAAATTTCTCTACAGACTCCATCACTGGTTCCTGACAGACATAACTGAGACTGTTCTACTTATTAGTACAGCACTTCAGACTGCAGCTTCAACATATAGAATTCAAAATTTGCCTTTTAACACAAATAAAATCACACTCAAACTTTTACTCTGAGATATCTACTTCTCTTACATTTCTTCTAAGATGTAGCCATGAAATATCAAAATTTCTAAATACTTTAATCTCTTTTCACTTTGGACATCTCCAAAATTTGTTAAAATGGAGTGCCTCTTTTTGATGAAAACTTTTGAAGTCACACAACAGCAATCAGCATTTTGTTGGCACCAAATCAACTGATGTTTGTACTTTTCCTACAGAGAACTATAACTTTGGTAATACATGGCGTAGTTTAACCCCAGCAAAATTTTGAAGAATGTCAAAAGATCTATAATATATAACGTCTCAAAATTCCACTTTTGCAGCCCTATAACTTCATGCCACACATGGCATCTTAGCAAGAGTTCTTAGGTGACAGGGAGCAATATGTTTCAACAAAGCAAGTGCAATTCAGGCAGTGTCAGTTGCCCCCCAGCGTTCCCGTGTGCAGGGTCCTCTGGAGCGCAGCACCTGGGAGCAACGCTTTCCAGGGACACACGGGGGTGTTGACTTCTATCCAAACATGGTTACACCTCTCTGCAGGAATTACTGCACTGGTTACTCTCAAGTCATGCTGTTACTTCCTTTTGTCATCTCTTTTAATAGATTCCATCTATTGTAATTTCATATCCAAAGATATCATGGGACTCAGTCTCCGAGAGCGTGCTGGACCCTGTACCAGTGAATGAATGTACACACATGCTGTTTTAGCAAGTATGATCCATGGAGTACCCCAGATTTTGAAAACACACATTAAACTGCTTTGGTTCTTGGGTATAATCAGCCTACAAACACAATAGGTCTTGGCTAAGTAAAGAAAAGACAAAGTATTTGCCTCGCTAAAAGAGAAATGTCAGCTAAATAACAGAAGTGAAGGCACCCAGGTATCTGCCTGCCGGAGACAGAGTGTAAATTGAAAGGGACGCCTAAGATTGCATAATAAGAAGATGGCAAAGATTTTACTCATTAATGAAATATAACTGAGAACTAGGTCTGCATCTCTATAGAAGCCTAATCATCAGTTCCCTCGGGGCTGACCAATAGGAAAATGATTGCATTCCAGATATGAATGGCTAAGCCAACACTGTTAAGAACTGCATTTTGCATTCCATTTTCCTATGTTAAGAAAGCCATCTTTTTCACTAGAAAGAATGCCTGTGGAAGTAAGACCTGAACCTTCTAACCCATCAAATGTTAGCTTCTAGGAATGATTGCTTGACTCAAGAATACCAAGTATACTTTTAGCTATTTTTTATAACACTGGAAAAGTACAGGGACCAGAAGTAAAATAAATTCTAATTTATCTTGCTACTCTACTCTTCAGTATCTTGCCATTTTATAAAGTCTTATATTAAGTAAAAGCTACCTTAAGTAAAAATATTTTTGTATCATGCTCTTTACTTGTAAAAAAATGGTTCCTACCTGAAATGGACTACAGACCAGAATAAAAAATACATTTCGGTGTATCTAGTTTCAGTGTCAACTTCTTAGCACTATGGCAAATAAGAAATAAAATAAGAATAATTTGAAAGGACATTTAAAATTGACCTTATAAGGCATGTATTGTAAGTCTGATACGCAGTCCTGAAAACAGTTGTGATGATGTACTTTCAAAAACACTTCTGGCACAGATTTAGTTATACAATATGAATGAAGAAAACCACTGAAGTAAAATTATACTTTAGAAAACGCTTGAAAAAAGTTTCATCAATACAGATTGGCATTTCTACACTGATTTCCATATGAGCACCCAACTTTCTACGGAAGCAGTGTTATCTTCTGATACTGGTATGCTTTTTCAAGACTGATATGTAAGGAGATACTTAGCCAGCCCATTGAATGATGCAATGTCTTCAGAAAGTACCTAAGACACTTTTATACTTTGACCGGTTTCTACATGGTACCAGTGCCCTGACACCTGAGTATCTCCTGCCTCTCAGTTCCAGAAAACTGTACTTACAGGATGCCTACAGGAAATTAGTGTTTTGATTCCAGATTATACCAATACATGATTCTTTGTGCACCTTGTGTACCTACCATCTGAGAAAAGAAACATGATGAGACAAACCAGAGAAATTTATAAATTCCGTAAATACCTTAATTGCAAGTTTTCATCCTCTGGAATTAATGTACAATGCTGGTGTCCAGCATTTGCTGTAAGATGTACCAATGGATGGAAACAGAATGGTTTGGGTTGGAAGGGACCTTAAAGACCATCTAGCTACAGCGCCCTGCCAAGGACAGGGAAACCCTCCACTACAGCAGGTTGCTCAGAGCCCCATCTAACCTGGCCTTGAACATTTCCAGGGATGAGGCATCCACAACTTCTTTGGGCAACCTGTTCTGCTGTCTCACCATTCACATTGTGTCACTGGAGACACAGCACCATGCACACACCTCATCCAGGGGCTGACATGGCCACAGGCCTGCTCACCGTGACCAGCAAAGCCTTCGTGACCCAGCTATTTAAACAATGCTTGTGCCTGTCCTGTAGGAGCAGCCACATGTGGCCACCAGACAGGGCCCCTGGAGATGCTCATCAAATACAGCAGCAGGATCTGGTGTGCAGCAGTACCAGCTCTACAAAACTTCCCCAACCCTTACCTGTATCCAGCCAACACGAGGGGCCTTTTCAGGAGATGGCAGCAGGAGGTGCACTGCACTGGCTGCTCTTGTCAAGGCCAGGCGCTGCCAGCCCTGAGCAGAGGTCTCTCCCCAGGAATAGCCAAGGGAGAGGGGCTGCCAGCCACAGCCGTGCAGGCTCCTCTGGCTCCTGCTGCTCTTCTGACAGCACTGAATTACAGCTCCTTACTCAAGGGTTTGTCAGAACACCCTATTCACTGTCAGTGTGTCCAAAGACTTTGAGTACCCTTTGAAAGAGTTATATTTCACATTTGTCCCTGACTTGAGCATCTAATCAGTCATTGGGCAACTGATTGGATATAACAGAGAGAAAAACTTCAGATTAAAAGACCCAAATAATAAAGACAGCATGGCATTTAAATCAAATCTAGACCAGGCACACTGTACAGATTCTCTCTAGTGCTGAGACATACCTGAGCAGTGTACAAAGAGTTGACATCCTTCATTTAATAGCACTTACAGCAAGAGAGACCAGATTAGATCACAAATAGTAATGCAGTGCATCGTATTTGACTTGATATTCAATTGCACCAATACAGTTACATAGCTCTGTACTATCACAAGAGAAAAATTTAGATTTCTACATGAGCAAGTGATTATTTTCTTGCCTAACTAGACACTTCCCAGATTTGTCTAAAGGTGACTTCATCATTTATCTGTCATTTTAGAGAAAAGAGAAAGGTACACAAACCTGCCATTTGCATAACCTACAAGTGAGCTGGTAAAACACAAGACTGCTGCAAATGCTTGCCTACTGATGGAGTCACCAGTGTCTGCATGATATTCAGAGCTTCCACTATATACATTCTTTCCCCTCTTCTTCATTCCCTCCTGTTTCGTACTGCATTCAGTAAGTCACACACTCAAGCCCCCTGCTCTCTTTCAGAATGCACTCTTCTGCACTGTTACCCCTCCTTCTTTCCTTTCATTTTTAGTTCTGCTCTTTACAGTACTTTAAATCCCCCTCCTACAAAAGTATACTTAAAAAATTTACCACAGTTTCTGCCAGTGCAAATAATTGTTTTGCTCCATTTTGTTGTACATTTAAACACTTATCACTTTGGTTTCCTGATATAAATTGCAGACTTGCAGGAGAGAACTGGAGACCTTCAGATGGAACCTCACACAGCAGGCCATTGTAAACTTACATTGAACCATGTAACAACATCACAACACTTTTTCTTAAATAGGGAGCATACAATATATCTTCTGTATATACCTTGAAATATATTTTATATATATGCATACTTATATAAATTGCTTAAACACTTCTTTTAAATGAGTGTTATTCAAATACAAAAGTCTTTTTTCCATGTAAAATACACTTGTTCTATACAGTTTCATTATTTGATATTGAGCTTTTCAGAGTGCATTATATGGATCTTCCCCAAAATAGGAAGAAATAGAAAAAATGTGTAAGATTTTAAATGCTTTAGGTATCAAAGCAAAAAACCTCTCCATTTTCCTAGGTAGCAAATTTCAGAATAAAATTTGAATTGAGATAAACAGAAATGAGGAAGATTACTATTGATGTGCTTGATACGCTTGTAGGCTGAAAAGAAATTAATTAAAAAGCAATATATCATTTGCACAAAAGTGCTATAACATAGAATTTTGTTTAGGAGAATTGTTTTGTTTCAAAATAAGGTTGCATGTTCAAAGGCGATAAAACCTCATGTTGAAATATGCAAACACTATTTGTGACAAAAGCAAAGGCATCTTTCAACATTTCAGTGACCCTTGATAAACTGCTGTAAGGACTCCCCCAAATGGAAGTACAGCTCATGTTGGTTCCTGAAAAGCTGAAAAGTAAGGAATTAGTGTATTAAGCAGGTTCCAGCAAGCAGAAAATAAAAGCTTCACTCCAACCTGAAAAGGATTTTTGCTTAAGAAAAAAAAAGTTTAGTAAATGTTCAGGGAAAAAAGATAATTGACCCTTTTCTTCATCCCATGGAATATTGTTGATGAGGCAACTTCAACAGGATCTTCAAATGATTAAACTGTAATACATAAGTATTATGTACATTTTAATGGTAATTTGAGAGAGGGAAAAAAATCTAGTTCCTACCAGTTTGGCTGAGTTGTGATGTGCTACGGCTTTTTCTTGACAGCCCCACGATGGCGACCATCTTTGCTCCGATGCTGGAGCGTCTCTTTTTGCTACCACCACCAACAGTGCCCACTGCCGTGTCCGACTGGCTGCCATCGTTCTTCTCCAGTGTGTACATCTCCCCGCTGATGCTGGTGCTCTTGGTCATGTTCTTTCCTGAGACGGCCATCTGTCTGCTTTGCATTTTGGATGTAAAGACACTGTCAGCCAGTTGACGGATAAACAGTGCAGACAAAGAGTAAAAAGGGGAAGACAGAAAAGGACAGGTTTCAGATGGAAGGTTTTGGGAGACTGGAGGGTAAAAGCAGCTAATCACACAGGTGGGGTCAGGTTTTGAGGGGTAAATGGAGAAACTTTAATTCTAGGCTCTTGGATGATCCACTGTAAAAATACTTGACTCATCAAAATTTTGTTTTAAATAACAAGCTCTTCTTTACTGATTGACTTAAAACTTATTACTAGCAAAAGCATACCAAAGAATTAACACATCCATATATCATATAATCACTTTTTGTTTGGAAAATTTAAGTTCTGCAGTCAGTGCTCTGCCCCTCTTCTTCTCACATATACACACAAATACCCTATGTTCCTCTGGGAAACAGACACTTGATTCATTACTGAGTGGAAAAGAACATTGGACTGAAGCCTTGTTTTGCCTACTAACATTCAGATATTTCAAGGATGTTTTCAGTGATCTGGTTTAGATCAGTCACCATACAGTGATTAACACCCATATTTTCTTCTCTCTTCTGCATCAACAAATACAGGTACTAGATATGTATTTCATACAAGACTTGGCTGTTATGCGACACAGACCATCATTACTGATAAAATGGGGTTCAATTCTAATACATCTTCTGAACTCACAGGTTGTGTAAATGTGCTCTGTGTGGCTGCATCTAAACTATCTGCTGCAGCATTTCACGTGTCCCAGGGGAACCTGATCTACCAGTGGTCTGGGCTGAGAGTCCTTTTCTTTCCACAGAAATGGCAATCTACAGAAATGACAACAGTACTTATCCAAATTTTGCCTTGACATCTACCTGCTAGGTGTCTGAACATATATCCAGAACTGGAAGCTTTGGGGTACATGCAGGCCTGAGAATATATAGAGAATTTTCTATTTCAATGAAGTTCTTGCATAGAATTTAGGCCTTTATTATTCTTTTCACTACAGTGCATCTCATCAAAAAGTGCTCATGAGATGCTATTTTAAACAATCCACAAAATAGTGGAATATTTCTGGAACCCAGGGAAAATTATTTTTGTGTTAAATCATCAATATATATACAGGCTAAAAATTAATTATTTTGCTTTTTAAACAGATTTTCAAACACATACAAAGGCTGTTCCTAGAGCTTTAGTGCTCAGCAAATGTCTCTAGAGCAAATTTTTCTGAGTATAGCCTCACTTCCTTTTCCCTTACCCATAATGACCTGAAATCTAATTCATAAAAGGAAGGTATTATTGTTTCTTTATGAAGATTTTGCAATACACAATCTGTCAATAACTTATCTATGGAATTAATGCAGTGCACTCAAGAGTAAAGGAATTTCTAGGTCTCTTCCCCCTGATTCATGGGAAATTGGGATGAGGCAGCTATTTAAGATACCTGGGAGGAACCCATAAAGTGCCCTGTTCTTTGGTTGCCAGCTGCATGTACATGAAGATTTGTAGTTTAGTCACAACCCAGAGGGAAAGCTAAGAGCTGGCTCACAGCAGAAGCGGACCTTTGCCATCAAGTGAAAAAATACTGAGTGTATTTCTCAGGCAAGTTACAAGGAAAAATATGAACGAGAGTTTGGATCAACAGATAGAGAAGCAGAAAACAAAGCTGAGAGAGAGAGCCATGGTGGCCTTGTCTGGACACACAATCACAAAAGACTGAAGACAGTCTGGTAACCTGAAAGCTTTTTTCTTACCCTCTTCTATCTCTTTTTCATATGTTAATACACACTGACTCTCACCGGTACATTTGTCACCAAGGGAGGAGTGGGATAGGATGTGAGTAAAGAGGAAGGCAGGGAAAACAGTAAAAGAAAATTTGTATTTGTCTTATTAGCACTATGTTAACTTACTTGTCAGGTGATGTCATATGCTAATATCACATGATGTATTTCTTATCAAACTAGCACCTCTAAGGATTCAGTCACAGAAAACAGATGACACAGATGCTAGTTCTCAGCTTCAATACTATCTTGCATGTAAAAAATACTAGAGGTCTAGAAAAAGCGTTGCTGGGAAGAGCTAGTATCTTCAACTTCATCTTAAGCAAAATTTTACCAA
The DNA here is from genome assembly GCA_013400915.1 of Pardalotus punctatus. NCBI lineage: Eukaryota > Metazoa > Chordata > Aves > Passeriformes > Pardalotidae > Pardalotus > Pardalotus punctatus. The sequence continues at coordinate 748,964 of VZTX01017212.1, forward strand.
GAATCAGATAATTAGAGCCCCTTATCCAGTAATGCTATTTTTGTTCCAGTTTCTCAAAGGAAATATGATTAATGTGATTGTGTTGTCAGTCAGGTCTTTCTCTTTTCAATATTTTTTAAAATCAGATCAAATTTGACAGAGCAGTAGGAAACTAAGCTATTTAGTTTCTAAAACTGTTTTGAAAACAGATCCCTGGAGAGAGATCTTATGAATGCCTCTTTGGGGAAAGATTGCAGTAGAATTATTGAGTCTCTCCTAGTAGAAGTTCATTTGCATGTACAGGCCAATGGGGGAAGTAAATTTTTCACTGCTTGAAGAACAACCTATTTCAGTGATCCATTTTTTCAAAAATAATACCCAGAAAATCAGTAGGTTCCTGTCATACGGAAAATAGTAATTAACGCATAGTTTTATAAGTGATATTACCATTCAATAAAGGTCCTATGTCAGCAGTGGAAACAGAAATATTCTGAAATTTAATATAAAAGCTACAGTGAAGAGAAAGTTACCACTTCCTGAGTTTAATGCACCTTTGAGGTGGTTTTTGTATCCTTTCCAAGATGTGTAATTCTATTTAAGTGGAATAGATTACAATAGTTGCCCTTATTAAAGAAATCAGTGTATTTAAAGAGGTTGGTCGCTATAGTTTCACTTTGCAGTTAGCTGTGAAAGTACTATAAATTACAAAAGGTTTCTTCTTGGCTGCTGTCTAAAGGCTTCTGTATCAGAAAAACTTTTGCCATTTACTCCTGCCAATAATGATGTAGACTTCAGTCAGACACCTTGTCTTGGCCAACTTTTTGGGAAAGGTAGGAAAGGGAATTCAAATGAGGAAAAAGGGGTTTAGATTTAAGTGGATACACCAAATACCAGTACAAATGGCTGATACTAAAAATTCATTCACAAACCTCTGGTTTTTTTGCAGTAGATCTTGAAAACTATTTGCTTTAATTAAAGGCTTGTTTTTTTTTCCCTTTCTCTAAAAGCAGCAGAGAAGATATCTTTGTTACAATCCTAACCAGCAAACAGCCCTTGGAGAAAGCCAAGGGACTTTGTTTTTGCTCAATTCCTCTCTTAGCAAAAAAGCTTAGAGAAATAAGTACTAGGAGAGTTCTGAGTGGTTTATAGAGCCTCAGTAAACCTAGAGTGGTCATGAGCACTCCCTTCATCAGTGCTCTCAATCCTTTCTGGCCATCCAAGCCCTCATTCACTAATTATTCTTCAGAGATGCCTCATGTCCTCCCCAGTAGAAGCCATCCTTCTACTCAGCCTGCCTTTTGACTGTGCCACAAATGGATTATTCTCAGAAAAACTGGGTGTTGTGTGTCAGATTTGGTTCCTTTCTGACATAACAGAAAGGTTGACCTCAGAGTAGAATTTAGAGAGTAAATCATACAACCTTTTCCCTCAATAGGAAACAGAAATTACTGGAAGTTTTCTTTACTTATACATATACACAAACATAATCTCATATGCATTCAGTTAAATATATTCAACAGTATTTTAAAACAGACATTAAATAAATGTAATTTATTAAATTGTATGTCAATGAATAGATATGCAGTAAAAACAGGGTTTTCATGGTGTCTTATAAGATAATAATCTTAATATCCTCAGCAAAGAGAATATGCAGCCAGATGCATATACCAGAATAAAATAAAGGGGGGAATAAAATAATTGTCCTAGTCCAAATAATATGTGCATAATGGCATAATAATATCATTATTAGAACCAAAACAAGAACAAAATCAGCACACAACCCCAGTTGTGTGGCAGCACACAGCCTACAGCAATAGCAGAGTCAAGGTGGCAGACAGGATTTGTCTTTGGCTTAATAGGACCAAACTTTCAAGAAGAGCAGGGGAGTCAGATGACAGATGCCTATGATGTCAAAGGCCTTCTAAGTAAGTTTGCTGATGATACTAAATTAGGAGAAGCTCCTGACTCTCTTGAATGCAGAGAGGCTCAGCAGAGAGACTTTGACAAATTAGAGGTCTGGGAAATCACCAACTATATGAAATCTAACAAAGTGCTGGAATCTGCACCTGGGATGGGGGATGTATGTACACACTGAGAATGACAGTCTGGAGGCCAGCACCATAAAAGTGGACCTGGGGGTCACTGGCAAGTTGAATATGAGTCAGCAGTGCCCCAGCAGCCAGGAGGGCCAGCCCTGTCCTGGGGGGAATCAGGCACAGCATCACCAGCCGGGCAAGGGAGGGGATTGTCCCGCCCTGCTCTGCATTGGTGCAGCCTCACCTCGAGTGCTGGGGGCATCTACAAATCTCAGATTGTTTTCAAATTCTGATATTCAACAGCCCAGTTCTTGCCCATAAGCTTTTCCTGAATGTTTTTAAAGAATAACAGTATGCAACTATAAAACTGTTATTCAAATACAGCCTTCTGGAAAAGCAATGTTAAGGTTTTGGATTTCTTAAAGGCATTAATCTTCACTATCTCTTTGCAGAGATTCACCTGTTTTCAAAACCGAGAGTGTAATTACTGTCTGGAAAAAAAGGTGCTTTCAAAGTTTTCCAGACTCCTATTAGAGCAGATAATGAGAAATTCTCTGATTTTTCTCTCCAGTTTGTCAATATTTGTACTGAATTACAGAAAGATTAGAAAACATTGCCAGAGAAATTTCCCAAAAACAATGACTAGAACTTGCTACTTGGAAAACAATCCTTTCTGGACCTGTTGCATACCCAGAGGGGAATTCCATAAAGTGCCCAAGGAAATCCTCATAGAAAAGAAGCAGAGAAGTAGGTCTCACAAGATCTTTGATTTAGTCTTGGTATCTCCTGCTTTAGGCAGACCATTCCCTTGATATCTGACCAAGAAGAAACTGTTTGTGAGGTTTGGGTTAAGGAGAGGAAAGATTTCACAGTGCAAAAGGATCCTGCCGTAAAGGCAGTAAAACTGATTTAAAGGCACTTTACCTGGAACAGTATATGGCTTGTAACTCTTGCACTGGGTAAAATGGACTGCACTGTGGGCAAATGTTCTAGATACTTAACAGGTTCCAGATAAAAACTTGGTTTAGCCAATATTTTTGGATGTTAGGAGGTAAAAAACGTCAGAAACTTCATCCAACTTCTCTCAGTTTCTGATTGATTTAAAAGTGTTTAATAATCTAACAAGAAAATACTGTTATATTTTCCATGAAGCAAGTACACATACAATAAATTCTCATTGTAACACATGTACCAAATGGAAAATCTCATGCTGTTGCCATAAGTAAAAACCTACAGTCTTTGGCTCCAGTTTTTTAATTAATTGTGGAGTGGGAAGGCATCTTGGTCAGATTCTTGTCTATACAAACAGAAATATTTTCTAAAAACTGGCTGATTAATACGGTAAGTGCCAAATTCCATCAGGAGTCCTTTGTTTAGGCCAGAAAACCAAAAAAATCCCAAAACACATACTAAAAACCCACACTGATATCACAATCCATCTGCCAGCTCACAATAAGTCCCAATGACAGGAACTTCAGCCCTGCAGCTCAGCCTTCTCTTCCTTCTTCACTAACTGGTAAGCTCTGCAGAAATAAAGTACTGCTAAAGATACATAAAACTGTCTTTTAAATCAGGCCCTGGCTCTGAACTACACCAGTCCATGGCAGAAAGCAGCACAGGGAACAGTACAGAATCCTTATACCCAGTGACTTTGTCATCACTAACAAATTGCAAAGAATATAATTTATGCTACAAAGACTAAGTAAAGGTGTAGCAGATGTTATCTTTTTCGATGACTGGTAGACTAAAATTATTATGAAAAAGTTGATTTTTTTTTCCCACTGATCAATGAATCTACTTTACTAAAACCAGTATTATGAAGAACAGGCCTTTACCCAATCTACAATGTTATTAACACTTTTAAATGTGAAGGAGGATATCAATATAATCCATTGTAATGTATATTGTTGGTAGGATTTTTGAGGATGCTATTTGTATTTTTCAGTCATTTTTACAGTAGTATTGGAAATTAAAACTTGTAAACTCATTGCTCTGCCATAAGCATATGTATTAGAGAATCAGATTTACACAAGTCATTTGGTGGGCCTTGAAGGTTTCTTTCTTTATTTATTTCAAAGCAAAATTAGTATTTTACTGCTTTCCAGCTTAGTTCTCTGGTAATGATCCCTAATGAAAATAAGGTATCCACAACAGTGAAAATCCACATTGCCAAGTGTGTAGTACAGACGTGGGCTGTGATGTCCTAGGGAAAGGATTCTAACAATTTTTCAATCGTTGTGATAGATATTTTCTAATATATGTCTCCTGTGAGACTTCAAGACACACTGGAGACTTTGTTTACTGCTTTTTACAAGCAGGAGATGAATTTTAATGCCATTCTTAACAGACCTTTTAACTCAATCAGAGAGGCTCTTATTTCATTAATTTGCTGAAGAAATTTAACAAAAACAGCATTATGGGGACAGCTGTGATGTAGGAAATAACATTTCCATGGGAACAACGCTTCCGGCCAATGCACACACCCGTCTGCCAATTCACATCAATGAGAGATACTGCAGGTCCAAAATTATAATGACTTAGTCTCTAGAGATCCACTTGGTCAAAAATTATTCTATTAACTTATTGGTGGTATAAATCTCTAATAGCTACTGGGCTGACTTAATTATTAGGTTTATTTTATTGAAATTATAACAAGAAAGTTGGAGGAAAAAATAGAGCAGTGTTTATAATCTATTTTGTTATGTATATTACTATTTAAAGAAAGCTTGTGGCCACATCTCAAAATATGGGTAGCAATATTTTGATACGAAATTTCTTTTTCAAAGGTCTCTTTCATTACAAATCAGGAATACCTCACCTGCTACAGTACTTAGGTCGTGTTGAGCTGGATCTCACCATCTCTGGTAGATATAAAGCTGTCCACACTGCTTTATTACTATAAATTAATAGAATTATAACTTTTTCCATGATATCTCTAGCATACTGTGTTTCAAATAGGAACAAAAGTCAAAATAATTTGGGGTCAGGTCATTAGATTTTTTTATCAAACACTGCAGCAACAAATGAGTGATGCAGAAAAAGCAGAAGTAACAGCTAGATGTTTCCAAACACTAGCAGTTGAATTATACACAGAGCTTCAGACAATTTTGATAGAAGTTCTCACCTTCTCTGGTAGAATAATTGGCCATTTTTTAAAATAAAAATACAGTTGATAATTTTTTTTAATTTAAACTACAGTGAAGATTATATTAATATTCATCTAGTGTTGATAAATTTTCAAGTTTTCCTTTACAAAGTTACAGAAGAGCTTTATTACCCTCCTAACAGTAATGAATCTTTGATGAAATCCCTTTATTTGATACAGTGAACTAAACCAGTCATTTTCTTTGTGTGGTTGCAAAAGAAGTCTAGCGAGAAAACTAGTTGAGGTCTAGAAGTCTTGCATTAGTCAGCTCTCATATTCATTGCTAAAAAAGGAAGCCCATATGAGCTCTGAAGGCTTGGCAATAAAGTACATTGCAGTTAAAGACAAGTGAGTTTTGAACATCCAAATTCTTTGAGTTTAGAAAGCATATTCTTTAACCCAGCCTGGCAAAGCAGCAGTTGTGTGTATAAAAGCTGGATAACAACTAGCTTGCTAAATTAAAACTGATCATGATCAACCTGATTTAGTCGAGAGTGTTCTCTTGCAGAAATGCACCTTGCATGTACTTAATGTGGAAGTTAAATGTTGTGTGCTTGTTCCAACATGCTGTTGAATTAGTCTTCCAACAGGGGTGGAGGGGAGGGGCAAGTTTTCTGTATTAACACTGCTAAGTCACAATCTATGCTGCAAACTTGCTTAGTACTTCTCAGTGTTGCTTCTTGAAGAGTTGAATAGAGCTCTATGAAATTAAAAGCAAGCAGTGAATTGCTAAACCAGACATTAAATCCAGTATGTTCCCAGACCTCAAATCACAAGAGAAATAATGTAAAATCCAGTCAGGAAAGTGAGAAAAATTTCAGACTTGAAGGCTGAAGTGCTCAAAAATATACAGAGGTAAGAGACATCATGTTTTGCCTGAGGGTAAGAAGTACCATGATTTATCATCTTGCTAAACTGAAATTGCTGTGAGGAGATTTACTTATTTAGAAAACTGATTGACAGTTAGAAAACTTTGGAAGATAGACATGGAGGAACCAGACAGGACGCACTACTGAGATTATATTGAGGGAAAAATCACATAATACACAGGGAAGAGCCAGGTATCTTGAAAGGGCTTTATTTAAATAAATTGCTGTAAGCAATATGAATCTCACTATAGCTGCATCTATACTTCACTCATGAAAGACTGCATTGCTTTGATTAGTACTGCACAAAGTGAATATGCTCAGGCTTGTTTTAATGCTTATGTGCATATATGTGGCAGTGGCTGTCTAAAGAATAAAATAATATTTCCCTCATTCCTTGTAAATTCGGGTTGCTTGAGGACTCTGAAAAATCAGGGTCAGAATAGGCACTGCTAACATCTCCCAAACTCACAGCATGTGTCTGAATTGATCTTCTGGGACTGAGAACTAAACGGACACAAGCAAGAGATCTGAAGCCATAATTACTTCAGCCAAAGAGACGTTATCTGGGACATCATGATCTTGCCTGTCTGACTTCTGTCACTTTGACAAAATGACTTTGAGTCACTTTTGGTCTCTGGGGGAAATTATAAAAGCATACAGAAAACTTAAGTCCATTATAAAATAGAAAATGTGAGGAAAGGTGTCTCATATCTTTCTGAACATGAGTCTGCAACCTTTGTTTTTCTGAGCTGGGGAGGGCAGGTCTGTGGTCAGATCTCTCTGCTGAGGCAATGTGGACTTTGCACATCAGGCAAGTTGGAGCAACTTTCCTCTTGTTTACCTTGGGCCTCCATAGGAATTGTGTTTATGTTATGGCTACTATCTGGGAAGTGCTGGGTCTCAGTGGTATTCGTAAGGAATTTTATTTCCTACTAGGGGAAATACTACTACTTGATGACACGTCTCCCAGCTTGTTTAGGTAGCACCTTATGGACTTTAAGAGAACTATGAACACCACACAGGTACAGTGAAATTACTGAAAATGTTCAGATGCTTAGTCAAAAAACATTAAAATCAGATATATGGGCAATGCTCAACCACTGGAGCATCATATTTCCATAGCTATTAAGCACATAATAGTCAGACCAGCACTGGGCCCCTTATTCTTAGTTAAAGTACAATGCTTGCCAGATGGCAATGTGTTTTGTTTCAAAGGCAATGGCACAAACCCAGAAACTACATTTTAGAAATACTTTGAAGAAGTAACATGAAGGAGTTTATGTTTGTTTCTTAGAAGGCTAAGTGATAAGGTTATTAATTATTTTTATAAAGTGCATTCATAGGAATATACATTAATTTTACAGAATCTTGTCAGTCTTCTATTTAAATAATACTCAGGTAAAAAGAGCAAAAACATACATCACTAAGATGGAGACTTATCTGTCCAATCATAATATTCAAGAAAGATGAGCCTTATAAGCTTCAATATTCAATCCCTTGTTTTTATAAATTTCTACCCCACTTCTAGTTTTTGCTGTCGCTATTCTTGTCCACAGACCTGTTGTGTTCAATCCTGTACAAATAAAGATAAAAAAGTCTGTCTATTGAAGAACTTACAATTCAATCTAGTTTTAAATATTTTCTGAAAATTAATCTTTTTTTAACACACTTTTAAGTGCAAAAAACTGATTTTAACATTTATATTTCCTTCAAAGCCTCCTCCTTTTTCCTAACTTTTTCCTTCATCCCTGCTTCCCTGCACATCCACAGGGCTTTCCGCCTGCATCTCTTGTGGTTTTGGTTTTTTTGTTTTAACTACTGATGCATAGTTTTTAAATAAACTTTAGTAACAAGAGCGCATGAGTGCTTTATGGAGCTGGCTCAAAAGAGGTTAAAGTTCAGGCTGCATTTCATGGAGAGGGAAGCAGTCTCAGTGATACCGCATTGCTGTTGAAAAAAAAAAAAGTCTGAGTTCCCTGCTGAGTGCGGTATATCAAAGTGGCAGACTGTTTCAAATGAAGTATTTTTACTGTTCACCTGTTAATAATGTGTACTTCCAAATTCATTAATTTATTATACCCCAGTGGATCAAAATGAGTTTACTAGGTGTAAAAGAGCCTATATATCTTTTGTACTTACTCCAAAGGAACAGGAAAAAACAGGTCTCCAGGGGTTTGATAGATGGTGACAAATAACTTAGAAACAGGAGACTTCGCTAGTTTTCTTAAATTATTTCTATAATACTCTCATTACAGATTTCATAACAAATATATTTGTTCATATAATTTCTTTTGGAATAATTGATCTTTTGTATATTTTTCCATAATATTTTACCAGAAGCTACAGATAATTTTCTTCTGCATGTCATCTATGAAAAAGTAAAAAAATAAATGTCCAAATTATTGTCCATGTGTGTTGGTACAGACCCAGTAGCCATATGAATTTAGAGCTTTTGAATATTTGCCTTGCTGTAGAAAATGAAAGATAAAAATCTTACATGAAAAAGCAGTGGCTTTCAATCTATTTTTCAAATGGGCAAGAATTTGCCATAAACTCCTAATGGACTCTAGCCAGCTCAATAATACTTACAAAATCTTAGTGAAAAAACCTTTCTTTTAGGTCCTCTGATTTTAGAGACACAGACTGGCAATACGCAAGCAGCTCTGCATATCTAGTCATAGGTATGCAGAAGAGTTATGTTAGAGAGACACTTTTTGTTCAAGGACCCAGTGCATCACACCTGCCCCCATTGCCTGGATCATGCAATGTTTTGCACCAGCTGTAAAGAGCTGGTGAGCATTGTACTGCAGCCTGCCATTCTCATCCCAGCAATGGTAATATCACTTCCTTGTAATGTTGAAAAAGTTGTTAGACCAATGTCTTCTGTTGAGAGCTGCAGGAAACTGCATACTGGCATGTTTACCCTGAAACTACATGAACATTGACATAACTGGACCCAAGTTCTCTCTCCCTCCATGGCAGAAATGACACTGTGTGAACTTTATTCATCCATCCATCCATCTATCTATCTATCTATCTATCTATTGCTATTGAAAGGACGGACTGCACTGCAATTTTGCTAAAAGACTGATCATGCAGTAAGGAAAGAGTCTCAGGCTACTGTTTTCTCTTCCAAATATATGGCCTAACCCTACAAAGGTTAGATACAATTAGCTTCTTTCATCCAGTAATGCAGTTGAAGCACTCATTGAAATACTCTGGAAACATCTTTAAGAAACCAAACAGCACATTCACGTCGAAAATGGATTATTGGTGTTCATTTTCTTTTGTACAGTTTTTTATATTTTTACCAGAATATAGATTTTCAAAAATATTACTGGCTTCCACCCCTGTGAAAGAGCATGTAAAGACTGCATTTGCATGCTTTTTCTTCCAGCTTTGAAAAATACTGCATTTAACTGTTAATAGTTGCAGTCACAGCAGAAGGTTCATAAAACCTGAAATACTAAAATTACAATTTAATTAAAAACCAAGAAACAAATACTCATCAGGTATAAGTTTTAAAACCTACAAATAAAATTCTCTAATGACTTTACTGAATAAACTAGAACTGAAAAATGAATCTTTATATCTAAAAAGGCAAGGGGCACAAAAAGCATCAAGAACCTTTAGGAAAAGAAAAGGTTTTATATCTCAAGAAATACATTACTTTATACCCTATGTTGCACTCTGTTTCTTGAATTTTTAAGTACTCTGCAAAATGACATCCTAGCTGAATTTTTCCACTGCAAATTTTCCTTTCTTGGTTGTGTCGTCTTGCTGCCTGATCAGTTCTATTCCTTCTACTGCCTTTTAGAATTCACTTCCTTTCTTCAATGGGAGGTCACTGATTCCTTCCAATACACAGCAAAACTTTGTGACTTGCACATGTTTTTTATTTCACATTTCTGCTCTCTCTGTCCACATACACAGATAATTGCTTCATCCACTCTCTCACCATTTCAAATGACAGATACTGCAGTGCTTTTCCCCAGCCCTGGCAATTTACCTAATAACCCCTTCGAGGGTACCAGAGGAAAGGTAAGTTTCACAGCCTTTCTATTTGGCTGTCTCATCTTTCTCCACACATCAGTAAAATGTTACACTCTCTTTTACACAATTTTTGAGAATTCATCCTTATTTCCTAGTATTTTAGCATTTGTTCTTTATCATATTTACCATCTCTCATCCAAGATTGAAAGATCAACTCCTCCTGCTCATCAGACGTACCCCATCATCCACTTGATATATTTTTAGCACGCATCTCATATTTTGTCCTCATTGACTTGACTGCTTGAAAAGAGCTCTCCAGAAGCATTCACAAAGACATCTTATTTTCTTTCCTCAAATCTCCATTCTCTGCAGTCAAAATGTCCCCAACACAGTGTTGTACTTATCTCCTGTCATGTGGAACATCTCTGTTCTTCTGTGCTTCCTTCTCTGGCCTCATATGTTTTTTCATGATTTAGACTCTGTGTGCTTGGAACAGAGCTTGTTTTTCTACTGCATTTCAACAGTGAAATCCTGCTCTGTGATTACATTTGCTGTGTATTCATACGATAAAACAAAACTATTTTGACTATCAGAATTTGTGCTTAGGACTGATATTTAGAAAAATATTAAGAAAGGATAAGATTTAGAGCAGTCTTAAACAGATTACCTTCAATAAAAAGTAATAACGATCAAAGATTAGATTTAAGAATCCTTTATTTTTGGCCCTGAGATTATCAGGGATGTGGAGCAAGAAATAATGCCAGTGAACTGCACATAATTAATACTCAACAGCAAAGCTAGAGCCACCTTTTCTATTTGCTAACATGTATTGCCAAGAAAGAACACAATTATGATTTCCCTATAGGTCAACCATATGCTAAAGTTTAGTTTTACGAGGTTTAATGAAGGCAAAATCTGATGCTGCAACTATTTCTGCCAAAAAAGATTAATTGATTTAATGTGCTCCAGTGCTCCAAAAGCTAATGCAGTTTATTGTGCCGAAGTACTCTTTAAAATAGTGATTGAATTAGTGATGGATGTCTGTGTTCACGGTCATTTCAACCCACCCATGATCTTAGCAGACTGAAGACCTTAGTGGGACTATTACCATCACTTATAAAAGATATAAACCCAGTAACATCAAAATATATGAGCTATCCTTAACAAGGTAATTTTTGATGATGGAGTGACTGTGAGCAGCCCCTTCATTCCAGAGTGCCCAGAGGAAAGGTGACTGCTGTCCAACTAAAGATGCATCTCTGAAGTAAAAATATATGTTTAAAATTCCCATCTACAATATAGCTTTTCTTGACACCCAAGATCTCAAGAACTAGATGATAATTTATTACTATTCTATCAAGGAAGAATTGGCTGCTTTTGTTCTGCTGGGTCTCTCAAATACCTATTGATATGTTTAATTGATATGTTTGGTTACTTTAGTATTTGTGGTGTGTCTGAAGACATTATTTTTTGGAAGCTGAAGTCATTACCTTATCTTATAAATTGCCAAGTATAAGTTATTTTATAAATTGCCAAAGAAATGAGCAGAAGACACTGAATTTGCAAAAATGCTGATGATTGATCCTGCTTTCGGGCTTGTCCACTGAATGCACAAGTCATGATACTTCAATATATTAATGATACACAGCTATGTGTGCATATAAATGTGTATACATACCTATACTTGCCCCTATCCAGGAATCAATCTGGCTTTTCTGTTTGGTTATTACCCTAGAAAAATGTTCAGACCATACTAAAAAATGATCACCGACTCTACCATGGGAAATGAAGGTGAATATAAACTTTTCTGTATATTCACAACTTACATACTAAAGTGGTAAAATGTGCAAAATGGGCAAATAATATTAGAGACTGATTTCCATGCAGGGAGCCAAAATCTAACACAAAAAATGTCACTGCACAAAAGTCAATAACATCTTGTTTCTTTATCAAGTAGAGACTCCTGACTTGTGTCACTTCTTTCTGAAGGCAGAGAGCAGCTAGCAACAAGATGGCATAGGAAACAAGAAGCTGTTTCTCAAAGAGGTCTTTACTTTCTGTGGGGGACAGCATATTGGCTAAAGACCAACTTGAGTGAAATCTAGAAACCAGGAACAGTCATGCTTTTTTGAAATGCAGGACTTCCAGATCCATTCGACTGGGAAATTAGTGGGAAATGCAAGACAAAAAGGTCTTTAAATAATCCTTTCACACACTACCATACAGCAGTCTCTAGAACATACATGACAAGGCACTCTTAGAGACAGCTGTTTCTAAACAACTGTTTTTTTTCAATTTTAAAATGCATGAACTCGAGCAAAGGAAGGATGGCACAACATATAAAGGCAGTAGTGTGGCTATATTAGTCCATACTGCCCAAGACTACATACCAGTCATTTTGATCCTCTCTTTGTATCCCCTTTGTTTTGAGTATGAATATGTACAGGCATGTACATGTGTAAGTTTTAGCAAGGAAAGAAAGTGGCCTTCCATAGAGTGCTCTGTGCTTACTCTAATGTATATGAGCATAATTTTACAGGCATAAGTTATTTAGAGGTAGTGCAGAATTGGCAGGCTAAAAGAAAATGTGGTTTTCTGAGGTTTTTCTGCCATTCCTGTGTGAGTGAGAATAGGTTCAAGAATATTCATCTAATCTGAAACTCATTTTTTTGCTAATGAAGAAAGAAGGAATATTGTATTTCTCTCAATGCAACATGGATTTTGCAATACAAAATGTCAGACATTTACACTGTTAAGGATTTGTAGCATAACATATAATTCTAGAGTATTATCTGATAAAACCAGAGCCAGTTGTGCCGCAATGTTTTGGATATAACACAACAGCCAAAGTGCATGACGCCTCCACAATACAGCAGTCCTTGACAGTTATTCACACAGAACAAAAAAAGAGAAAGGAAGACTCTGCTTTATCCACATTGATTGTCAATCACTATGTACCACAAAGAGGATAAAAAAAAAAATCCAAATTTTCTTATTTACTATGGCCATAAATAAAAATAAAAATATTTTTATATTGTTGAGTTTTCACTCAACAAACATTTTTCCATTAAATAATAATTCAAGTAGGGAATATAATAAAGAAGCTTACAATTTCTACTGTTTATTGTAGTCAAACCCAAACTTTAGTCTAAACCAATTTAAAAAATAATATGCTGCAGTTGTATGCATATTAATGAGTCAAGTTGTTGTTGCTGCCTCATTTGGTATGCAGAACAAGTTCATTGAAGCTGAGAGTGCAACTTGATTAAATATGAATGCATAATGACTGAAAGCAAAAACAAACAAAAAAGAGCTGAAGAGAGCATAGGCAATAAGCAAGCAATGGGAATAAAAAGGGAAGACATGTGCAGTACTGGTACAGGAGAAAGAGTAGGTCTATATAAACAGAAGTGTATTTTACCTGTCATCCTCTTTCCCTTCCTCAGCTTGGTCTTCTTGAGCTTTGTCATCCTGCCCTGATTCTTTGATCTCCTCCTTACAGTTCTCTGTCACCTCTTGCCCTTCCCCCTTTTCATGAATTTCTTGCTCCTTTGCTTTTTCCTCCTCCTCCTCCTCTTTTTCTTCCTCCTCAGGAAATACTTCATCTTGTTCATCCCCTTCCAGCCCTCCCTCTTTTTTCCCCTCTATATTCCTTGTCCTTCTGAAGTCAACAAAAATTGAAAAAGGCATGCAAAAAGAAAAAAGAAAAGAATAAATTAAAGTTAAGGTCATGGAGAAGAGCATGCATGAAAAAAGGAAATGCAAAAGAAATGAAACTAAAGGATAAAAGCAGACATAAGGTAACACATGCTGGCTAGGAGTCCAGCCTACACTAGAGAGCCTTGGAACATTTTCTTAGGACAGTCTGCAAGTCCCTCTTCAAATAAAACCTGTGTGGCAATACGTCACATTTAGAAAGAACTGTATGACAGAAACAGTGTCCTAACAGTGTTCATATAAGCAGATGTTAAACAATTTCTTTTAATGCATCATTTCTTTCAAGAGGACAATTTTATGAGAATTAATATAAGTGATGAAGGTGGGTTACACCTTCTAGAAAAATTATCTTTCATTTGTGCACCAAATGAAAGCCAAAGCTCCTCTGAGTGCGCACTGGGCACAGGCAAAGAAAAAGCTGTTGAAGGGCAGTTCAATGACTCTACACCTACAGTTAAATTTGATTAGTGTAAGTATTAAATAAATTTAACCAGACTATGTAAATATTAAATAATACATCCATAAAAGTTCAGTGTTCTATTTAAAAGGAAAATAAGATGCCCCTGCTGGCACAAATTTTCAAGTTAAACTGTCTTTTCAGCCATATTAAGTATATTTTACAAAATGGTTTTCAGAACGTGTGTCTAATGCTTGCTGACAGCATATGTTTGTTATTTTAGTGTATGCTAGATAATCCAAGATGACAAAACTTGGCTAAAAACAAATACCATGAAGACTTCAAAAAGCATTAGACGAAAAAGACATTTAAGCCAGTATTGTACAAAATCCCTACAAATGTTATCCTAGGCAAAATGCTAATGTCAAATACAAATATTGATAAGTGTTATGTTACTCAAATTACATGGCTACAGCTGACATTATAGCTCATCATGCTTACCTAATTTTCTTGTTTCCCCTTGGACGCTCTGACTGGACAGACATGTAGCTCGTGCTGCTGAAACGGGAAGCGCTGCTGGTCCGGGACACAGCGGAGACATCGCTGACATCGCTGTCCGAAGACTTATTGGAAACATTGTCTGAGCCTCGATGAGGATCCCGCCCTGACCGATACTGCAGGAGGAAATGGACAAAGATACGGTGTTGTCATGACATGCTACCACACATCAGCTATGGACCTGGTCCCTGGTGCTATCTAAACTGCCTTCATCACCCTGTTACCTGAACTTTTACAATGAAGTTTTTCACTGATACAGAATAGAAGTTATGTCATGGTTTCTATTAAGTTTGCTCTGCTGTGCTATCCCAGTCAAGTTATTAGCTCCTCAGTTTCAACTTGTACAAAACTTCCAGCATGTCCAAAAGTTTCACAAAGCTTAGCAAAGACATCTAAACCCTCATAGAATATTCTTACAATGACTGTTTCACCCGTGTGGAAAGCAGAGAGATTTGTGACTTGCCTGTGATTACTGAGCTCATGAAAGATTAAACAGGAGACAGAATGTGCTGCATGCTATCTATAAAGTACATGTCTCTTTTGGGGCCTAGCCTGTTTACAAGAACTTCTAACTGACAAATGTTAATTTTTTTCCCCCAAGTAAATAGAAAGATAAGATTATGAAATCAAAAGACAAAGTGATGCTGCAGCTATGCTGAACTGCTGGGCTGAGAAGTCTGGAAGGATGGGACTGGATTAGAGGTAATTTGTAGGGAAAATGTACATGTGCCTCAAAAACGAAAAGATTACAAAGGTATTTGAGCTTGTTAACAATATATATCAAACATGGAACTGGCAGGTGACTGGCGGTGAGCAATAAGCCCATTCAACATAGACAGTATCATGCAGCAGTACTCAGGTTAGATCTGAACAAAATACGATAGCTATTTTTTTTTGTTACACATAAGCTCTAAATTAATGCTAAATCTGTGCCACTCTTCATGGCACTATATGCAAATATAATAAATAGCAGAAAGATATTTTTCCTTCTCTTCATATATGGCTTTCTATGTATACAGAAATCTGATGGGCTGCTACTTGTAATCTTTTCAGCAAAATTGTACTGTGAGATGAATTGTCAATGATCACCAGGTGATTGTTTGGAAATAAGACAGTACAGAATGATATGAAGAGAAGCGCAAACAAGACTGAAAGAAAACAATGGGGAAAATTATCTACCTAACAAATCAGTGGCTTGTCAAACTCTTGGGGGTAAGAACATTGTACTCAGCCACACAGAGAAAATAATTCATAATGTAAAATGACAGATCTCTGTAGTACTGCAGAAGAGAAAGGTGTCTGGGTTTAGCTATCAAATTTGTACCTTTTTATAGTTTTAGAGGAAATATCTTTAATGAGCTACACAGATCATTTGTTTCTGCTTTTACAAGGAATGTTACACTGGGAAATATTCTGAAAGACTGTGCAGAAGAGCATTTCAGTGCCTTTCCTCATAAATTATTTTTACACTTAGTAAGTTATTTTGCTCACTTTAAGTGAGGTAAATTAAATAAAGACAAGAAAAAATGCTTATGCAAGTTAGACTGTACACCTGCTGCAGAGGGTGACCAAGCACAGCCATAACTCCACACTTACAAAAATGGTTACACATTATGCAACAATCTGTATCATTTTTCCTGATCTGTACTAATTTACCATATTTGTGTTCATCAACAACCACTTGAGTCCTTCCCAGCCTTTAAGTGTGAAAGTGAACTTAGCCATCCATAAACTCAGAGAGTATCCCTGTGAATATAATGTTCAAAAGTTTTTATATTTACTAACTGGTTCTATTGTGTCATTAATGTTTTTGCTTGATAAAAAAGACAGCAAATATTATTATTTATATATTCATTTGGGAATGTAAAAGCAATGATTAAACAGCTGTCCTGATCATCAGAGGCAATGGAACATTGTACCAGAATAAAAGGAATGTTCTTTTTAAGCAACTCCTTTTAACGGATCAACTACTTAGACTTTTAGAGAAATAAAAAATAACTATGCCTAGAGAAATGTGTATATATTGAGTCCTATCCCCCAGCGAAACTTCCCTATGATAATCCTTCATTTAAGACAAAGTTACAAATGTGGTTTCTGCTGGTCTAGCCTGAAGCTACTAAGACTGGGATGTACAGCCTGGTGCATTGGGCTCCCATCACACAGTACGGAAAAGGCAGCACAGAGCTACCCTCAGGCCTTCAGCACTGTCTGAGCCCCCAGGAAGATGCCACTGCTGTGCCAGAGCCTGTGCTGCCGTGGCCGCACTGCCACTGGCTCACACCCAGCTGATGTGCAGCAAGAGCTGAATGCCTGTGCGAGCAGGGCTCCCGCTGCCAGCGGCTCTGGCCCCAGGCTGGGCACACGACCGGCATGGCAGACCCGAGTCCGCTCTGGGGAAGAAAGATGGACCACAGCATCACACCTAAATCACTGATGGAATTGTTAATCACATTGCAATTAAGGGATAGATAATTAGGTGTGGTGATTCACAGAATATCAGGCCTCAGCCTGCAGATCTTACACTGAGCTTGCCCAGCAGTCCATGGAAATGAGCCCTTCTGAATCACACATGAAGCGGCAAACAGTATCAGCATTACACAATGTTATTCTAAAGAGTCATTCTGTAGCACACAAAGTTTCAAAAACCTGTGGTTTTTATTTTCTCTGTTTCATTTCCACATCTAGAGAATGTCAGTTCTTAAACTATGGCATAGCAATGTGCTGTATATAACAAATCAGACATTTCCATAAATAAAAAACCCTTATTGTGTTGGTTTGGCTTGTTGGTTTTTTTTAAGTCAGTGTAATAGTAGTGATATATAGTGACGACTGAGAATTGCTTTGGCAAGAAAAACAAAAGTAAATAATTTTAGAAATATGTGAAAAAAAGATCATCAAATCATTACCTTGTCTCTTTTTTTCTCAGTTGTATGTAAAAATATCTCCCATCAAATGCCTTTTTTTGGGTCAGATGTCACTGATATATTATTTGACCCTTACAGCTTCAGGATGTTTTAAGATTAAAATTGGGAAAGTTAATTGGTCCTTTCATTAAGTCTGAATGTCTTAATATACAATATTTTTAAAGGCTTTATTTATACCTTGTCTGAGTCAGAATCTCAGCATCTGCTAGCTGCCTACCAAGGTAATAGCTAGTAAATGAAATTAAATTGTCTTTCTTGCTGGACAAAGCTCAGATATCTCATATTCATTCATTCTTTATTCTGCTGCTGAGGTCTACTTTTAACCTTATATCTGACTTAATTTTATTTAGGAAATGGATTACAGTAGTTTATTGCACATTAGTGTTTCCCTAACTCCAGCACAGAAGACCAAAGGAACCATACTGCTTGTCTGACAGAAGCCATGCTGGCACTTTAGTTTTACATTTGTTTCTTAAATTGCAGTTCTCTATAAGACAGTTTTTGAAGTGCTCCTTTTCTGACTGCCTCAAGAGTAAAATGACTCATTGTGCAATGACTTTCATTGTGCAAATATTGATTTTTTAAAAAGTATTCAGTTCTTTCATGTCATATACTCCAACCATAAATTGCAACCATTTGTTCAGTTTTGTACTACTTTTTTGTTCAGTTTTTGTATGGTTAAAGTTGCCCCAAGGCATCACATCTTCATATATTTCACATACTTCCTTCCTTCCTTCCTCCAAATTTCACTTTCTTTTTTCCTAAACAAGATCAACTATTGGACTGAAAAAGTCATTTTTAACCAAGTGCTATCCCACCATTATATCTGAAAAACAGATACCATTTCCCATCCCTCTCGAGTGCTGCCCCTATGTACTGTGCTGTAGGATTTGTGCCATCTGAATGCACATTGCCAGGGAACTGCAGCCCCTGTGATTGGATCAGCATGGCCACTGATTTGGAGCATCAGCTGCATCAACTACCCTGTGTGCTCCAATATCTCTCAGCAGCAAACATGGTACAAGGACAGTAAGGCACCTCTGTCCCCCTGAGAGGCAAAATGTACCTGCCCACCATGCAGGTTAATTTAAATGTTTATTTCAGATTCTTTTCTTTTTTCTTTTTTTAAATACCAGCTATGACAGCAGGAAAATTATCTCCTGACTTTCCCAAGACTAGAAATACAGGTCTCTTTTGTTGGAATATAGTTAAATTTTCATTTCCAACCCAGTAAAGACTCATATAATACAGGCAACATTCTGGACTTTATGAACTGTTTAGCAGTAACAATACCCAACCTCTTCAAGCTGTTTCAAAAATGGGAAGTCTGATGAAAGCAGAGGGGTTGATTAAAAGTTGCTTTTGTATTTTAATAGTTAGATGGTTTTGTCCTATTTTGCAGTGTTGAAGAACAAGAAAAATTTCATTATTACAGATTCTATCAAACAAGTTCTAAAGTTTCTAAAAGCATTTTCATCTGTGTTAGTAGAATAATCAGCTGGAGAGCCTAACAAAAGGACAGTTAGGTGTTAGTGACTGTGCCTTTTAACTTCAAGAGCTTACTGTCCTTTAGCGATGAACTCATGATTATTAAAGCTGAAAAATAAATACCTGCTCTGCTTCCTAATACGACAACCTCTGAAAACATTTCCACCTCTTTGTGGACTATTAATAAATGGCTGATAGGCCACATAGAGCTACAACTCGACTGATACTGATGCTCCTATTTCTGCAAAGAAACTGTTTTGGAACTTCTAGTTCAGAGGGAGTTTGAAAGTGTTTCATGTTGCTTTACTCTGTTGTTACCAGTCTTCCGTCTTGGACTACCCAGTCATGCAGTTGTTGCGGCAATTGACATTGTCAGTGATTTCTAACCATCTTTCTATTTTATTATCTTTTCTTTTATTATAGTCTACTCATAAGGTTTTATTTGCTATCATTTATATAGGGACATACAAATCTGGTCAATGTTTTCAGTGATCAAAATGTTGGGAAGATATTTCAGACAATTGTCCATTGTGCTACTACCAGAAGATTAAAGAACCATTCCGGACTATTTCAATAGTTCTTTGACTCACTAACAAAAGCTGTCAAACAGCCACAGTAGAGCAATTTGAAATGTTCTATAGCTTTCAGTGCAAATTCACAACCTCTAAAGGCATTGCAGATTTTAGTTACCACATATCATTTGAATGAATGTTACTGGATTGCTTGATTCTTTCAAAAACTTTTGTTAATGGCTGCCTAATGAAGTCTGCCATTAAAAAGAAAGTCAAATACTTATTATTACTTACAACAATAAAATTACACTTATATAAAGCAAAAAATTCAGACACTTTTACAAAATACCATATACAAATGAGTACATACAATATATATTTATCTGTCGCTTGCATACACACAAACTCAAGATGAAGGCTATGATTAATCTGCCCTCTCATGTAATTTATACTCAGCAGGCTCAATAATCTGTGTTTACATTTGTCATTCCTGTCAAGATCCATCAAAGCATTTGAGGTACAGCCAGCCAGGTCTGCCTTTACCAGTTCTGTTTTAGCTATCACGTGGCACACAGCTGTCCCTCAAGAGATTAATTCTTGCACTGCTCTTGTATTAGGTATTAGGTACATAAGGAGATCCACAGTTGCCTTGGGCTTCTCAATATGGAGCTGCAGCCAGCTCTCCCTTAGACTGTCCAGGACCTGGATCCTACGCTGTCTTCCTCCTTTTTATTTCTAATTCTTGGATCCTGCCTTTTTAATCCTGTATTTTGCTTCTGATGAGTCACATTGGCACTGATCTAACTCTGTTCTCCCTTCAGCCAGTTCTTGCTTTGCATTCAGCACCCTTTGGTCTCCTGAGCCTGGCCCTGTTCACCTCTGCTGGCATTCTTGCCTTGCACTAACATAAAGGAGAGAGCAACTCATGATCTTGTTACTTCTGAGCAGTACAGTGCCTGGACAAGTAAATCTAGCTGGATGTACAGTGGTTCTCTGTACATTGATCCCTCACTCCCATTCCTTATCCAATAATCTTTTTCCTCAGTGTTCAAAACATTCCAATCCACTTCTACCTTGAACAAAAAGAACCGATTGTAACTTGATTTGCAAAACCCACCTTCTAAACCAGCTGAATTTCCAATAAATTTTGATCACCAATTAAAACAACAGTAAAAAGGAACATTCATATTTCTATTGAACATGTGAAAAAAACTTACTTCAAAAATTCTCACATCTTTCCCTTTGTAGTGTGGTGCCATCTATTTGTAAATGTCACTACCCAATACTCACACATGCAGTCTTACAAAGGAGCTCCTGAAACCTGATTTCACTGTGGAACTAAGCCATGTTGCAAATAGCATCCTACTGCTCAATTAGGGAAGGAAAACAACAATGAAAAAGATAAAGTGAGTCAGCATTAAGCCTTGGCAGGAAAGAAAGGCAGCCTTGGTTGTATCGACTTGAACACGAGTAGAACAAGAGGAGTGATTATTCCCCTTTATTCAGCATCATTAGCCTGCATCTAGAATATTGTAAGCAGTTTTGAGATCCAAAGTAAAACGATGATATTGATAAACTAGATTAACTTTATTGGAAGGCCACCAAGCTGCCTGGGGGAGCTGGGCTTGTTCTGCCTGGAGAAGTGGTGGCTATGGGAGTACCTAACAGCAGTTTATCAGGTCATACAGGGGACAACATCAAAAACACAGAGCCAAGCAATTCACAGCAGCTCTGATTGGTACAAGTAGGCACATCTTTACCATAAGTACAGTGAAGTAATGGATGAAGTAAAGTTGCCCAGAGTTGTGCAGTTTTCATCCTTGAATGTTTTCATTCAAAACCAGCCCTGAGGAACCTGTACTGATCTCATGCTGACCTTGCTTTGGACTCCTGCTAAGAGTTGGACTAGACAGCTCTTGCAGTCCTCTCCTACCCAGATTAGTCTGCCATCCTATGGGTCAGGGTGATCCAGGGGCTGAAGATGAAACTTCAAGGGCAGAAGTAATGCAGAAGTCACCATTGTATCAGCACCTAAGGACAACTGGAAATTTACAGGGAAGTAGTCCAGAGGCAAGCCAAATGAAAAGATAAAAAATCATCAGCTTCACACATGTTGGCATATGGTGTAATTTTTTTAAGAACTCCCAAAGTGCACAATATTGTAGAAATACAGGAGAGCACTAGAAAATATTTTGACATTACTTCAAGAGAACTTACAGAACATATGAATATTTGGTAAAGTAGGAAGCAGTAAGGCAGCTCTTAAGTATTTGGGTCTTTAAGTGAGCTTGAAAGTTAGCTTGTCAACAAGTTTGTCTTCCTACAAAAAAATATGTTCCTACAGTCATTTTCAAACACCAAGTAGCCTTTTGCTCTGATAGGTTTTTTCATACAATATGACTTTTGGAATATCAAGACAACCTCTAATTACAACTGCACTAATATCTTGAATATGAGTCTACATAATATGTAAGTGAATAAATAAGAGCTTCAAAAGAAGAACCCTTTAAAGATAATAAAGGGTAGAAGGATATCCAACCATCAGTCCCCCTTTTACAATGTGAAAGTAATTCAGGAAAGTAGACAAAATAGAAAATAAAACAAAGCTCTTCCTAAGATTTCTTTGCAATATTTACTATCCAAATTTGCTTTCATACTGCTGATCTCCATCAGAATTTTAACTGCCATTTAAAACAGGGCAAAGTTAGTCACCAAGTTTCACTTTAGAGAAACGGGTCCATAGTCTGGCTATGTGATGGCAGATACTAAACTGTATGTACATCTCCTCAAACTCACCAGGATTTTTTTTTGACTGCCACACATTAAATTCTATTCTGTCTTACACAGAAGGAAGAAAATTTATTTAAAATAGACACCAACAATCCTTTAGCAATCCACAGCACCATGTCAAGACTTCTGAAGATGCATCATCAATGGACACTGTCTACTGTAAAAAGTGTGGGCTGTTCAAGGCAGGACAGGTGCAAAACACAGGTATCCAGGGACTTCACAATTTACTCTGCAATTACATTTGTCAGTATCTCCAGTACTTTATTTCCTGGTGAACTTCAGCATGTAGGACAGCCTGGTCAGCCTACACTTACTCAATGGGTTCGGCTTGAGTGATAACTCTGCTTTTTTTGCACCTTACTGGTATTCTAACACTAGTACCTCCTACTCACATTGGATAAACTGAATCAAAGCATGCTTCCTCTATTTGTTTCCATTCCTCAAATGGTTCACACACCTTTTCTGCCACCACTGCACTTAAAATTTCTTGCACTTCATGCAGTCCTGTCATCCAGTCAACAGCTTATTTTTTAAAGAGAGTAACAAGGCAGAATTTTTCTTTGAAAAAAACCCCTTTTGTCTATGATTGTTCTACTTAATTTGGGCTTCTTTGAGGTGTTGCTTTGCAAATGCAAGATAGGAAATCAAATAATATTCAAGCATTTCTTTATGCATTAACTTGGATTTTAAACATCATTTCCATAATTTGTTTTCAGTCCTTGGGTCTCATTAAAACACATACAACTCAAATAAAAAGATGGCAAGACAACCATTTTTTCTTACCACAGAATTTCTGTTCCATTACAGTTTATTTCACCCTGAAAGCCTGTTAAGTATTTCCACATACCTGATGGCTTAAGAACAGAGATATGAACTTTCCTCTTAATGCTACCTTCACTATGTAACATTTAAATATGCTTTTCACCAGATTTGTCCTGGGACACAGCACCTTCAAGGGAATTTATGCTGAAGAGAACAGCTGGATTGACACATGGCCATCTGGTGAGTGCTTATTCCTGTAAGCAGAAGTGCCTAAGGCCACAATTGTTCAACAGGATATAAATATATCCTTATACATTTATGATTCCAATTTTTAAGTCCTTAAATCCAGAGATATCAGAGGATAGCCTGCAAAATCAAGCATGATCTGAGGGGACGTCACATAATTTTTTTCTTTATCTCTTGTTGTCACTGATTGTTAGGATACATCTTGAAAAATTCCTGTACAATAAGAAAATATAAGCTCAGATGATAACTTTTCTAAACATTTTCTGCTGATTCATGTCAAGCTAAAGGAGAAACACATCTGCAAGATATAGATACCACCATTTCCTTATCACTCCATAAACAAACTGAACTGCTTAGAAAACATTATTTTCCCTAAAACCTATTTTCTCAGCAGCTTTACCCTTGTTATATTGCAACTAGCAGAAAAAAAGGCTGAAGGGAGATCCTGAGCAAGCAAACTGCTCCTACAGATCAGAAAAAACTGAACTCTCTCTTTTTCTCTCAGTCATTGTCATTGAGGGGATAATTAGAAAACATTTATTACTTATGTCTTCCATATCTCATTGTAAATATTATGATTTACTTCTGCTTGTTTGTAAGGTTAATCTGAGTTCACTTTTACTGAAAATATGCATCATCTATTAATATTATTTACAATTTCGTGTTCCCCACAGAAACCACTTTAACAGTGGGGCAATAATATGTAACACTTGCAGAAAAGAAACCCAAAAAAATCAATTGAAACTGCATAAGAAATTTAGTTCATTTCACAAGACAGGTACCTAGATTGGAACTCTTCTGGGATCAAAAACTTCTGTAAACATTTTTGAAGATTTTTAATGTCTATGAATTCTTAGAATAACTTCAGTTCTTGAAGTTCTTTTCATTTTACAAATGTTTCCTTAGCATAACATTAGCATAACATTTTCCAAATTTATGTGACTATAAACTAGCTTAGATGAGGGAAAAGAAACATTTTGAACTGCCTCCTAAATATCACCCAAGTTGCTTCTTTACAGTTCTTGAAACTGAGAGTCAGCCTGTTAACCAGAAGTGAATTTAAGTTATTGTCTCTTAGTTACAGAACACTATTTCACAGTGTTTAGAATTTTTTTTATAGAAAATCATATGTTAAGTAAAGTTCAGATGTTATTGATTAGGCAGTTGTTTCAGATTAAACTCCAGAACTATGCAAATCACCAGAATTGTTTTTTACATGATGCCACATGTCACTCGAGAGAGCAGAAACAGCATTATGCATCCTGGTTCTCTGAAATTAATGTATCTAAGATGCTCTATATGATGCAACAAATATAACATCTTTCAATGATTTTACACAGTTTGAAGAAAAAAGATCTATCAGAAAAATTTTGGTGTGATAGAACAAGCTGAACCTCAGACAAAATTGTGTTATTTCCTGTTATTATTTACTGACTTCAGACTGTCAGTGAAATCTTTGGTAAACAATGATTTCTATCTGCAGAAGGAAGATAATACTCCCATATCTAGATAATAAAGAAAATAATCTGCTGCCTACCACTAAACAATATTAGTTCTTGTAAGCAAAGCCTTCACTTCCAGAAACAAGTCAGAAATTCCACAGGTTAGAAAGGACACAGAGGTAATTTCATGTCTTAGTAACATTCTCCTAGAAGTGTTGCTGAAGGCATTGAGGCTTTACAAAAACCTCCCTATGCTGAGACTCCTGACCCTGCTTTGATTAGCTCCATTGTGCAGAACCACCTTTTTCAAAATAATGGTTGTGTGCTACATCTCCCTAAATCCTTCATATGAACTACTTCCAGCACAGATGCTCGAAGCCACAATTAATGAAAAATAAGTGTAACAGTTTAGGTAGCAAGATACTTAATAAAAAAATAATTAAAAACCCACAGGGAAATCTGGTAGAGATATATAGCTTTCTTTCCTGTATGACAGCTGGCAAAAATTACTCAAAACCACAAACTATTGTTTGGGAAAAAGTTGATAAACTGGCAAAATTTTCATTGATAACTTCAGTGTCACTATCAAAGAAAATAAACCTATTTAATAAAGAGAAACACTCCCAGATGTGAAGAAAACATCCACCCTGCTAAAACCACTTTACTGGCCTCATCATCACAGTCAGAGTTCCAAAAGATAACAGTGAACTCCAGGCAAATCCTCTCTCTAAGGAGCGCTTAGCTAAACCAGGGAAGCAGTTCTCCAGGGGCTGTCCCAGGAGCACCTCCTCGGGCTGCTGCAGCACAGAAGAGCTGGGCAGGGCAGGAGGGGTGTGAGCTGAAGAGCAGACAGCATTCCTGCCTCCACGTCTGACAGCACTCTGTCTCTTCTGAAACACCCCCTGTGAAGCAGACAAAGATCCTGCTTCTTCAGCCTGGAGAAGGCTCTAAGGAGACCTTAGAGAAGCCTTCAGTACTGAAAGGGGGCTACCAAAAGAGCCAGGGAAGGATTTTCTACAAGAGCCTGTAGTGATAGAATGAGCAGTAGTGGCTTAAACTGGAAGCCATGAAAGCCATGTCTTCCTTAGACATAAGGAAGAAATTCTTTGCTCTGAGGGTGGTGAGGCACTGGAACAGGTTGCCCAGAGAAGCTGTGGATGCCCCATCCCTGAAGTGATCAAGACAGGGCTGGATGGGGCTTTGAGCCCCCTGGCCCAGTGAAAGGTGCTCCTGCCCATGGCAGGGGTATCAGAAATAGATGATCTTTAAGGTTCCTTCCAACTCAGGCCATTCTGTGATTCTGTGGTTCATTAGGATCCTACACATTTAAGCAGGCTCTGTGCAAGCCCTGCACTGAAATTTCAGGTCTGTCCTTTCTAAGTGTATGCCACATTTTCCTTGATTTTTCAAGGTCAGTAGTCTAGCAAATTGATCTAGCAAACCTGTTTCCATCATGAAGCCACTGCTCTAAACTTGTTATATTTCAAATGTGAATAGTGACTTTTTTGCATATATTTGCCTAGCACAGAAGTAAGTAGCACAAACTTCATTCTGGTGTGATACATTTATCACAGATTATTATTCTAATTTCTTAGAGTTCCCTGATTGTTGCAGCAATTCAATTAACTTCATTTATTCTCTATTTTTTAATGTCTCACCTTGGCACCTAGATATTTAGTACATATTTCCCAGTTAAGTTTTTTTCTTCTTTTCTGTAGATTTTCACGTTATCAGCATAACATCAATTTCAGAACAACTTAAATAATTAATTCAAGCATAGTCACAGTATTTTGTACATTAATTGCCTCTTAGTTCAATAGCATCTTGGAACTTTAGAGATTAAATTCAGATAAACTCTAAACAGAAATAATTGAGTTTACTATGAAAAGACAGACACTCTGAACCAAAAGACTAACAGTTTAGCAATTCACTAGTCTATACAAAGCTGTTCTGAAAGGAAAATACATTCTATTATAAAAAGAATACAAGGATTTACCATAAATTGCAGTGATTGCTCTGGCTGGAAGTTGATCAAAACATCACCCAGGTGAGTTTAAAATGTGATTATTAATGGAATGGTTAAAATGCTTGCTTGAACCTGGCTTTTACAGAAAGCTTTTTATATACATTTTGCTGTATATTTGATATATACGTGTTTGTTAAAACAATTTTTTTCTTGAAAATACTTGCTTTTTCCAAAAGCATATTTAGGTCATTGCTGTAAAAGACAAGACTCTGTTACACTTAGTATTTGTACTTTTTAATGGAAAACCAATTCTCTGCTATTGAAAAGCCCTTTTTTCCCTAGTAGACTCCTATAACTAATGAAAATTCAGAGCCAAAATAGACTGATTGTTTTATCTTTTTACTTTCAGGGGTCATTTTTTCTCTTTGAGATTCATTGTAAAATTATAAGGTACTTTAATAACATTCTATAATGTATTTAACCTCTTCTTTCTAAACGTATGATTAGCAATAGAAGCTTACACAAAATCTAAGAAAATGTGTGACAACAGAAAGTATCTGTTGACAGCTAATGACAGCCAGTATCAGTTTACTTTCAGATGTTCATATTTCAGCCACAATCATCATATGTGAATGCAGTACGTTTGTTAATACAGTATTACATTTAAAAAACCCTAAAATTCTGATAGAGACATGGATAATAAAGATAAAAAAAAAATTAATTAGAAAATTATCAAAGCCAAAATAAACTAAAAGAGGTCTTGAACTTAATGAAAAATAAAAATGACAGCAACAGAAATCTTTACTGGGAGTTTGCACATCTTTGACTAAAGAAAAAATACTATAAATCACAGCAATCCACATCTATATTCAAAGTCACTAAATGAATTCTAACACATCAGCAAAATACAGTTTGATAAAAATAGAAATAGAGGTATTTTCTACATTACCATGTATATAGAGTTCAATTCTAGAATTCTGAATTTATTTCATCTAGCTGTATTTTTGAGTCTTATAATGGAGTTTTAAATCCTGTATTTATAGGAACCAGAACTCCAATTTCAGAAATTTATTCCAAAAACTTCTATATTAAAAATACAATGAAGTACTTGATTGAAAATATAAATGTCAGCAGAACTGTGGGCCAGAGAAACTCTCTGCCATTGACCAGCAAAATTCCTTCCATATCATACGCACAAGAGAGTGATGGATGAGGTGACCTGAGCACTCACAGGCTGTCAGGAGTGACGAGACTTGTCATTCCAGACCAGACAGTTGGTTGAGCTATCAGGTGTCTGGCCGAAGGTACAATACTCATTAGTCCATAGGAAAGCACAAAAGCCATGGAACAGGGAATAACAAAAAGGTTTCCTCACCTGGGAAATTCTTTGTTAGTCTAATTGGTGCTTGGTTTATTTTCTGAAGATAAGAGCTTATTGGTGTGGAGGTGGGCAATGGGAAGATGAAGGGAACTACACACTGCTATTCCCATTTGTAAGCCTATCAAATTCTACTGATTAGGCCCTTAGCTGTACAGGAATTCTGCAGAAATTTATTGCACTGAATATTTGTGTGTAGTCTTTTCCATGTTAGTCTTTGCTTTCTTAATTATTCTCCAGCACAGTTCCATTCTAATTATTTTGATTTTCCAAGTTTTGTCCAGATATTTAAAATTTCAACATTTAAACTAGTATGTTAAAAAGAAATGTATACAAAACAATTTCTGCACTATTTTGAGGGCATATGGATATCTAATATAGCCTCCATTTTGTATTCAATATTTTGAATATTTCTAATTACATCCTTAACAAAATAAGTTGTAAGAAACAATTTTATAGGATCAAGTAGGTATATTCATAATTATTATAAATTATCAAATTATTACTGGACATATCATGATCATCTGAGAACTCTAAAACAGTTGTCAATATAAAACCAATATAAATCAAATACAGCTTACATGCAGCAAAATATCAAAGTACTGAACATCCCTTTAGCTGGACGTTTGTTTAATTCCCTTATCCACAAGGGTTTCAAGACAGAAGGTGACAAGTGCTTCTGCTAGCAATCTTTGCTGCTCTGTGTACTGCTCTGCTTTGATTTTTAAGGAGGAGTAAAAGGGATTCCCAAAACACCATTAAATGAAATGTTTAATTGACAGCACAGGTCAGAGGATACCACATGTAGCTGTACCAACGGCACAACTACTTACTGCAAGTGCTAGAGGGAAGAGTCAGCTCTTGGCAGCATTTTTGCATGTTACAAGACCTTCCAATTAAGATCTGCTTCTGAGGCATTCAAAGTCAGCCTCCTCCACCTCCAATGTTACAGATCTTACCTTTTTCACATTCTCTCACACAGGAAGCTCATAAGGTGGTACTTGATTCATTGCTGAATCAAAGTGTCTCGTTCTGAAGAACTGCAGCTGTTCAGTGTCTGCATGCTCCAAGAGCATTTCAGCTGCATCTACACTACTCAAATAAACTAAGGACATGCTTGACTCTTCCGCAGTTTAATTTGTCTTGGTCTTGTTATCAGGATAGAAAATCACAAAGTAGCATGCTAATATGCCTAATACTACTCTTCTCCTACACCAAACACAGAGAATTGTTTGAACCTAAAACTTGAACTGATTATTGATTATCAGGAACTGCAGCTTTACATACATCTGATGATGCAGAAAGTTTCTGTCTTATCATCAATATGAGTCACTAAAGGTGGAGTTAGGAAATCCTCTTTGATGTTCTCTATTATTCTGTATTTGATGTACTCTTTTCTACATTTGACTAAATAAGCTTGTCCAGCAAAAAAATCAGCTCTTATCTGCTCTTTTACCTCTTTTATCCAGAATTTATTCCTTGTTGCTCTAACATACTATATTACTAATTACTACATTACTGACTGTTACTCATTGCTCTATTATGAAACTGGATTTCTCTGCCTTTTTGTAGGTCATTATTTTTTCCTAATAAAACAAATAAAACAAATCTCAAGATATGTAGAGGTTTAAATGTGTGTCAGGTAGTTGTTAGTCTCTGTTCTACCTTTGTTCCTAAAGAAGCCATAGTTTTTTCACTATTGCAACTCCTACATAAATCCAGCTCCCTTTATTTTATATCCAACACTTCAAGTGACCAGACTTCTCCATAGCAGCTGAGGTGCATAGCCTGAGGTGATGGAATTCTCTCTTGATTCTACACTGATTTCACACTGATTGCAAACACTTCTAGGGTTCCATATACAAGAAGGTTCTTTTTTCTCAGTAGCAACAAAACTTTTTAATTCTCCTCAGCTGATCCACTGTGCATATTCAAGTCATGGGGCAAGGAGAGAGGAATGGCAGGATTTCTCACTCCCTCCATCCTTCATTTGTCAGCAGGGATTCCTGAATCTGTGCACTGGTGGGAATGGCCAGGGGAAGGAGGGAAGGAGTTGCTCACCAGACATTGCACTACCAATTTGTTTGCCAAAAGAGCTAATGGCAGGAGTACAAAGCAAGAAACAAGGCAGAGAAGTTCAGAGAGGTTTGATGAGATAGTTTGGGAAGTGACTTCAAAACCCAGTTCTACAAAATGTGAACTATGGGAGTCCAGCACATGGCCCACTCAGCTCCCATCTTGGCCCTTCCCTCTTCACAGCACATCTTGCTTGACACTCTAGAACTGGGAAGCTTAGTGCTTATGCAAAACTTTAAACTAGTCACGGAAAGATTCTTGGGGAAAATGACACAAATCAGGCTGCTGTTGCAGAGGCACAGTATGGTAAATGCCTAATTTTGCCTCTGGTGGAACACTCTTGTGCTACTGTGGGTTTTTTCTGTATGAAAAAATCATGAACCAGAATTTAGGTTTTTACCTAATTTTTTGCCTAAATTTACCTGAACCAGAATTCAGGTTTTCCTGTATGTCAGTATCTTCCAGCACTGCAATTCAGACTTCAGTATATATCCTATTTAGTACAAGTCTACTAGTACTCAGTAAGCAGAAAAAAATAGTTGTTCCAATACCAAAAATTAATTTACCTAATCCTTAGTGCCTACAATGTTTTTCTCTCATCTGCTTAGTTGTAAATATTTATAGGAAAATTAATATATTACTTGCTTTCCATATGTCTGTCCTGAAACCACACTTCAGCAGCTTCTGAAGGAAGTTATTTAAGGAAATAACTCTTTTACACCCTGCCAAACTAATGCATACAAAGTTTTATGGAAGCAGAATAATTATTGTTCCAAAAATAATGAGGCATGTATAAGAATTATAAAAATACAGTCTGAAATTTCATCAATCATGAAGAAAAAACATAAGGGAGAATCAATTACATATTTCCACAGCTTCTAAGAACACCGAGATCCGGAATTAAACTTTCCCCACAAGCTTCATAGGTATGAGTGTGTACCACTAGAGGCTTCCTCTAAAGTCTCTAGTACTGACTTCCAGAGGTAAAACAAAGCTAGAGAGATATAATACAGTATCCCTATTTTAATATTTTAATATTTTATACAACTTCTATTTTTATAGCTTTTGCCTTCTCAGTAAGGAAGCATATTGGATATTTTTTCTTAACTCAAAGTAATCAAGAGGGACATAAAGGTGCTGTTGACCTGTTGACTTCCATTTAATGAAAGAAATATAACAGAAAAGGTAAAAGAAAATTCTGTATGCTGGCTTTCCTGAATGAGGCTTAATGCCTACTTAATGACATTTTTCTCAGGCATGGCACTCATGACTGCCTGCTTGTGCCAGTTGAGAGGTCTAAAAAAATCAATGTCACTGTATGCTGTACAGAACATTTTAGTCAGCACTTGACATGTGTTTCAGTTTATGAGTCCAAAAGAATTTTTGTTAGAAACCAGGTAGATAAATTGTACTTACTCATTTTTTATCTCTAGATAATATAAGAACTTAATTAAGGGGAATTGAAGCAGTGGTAGCAAAAAAGTGAAGACAGAATTTTCATATGACTTATGAGAGTTATGGTTCTCACATGACTTTGAAACTACACAATTTTAAGCATACATGTTGAATTAATATAGATATGTATATATATGCACATACTCAGTGTCTAGTTCCACAGGTTCATTGACAGAATAAATAATTCATTTTCAAGTACTGAAACTACACTTTGGCAGAAGAGTAAATTAACTGTTTATTTCTGGAGACATTGTTTGATGTGTGCAATAAATAAATCACCATATTCATAAAATAATTCCATTTATAATTTTCCTCTTTAATACATTCCAATAAAACTGAAGGAAAAATTTTAATCAGAAAGATAAAAGATGTAGAGTGAGGCCCAATAATATGGTGTAGATGAAATGGAAAACAAGGGTAGTAAATACTTCCTAAGGTCATTATATTCTTTCTATCTCCTTTACATGAGAACCAATTTACTCTGCACCAGTCCTATTTCTCACTCAAATTTCAGCCAGGCATTGAGGGAGCAGGAAAATCAGCATATTAAGTCTGGTTATACATACAATACATAAAGTCATATTTTTTTGGTACATACAATCACAACACTTATGATAAGGTCTGCTCACAGTATTACGCTCATCTCTAAAAGGTAACACCTTTCAAAGCTGACAATATAGAAATACTTTGCCATGAGTGTCAAAATAAAAGAAACACCTAAACATGACAGTATCCAAGTCCCTCTTACACGTTAATAAACACCCTATACCTTGTGTAGTTAAAACTACATTTGCAAAATACCCAAATAACCATGCAGCACATTTTCAGAGTTTTAAAGTATCTTAAGCCATTTTCACAGTCTTGGTTTTGTTTTATTTTGTCAGTTCTAACTATTTTCATTAACAGGGTTTTCCATCTGGAAACAAACTTTGCTAAAGCTCTCCTATTTTCCCACAATGAAATATATATTCTAGACAGTAATTATATTAAGTGTATTAGTCTACATTATCTGCCAAACTAATAATACTTAATAAATTTGATTATTAATTTGCATTCAAACACTAAATATCTCATTTTACAGTGGCTTTGCCTGTCCTGGGAGCTAGGAACAACAACCTGGAAATAAAAGTGTAAAACAGATTTCTCTTCCTTGGCCAGGTTTTATAGGTCAGAAGTGTCGTGTTTTCTACTTACAATATGACCTCAATTAATGAAGTCTTTTAGAGGACACTAAATTATTTTTGCATAATAGAAATTTAAATTGAAAATATCTTGATTATTTTAATTAACACACTCTATATGACATGACCCTGTTCCAGATAGCAGGCAATTTTGGATAGTATATTTAAGGTTATACTACTACGCAGAGACTCAGATTCTTGGCAATCTGCCCCAGCTGGGGTGAAAGCTTTTGTTGGTGTCTAAAACACCTTTCCAAGTGCTAAAAAGCCACTATTAAACTAAAGTAACACTGAATCTTCCAGTTTTCAATAGATCAAGATAACTCTCTGTTCAACTATTTGAAAGCCATGAACAAGTTTCAATAGCTCTCATTCAATCTGTCACTCAATAAACATCTTTTTTCTTTTCTCTTTAAGTTTTTAAGTCATGGCATTATTGTTCATTCCAAAGGATAATTACACTGCTCCTTTCATTTGCTTTAACTTATCCTTCTTAAATTTTAATAATCAAGAACACTGTGTGTTAAGAGTTTTGCTGCACATTTCCAAAAATTTTATTATAGACACACAAGAAGCTTTTACTGAAGAAACAACCTGGCACTCATCTATTACTTTCTAATGGGATGTTGGATATTTCTGTTTAGTATATTTTGTTGCTTTTCAAAACAAAACTCCCTTGCCTTAGAATGATAATCTTGTTCCAGCCTGGAATCTGATCCTGCTACCTGTTTGTACTTGCTCATTTTCATTTGGCGATTCCTTTCTTCTACATCCATTGCACCTGTTAAATTAAAAACAGAAAAAAAAAAAAGAAAATAAATACACAAGCAGTCTTCAATTCCAAGGTAAAATTATGCTCATGGAAGTTTTAACAGAAAGAGATGAAATTTGATTTACTTAAATTCTGTGCATATAATTTTAGGTCCTGAATTATAATTTTGCAGAAAACCAAAAAGTTGTAACAGGAGGAAAACAGCAGATAAGTATTTCAGCACAATCTTGATAAGTGTTGTATTATCTATACAATTCAAATGAAGCCAGCTTTGTGGAAAAAACTCAATATAAATGAAACACAATGTTTCCAGAGAACATAATCTTACTATTTTAAGAATATTCAAGACAATTGAGTCTTTCATTTAATAAAAAGGAATGCAAAGATAACCCGCTTATTTTGGGTAGATTCTGGTTCTGCATTTTTTATAGTCTGACATACCAAAGTAATAATCGAGTAACAACCAGAGACTAGAAGACCTTCTATTTACTATTTGAGTATATTTTTAATATGCTCAGAAAGTTTAAAGATGTCTAAAGGAATCTTAAAGAGCCACCCAGTGGCATCACTGTATTACATTCTAATGAAACACAACTTCGAGAACAATTTCAGGATTCACTCTTCTTGGGTCAAATACGTGATTAGTTTCAGTCAGGGATGGGTTCTCACTACATGGCTCGGGTAGTAGCTGGTTTCAACCAACTGGTAATACCACAAATTACAATGAAAAATAATAAGGATGTGCCAAAGCTGAGGTGGAAGACTGAGAAATAGAAAAATGAGAGGAAGACAACAGCTAAGAATAGATTTTCAACCAAAATATAATTAACTCTTATACACACACACATTTGATTCTTTTCCACTTTAACCTGGTATAAGTCAACAATAACTCATTATCCACTGAATGATAAAAAGCATTAATTTTGACTGCCATTTGTCTTAAACTATCCGTAATTTTTACACAAAAGTTGTCTAGGATGAAAATTTCAGGACCCTACTAATCATAAATAGAAGTTTCTGTTTATTGTATGGACTGAACAATCTGGACTATATTTAAGGAACTGAAAAGGGAATATAATATTCCAGTGTACTACATAAACCTGATTTAAACTCTAAACCTCAGTTGTAAATCATAATCTAACAGCAAAGTGGGGCTCTGTACAGAACCTGGGCCTCTCAGCTTTGTATTTTCTTTCTTAAGAACAGTAGAGGTATTAGCACATACTGTGGGAGCTGCCAGGTAAATGTGGCACTTCACAGGAAATCTGGAAGGAGAGGAGGTGAAAGGAAGTGGGAATGCAAAAAGACTAAACTGTTCTGTTCTCTATAAACCCTCTGGCTTCTAATTTCTGTATTCTAACTCTCCATCTTTACTCCCTATAACAACATGAATGAAAAACTTAATCAAAATTCTAAGAGAAATTAAAAAAATTAATGAGAATGAATAAATGGAGTTTTATAGGGAGAAATAAAATGAAAAAGAAAGTAGTGGATGAAAATTTCTGAAATAAAATACAGCTAGTTTTTCCTATCATAATTTTCCTCAACCAGTATAGAAGCCATAGCAATATCTGTCAATTTATCATCAAGATGAAGTGATGTTCTTAGGACCTAGTTTTAAATTCTCTAGAGATATATTTTGAAAACAAAAACTGTACACTGGAAAATGATATTTTCTTTTTTCAATGACAGAAGTAATACATAAGTTTTCTGAAGAAAAATACTCCAGCCTCCTCTCAAAGAAATACCTTTTGCTGAAATCATAATATTCTGCAAATCTTCTTGTCATTTCAGCAATTTACGAAAGGAGATATTTTTCACAAAAGGGGAAATTTTGTAATTTTTCTTATGCTTTCTTATGAAATCATAGCATGTGTTCTTTGTCTCCAGACATTCTGCCAAATTTCAGGAAATTACAAGTGAAGAAATAACATTTCTTGAGCATAAACTAGAAATTTCACAATTACTTGAGAAAATATTTGTTCTTATCTATGATCAGCTGGCAAAGTGAAAGTTAAATTTCACAAATCCTATTGCCTGTGATCTGTAAAAAATATGCCACTCAAAGGGGGAACATAACATATAAGACCTTGATGTGAATCCTCTGCAACAAAACAAGTAAAATTTGTTGCTTATTTTTTCTCAAGAGAAAAACAAGACAGAAAAATTTTGAAAAAAAAATTATTCAATTCCCATAAAAACTTTTTAAAGGAAAATCTAACTTGCTTTGTATTTTTCAAACTGTCTTTAACAAGTGAGTGAATTCAGTTATGTGCATAAAGAGGAAAACCCGAGGACAGTAGAAAGTTCATAATGCAGAAGATCAGCTCTGGTTCTGCTGTACGGAACTGTCATGCAGAGAGTGCAGGGTTACTGTCTGCCCCGGGCTGATTCACTGTAACTTCAGCCAGATGCAGCTGTGACCTGCATGGGAGCAGGACAGGTTGAGAGAGTGTCACAGCACTTCCCATTCCCGTGGTCCAGCATGAAAGCCTGTCACACGAAGTGGTGGGAATGCATGGCTATCATCATTTTCACTTCTGCTGGTAAATCTGTACTTAGCTAACACCAACGTGGGAGGGCTTAGCATGAGCAGAAAATACTTCTAGAGTTCAGTAACTGGGTGCATTAAAACCCTCAGCTTTTAACATGAGTTGGTAACCAAGGCAGAATATTGGTCCTATCCTAAGGACTGCACCGTAGTCAGGAGCTGTTCACGGGTCAACAAACCAGAACTAACCTGAATCTAGCCATTAGTTATCAACAGTGGTTAAAATGTAGGAGCATAAGTTTTCACACATCTGAATGTCTCAAGGGCTACTGAGCCCTTGTGTTATTACAGCCTTAGCTAGTGCACAGCACAACGCATTTTCAGGACTATAGACACTGGCACTGGAAAAGTTAAAGCTACCTCTGATATCCTGATGTACTGCCACAATGTACCAAAATGTATGAAATGAAATTTTGGCCAGTTAAAATGAGTACATTTGTACATTTCTGCCTGAACTTCCCTCCAGAATTTTGCCTCTAAATGTGGTTGTGCCTCCAACAGAAATATCCAATGAGACACTCAAATTCTAGCCATATGAACACAAAAATTTAAGACTGAATTGAACAACAAAGCCTGGTGCTGCTTGCCAGACACGACTGGGGTCAGTGCACAGTAGGCAACATTCTGGAGTTTTGCTTATTTTGAACTCTCTAACATTAAAACCTGTGGCCTAAAGGTTAGTTCAGTGGGGTTTTTATGGGCACAAGGAAATTCCTGGCTGACAGAAAGACAGCTGCTGGTTCATTACAAGCCATTCCCCGTATTTTCAGAAGAGAGTGTGCTGAGGGAAAGCAACATAAGTACAGTGCAAAGCCAGTCCTGAAATGCCAAAGGCACACAAGTACTGTGCACTTCAGCCCTGTAACCTCTCCTTAGATCCACAAGGACTGCAGCTTAGTTCTAGTGACTACAGTAAACTAAACCTTAGGCCACAGGAATTGTACTTTGACCTTTATTTGTTGGTTTTTTCCCTATGGAAATGTAACCATTAGACAAGGAACTATAATTACAACTTTACCTATAGGATATTTTGTAACAGAAAATAGGGAAATGTCTCAGGAAACAGACAAAAGGGTGCCTAGAGACTGGGGGAGAAAATTAGAAGACCCCAGATGCTGCAAGCATGATTGGAGGAGCAGAAGTGCCATCAGCAAATGAAGCCACCTGTAGAGACTATAAAATCCAGTAACAAGCAACAGGCAGGGCCCCTATCCAGAGGCACACAGCTTGAACTGTAACTACTCTTGCCTATTAAAATAGTAGAAAAAGAAAATCTGCTTGATTTTATTGAAGTGGAATCTGGGGATAAACCCTATTGAGGTAAAATCTGCATAATTCCTACCACTGTCTAGGTGGTGACTGTATAATTCCATTCCTACAACAGGACTCAGGACAGGTATTAAAATCACTCCTTCAGCTTCAGATAAAAAATATTCTTTTCATGTTTTAACTTGAAATAAGATAAGATTAAATAAGATTCAGCTCCTTCATCACTAAAGTGAAGGGCTGTAATCAGTTATTTGGTTAATACCTAACTTTTCCTAATCTCAACTGCTCATAGAGTCACAGTTTTACAAAGAGATAAACAATCATAGAATTCAGCCTAGAGCTAAAGACTGCTATTTGCTCTTCAGGTCAAATACTGGCTACTTTCTAGGGTAAGACTCTTCCGCTGATAGCCTGTGATCCACACCAGAGACGTAAGGGGCAGCAAACTGGCCTTATCACCCAGCTTAGCCTAAGGCAAACCTACCTGTTTAAAAAATAAAAATAAAACCAGGTGGGATCTCTGTTCTTTCACTTCCATTGTGTTCTCCACTGGGAATCATTAAACCATTCTAGTTCCTAGCGATGCTGGCGATGGTGATCCTATACCAGGATCTGAGTTTGGAGGAGGGGTTTGCTGTACAGTGAGGCTTCTGGGGCACAAAGAGTTAAAGAGAATCTGGGGTTTGGAAGAAGAGTGGAGTTTCGCCTGTAATATTAGAACACATTTATTTTTGGATACATATGGATAACAGGGATACAAAATTTGGGAGATGCAGCCACTAAGGCATCAGGAAAAGCTCACGATGAGGGGACTAAAGAAACATGGATATTTTGGAAATCAGAAACCTGTAACAGAGAAAGAAAATGTGTACAGGTGTGTACACTCTGTGTCTGGAGAGGGATGGACAGAACAGAACTCTTTAAGTGTTTGACATCTGCTTTTAGCTGATTCTGGTCTCTTCCTATTTCTCACCCTAATCTAACTCCCTTAAAATAGCAAAGGAATTACATTTGGGAAAGCTCTTCCTTAAGTTCCATTACCTAGTATCTATTTTGAAATCATCAAATACATCAAAATTGTGATCCAACTCATTTCTACATATTTGCTTATACATAGCAGATCAAAGAATTTAAGTGAAAAACACAAAAATATTTTTAATGAGCCACCCTACCTGTATCCCCATTCTCTGGATCTGTTTTCTTTTCTTCTATAAACAAATGAAAGCGATATGTAAAGCAAAAAGAAGGGAGGGAAAAATGCAGAAATAATAATAAAAATAATATTAAAAATGCATTGAAAAGGAAAAATTAACAAAACTCACCAAATTAATATAATTTGAAGAATTTAGTCAACCAACCAAGTATGGTGCTCTAAATCTAGAGGCACATTCACTGCATGCTAGTGTATGCATTTGTGTACTCTTATTGAACACTTACTGAAGGGAACTCATGGATATTTTGTGTGCTTCCAGAATCATTAACACACTTAACAAAAAAGAGAGCAAGGTAGGTGTGAGATCAAGTTACTTTACAGTTTCCTTGATTGGGATGACACAAAAACTGCAGTAAAAAAATTTGCTTATACTGTATGTTTTATGCAGTGCACACATGAGATTTAGTCTAATGGTTCAGGCATAAAAATTGGCAGTTACTTTAAATCTTTATTAGTTTAATCAATTATCAAAGCTTCTACAGGCTAAAAAGTTTAATAATGATATATCACAGCTTGTCTTAGAGTTAAAAATTATGAAGAGCAAAAGACACTAACATCAATACTCAGAACCCAATTTGCACACATAAATTCAGCTGACTGATGCCAACAAATCCTGTGAATACATATCAAAGGTTGTAAATGGTTCGTGGCATTTTTGTGTCACAAAGAAATGGAAATACATTGGATCCCTATCAAATACTTTGGCAGCCCATAATTTGAAATCAAATTTTAGTAAATAATGTGGAGGAATTTTTAGTCAAATGAAATTTACTTTAATTAGAAATGCATTACTTTGAAATAGACTATTTCTTTTTCAAAATTATATTAAAATCAATTAGAACCATCCCATGAATATGGAATAACAGCCTACAAGCTTCACACCAAAAATAGGATGCATTACTAGAACTAAATGTTTTTCCAGAATTATTGGTTATTGAAGGTTGCTTGTTGCAATTTACAGTACATAGACTGAGGAGGAAAACAGAGATATGGTATTTTAAGGAAATACCATTTTGTAGGTGGGTATCAAAGCAGAGACTCAGAGAGAAATCATACTCAAGCAAGGTAGACACAATAAGGAAAAATGTGTTCCTGCAGAGAGCATAAATAATATGCCACACTTCAAGAGAATCTGGCTTCCTATCATGTGTGGGATCAAGGTTATTGTTCTGCTGGCAATTTCTAGTGGAACTGTTGGGCAAATTAATGGTAAACAGATATGGCAGGTCAGAAACCTACATTTTCAGAAATCAGTGGGTACTAAATCAGTTCTTGGAATTTCTCCCATTCCCTGACCTTTCCTGCCCCATACTCTATACCATTTTTAAATAAGGCTTTTTGCATTCTTCTGAGCTGGCCTTTGGGCAGCCTGGCATTACTGTCTGTGTGGGTTGTGGATAGTGCTAGGAAAATAGCAGAGAATGATAGTTTTG
Source organism: Pardalotus punctatus (assembly GCA_013400915.1). Taxonomy (NCBI): domain Eukaryota; kingdom Metazoa; phylum Chordata; class Aves; order Passeriformes; family Pardalotidae; genus Pardalotus; species Pardalotus punctatus. The sequence goes on from VZTX01017212.1 coordinate 789,116, forward strand.
TTGGCTTTACAACCTTTCAAATTTTTTAATTTTTCTTTTATTTTTAAATTGCTGTAACCAATAAAAAACCTATAAATACATCTTCTCCTGTCTCATTACTTTCTAAAGTAGAAAGCAATTTGATAGCAGTACCACTGATTCAACACAATGCACAATAGTGGAAAGTGAATTGACTCCTTAAAACACCCTTGAACTTGAGCTCAGTGAGAATGATGACATTTCTAAGTTTTTCCATACACATAGTGAAAAGAAATTATTACTTTGCTTAAATATTATCTTAATACAGAAATCTTATATAGGATAATTAATTTTTTAAGATGCCCAGAAGTCCACTCATCCTTATGTCTGGATGTCTATCAAACACAAATCTTTAAATAAATAGATTGTCAAAATAAAGAAGTTTGGAACCTGTCTAATTTTGACTCATTCTTGCTCTATGTTTAAAAAGTACATAGAAAAATATTTCCAAATGGGATTGTAGAAATGAATATGATAGTATTAGCAAACATAAAATTCTATTAGATTCTTGAATTTTAAAAGTGTAATTGAAGTGCTGTATCAAATCTCTACAATAGATATATTCTTTAGATTTTTAGTAGAAAGTTCAACACAATGGATCCTACTCTTCACACTGAGGTTTCAGATGTATTGTGAAGAGCTGTCTGAAGAAGTACTAGAAAGAACAGAAGACTGAATTGAGAAAGATCTCACTTGGGTGGATGCAATAGAACTGAACAAAATTGGTATTGTCCATTGACCAAGTAAAACAATGCTCAGCAGCAAAGATCATCACTGGAGCTATGGGCCTAGTCATTACCCCTAAAAGAATTCAGAGCAGGTTCAGGATGTTGATACCAAAGTAATTAATGCTTTTGGTTATTATGTGTTCAAAACAAAAAAGTTCTAAAGAGCCTTAATGTCTTGAAAGTGATGAAACCAAATAAATCCCTATGAGGTTATTTTAAAATGTCTCAAACTGAATAATATAAAATTACAAAGTCACCACTCATTCCTAAAATCTTGATCTGTTTTTCTTTTTTTTTAAAATATGATGAGTATCATCACATTAGTATTTTTTTACATTACGTGATTTAACCTTGGTTTACAAAGTGAAAAGTATATATTGTATGTTGTGGTGTAATGATCTCAATTTAAGAACTTTTTTTTTTTCAGAGCTATACAGTTTGGAGAAAATAAATCAATGTTTTCATGAAGGAGACATTTCTGCACATTACAGAGAATAACTGCATGTTTTCAGCTTAATCAGATTACAGATATATTTAAGTATATTGATGAAATATAGGGATGAACTATAGACATAGAAAAAATTAAATGCTGAAATATTTTCTCTCAAAACCTTCTTCCACCATCACAGTAGGCATTGCTATTTTAATGACCACTGACATTTCATTTAATAGTAGACACAGCCATGTTCCCTTAACTCCCTGTTCTTTCTAACTGGTCCTAATATAGCTGAGAGATGTTTAACAATCTAACATGTATATGGAAGATAAAATGAATAGAAAAAATTCTTAATAAAATTCAAGAGCAGACTTGTCAAGAACCAAAAGTGATCTAAAATGGCCTTGATTTTCTTGGAAATGCCTTAACTCAATGAACTTTGCTGTTCTGATGAGTACCTGGAGGTCCCAGGGCCCCATCAGACTTCACCCCCCTCACACCAAGAAGTGTGAGGAAGTCTCATGGAGCAGGGACTCCAAGTTCCTTGGAACAGAATATGTCCATCTCTGTACATGGCAGAATAGAAAAACAGTTCCACAGAAGAAGCAGGATAGCAGATTTCTCCCTAGTAATGGATACTGATGGCAGCATTGAACAACTGCTCAAAAATTGCTGGCTTCCTGGTGAGGATAAGAGGCCGCCTGACTGCAGCTCTAAGGTTACAGCTGGGAGGTGCTGAGCTTTATAGTGTTCATCTCAGGGTTTATTCTGTCTCCCACAGCTGACTGCCCCAAGTGTAAGGTTAGATCCTGGTTCTGTCTTGACCTTTCTCTCCTCTCCCACCTAGGATCCAGATGAATGAGATTTGCATGATGAACAGAGGTCTAAAATAAATCTTGACTGCCTTGCTTTGAACGAAAAAAATTTCAGCATCCAGTGCTGTTCCATGTCATTGCAAGAGACAGACATGGAACTCCTTGTTTCTTTCTGAGTTTAGGCATAAGACAATGACATAAAAGGTTTTATCCTTCCATTTTTCATATTTTCAGACACTTAATATCAGCAGTATGATTAGGAATTCTATTTATACAGTGGATAAATTAGCTCCTCTACTTAAGAGCTTTATTGAAAATTGAGTCTGACTTCTCATAGTCCAAATTATTAAATAACATTTTATTTTAAAAATCAGATATATATTTAGGACCCTAACTTTGGGTAAATACTTTTAAAAATGCTAGCTGAATTTCTTACTAGAGACTTCTCTTGAAGTGCTATTCATGAGAATATGGGAAAATCAATTTTATTCTGAAAAAAAATTTCCTGCAACAACATCACCAAATCACAGAATATTCTGAGCTGGAAGGGACCTACAATGACCACTGAGTCCACTTCCTGACCCTACACAGGACCATCCCCAAGTCACACCATGTGCCCGAGACTATTGTCCAAACTCTTCTTGAACTCTGTCAGGCTTGGTGCTTTGACCCATTCTCTGAGGAGCTGTTCCAGTGCCCAACCAACCTCTGGATGAATAACTTTTTCCTGATATCCAACCTAAGCCTCCCCTGACACAACTTCAAGCCATTCCCTCAGGTCCTGTCACTGGGCAGCACAGAGAGGAGATGAGTGTCTGCCCCTCCTTTTCCCCTCACGAGGAAGTTATAACTTCAATGAGGTCCCATCTCAGTCTCCTCCAGGCTGAACAGACCAAGTGACCTGATCTGCTCCTCATACAGCCTCCCCTCAAGGCCCTTGACCATCTTCATAGCCCTATTATCAAATTAGGCAAAGGAAAGAAGATTGTCACCTAAAAGTAAATTGTAAAATGTAAAATGTAAAATGTAACTGATAGAAGAATTTGCTTTGAACATCAAAATTTGCCAGATAAAGGTCCCATGCTCAAAGGATTACATTTTCTCCTCTTTCCTAAGCTATTCAATTCCAATTCTACCTCTAAGGAATTAGTTCTAAATTTTGTCATTCTGGCTGTCAACAGTGTGAAAAATATAACTGCCTAACTGCTACAGGTCTAGCAAAATATCAGAAACTGTGTGATATAAATAGTTACTGAACTTCACTCCAGGGCTTTATGTCCAATTTTTGGTAAATGTAAAAAAGTTACTGTTGAAGCAAGCAAGTTCTTTCCAAGTCTGTGATCCACATCACAGTCTGAATGAAAAGAAAATTAATGATTGTTGAAGTGTTCTTCAACTTAATATTACTTATCTATTCTTGATAATTAATATTGTTTAAATGTGACTGAAGTGTAAATTACTGCCCTTAAAAGGGCATGCTCAAAAGAACACTATTCAGCCAGCCAGCTTCCTAGCAGGGAACACGTCTTCACATTCCTGTTTTCTACATGAGGATTGCTTGAGGGGCTTTTTCTTTTGATTTTTCTCTTGTTGGTTTCAAGCTTGACACACTAAAGAAAGACTGAAACCCGGGGGACATTTCTCACCACTTAAATAAATTTTATCACAATGCTAAAAGCATGTTAACAATGTTACTTTGGATTATTTGCAGAATACATGGCACTGTTTAGTCAAAGAACTGAATAAAATGGTGTGGTGATCTAAACAATGAAGTTAAAGAATCTCTGGAATCATGGGTTTAAAAACTGACAGGGTCAGCTCAGGTCATCATTAGGGATAGATCAGTGTAGATGGTAAGGGACAAAGATCTTTAGAAGCAGGCTGGAAAGTTCTATTTCGCATATTTATTAAAGTGATGATTAGGGCTATGGCCAGTCTTTTTTTATGCTGCCTAGATCCTTTTCCAAGGTGCTTTTTGCAGGATAGCTGGTGATGTTTTTCTGTGCTGCCTCATAAAAAGGTGTACATAAATTTTGGTGGCCTTTATAAAACATTGAGGCCTATATAGAAAAGGGATGGAAGAAAGAAGCAGAAAGTCAAATATTAGCTAAAACATCCCATTTTGCTTCTGGCAAGAAGTCTGGCACATCCTCCCTATACAAATGATATGAAATCGGATTTTGAAAGCGTAAGGGAAAAATATCTGAGTGGTCAGTAGGCCCTTATATTCTGTACTCATAAAAATCCATTCAGATCAGCCCCACTCTAAATTCTGCATTGTTTTCAGGAAAACCTGAGCACAGTCTCATTATTAACATATTGTTGCCAAGCATGCTCCTCAGACTTCGCACCACTGGCACACTCCACAGCATAACCACAGAGTAATTTCACATTCTGATACAGCCACTTCCAATCACAGGCACAAACACGTGATGATAACTATGCCTCTGCTTTCAGAAAAGTTAACAAGTATTAATAGAGATTCTTCAGCCATCCTAAGAATGCAAGACATCTTCATCAGCATCTCAATAACTAGAAAGATGGTCAAAGGTTTAACCAAAGAACACAAAATCATCAATGGTGAGTGCACCTGCATAAGGACTGAGGAGAATAACAAATTAAACTACCAAACCTTTTGTACAATTATGCTGCCATTTTAAGTTACGTAATGTGATGTTTTTACCATTTTAGCCTCAGCAGACTGATCGGCAGTTTTATTTTTGTGGTTTAGTACAGATGGCTACTTTGGAAGTCTTTGGTTTTTGGATTTAATTCTAAACAAAATGAAAAATAAGGACAAAGAGCCTCCAAGCCATCCAGAATGATACCTCTATTATTATGGTAAGTGCCTATAAAATTAATTTGGAGTTCACAAAATTAGACTGAATTTGGAGTTTACCCTTTGGGTTTTCTTGACCGAATACAGATTTACGTGCTTTAAATGTCTCCTTCACAGTCTAAGGCATCAGATTTTAAACAAGCCTGTCAAACTAAATATCACAGAAATGTTCAGAGATGCACAAGTAATTTAATCGTATTTGTGCTAAAATGTCACAAATTCTACCCAAAAATGTTTTCTCAACATAAGGAAGATGGAAACAGAACAAAGCACCATCTTGCTCTTTAAAGGAAAGTGTGTCACAGAATGCTGGCTGTAACAATTACTCAAAGGCAGAGGGGTGTTATGTACTGCTTATAAAGGGTAAGTACATCACAGTAGATCCACTCTTGGAAGGCTTGAAAACCCTCTTATGGTACTGTAAGATATGAATTTTAAAAACTGCTCCTTGTCTTCTACTGCAGTTGATTTCTTAAACACACTGAATCGTACCTTTTTTTTTTTTCTGTCCTTGCTTTCTCCTACAGCTTATTTGCCACACCCTTTCCCTGTTTGGCCCTCCACTGTCCAGGTGGAAACACTCATAGGAGTGGTTCCAATTTGGTCACTCATCTTCAGTAGGGTTTGTTAGTTTTTGTACGCTTCATTTCCATCAATCATGTTATTACAAAGAAACTTCATAATAAAGCACAGAAAAAAATTATATTTCAAAGTCCTTGTCTATATGAATTTCCCTCTGAAAGTTAACAAAAACTCTAATCAAGCCTTTGTGAGTTCTTAACACGACAGTTTTACTCCAGATATTGCAAAAAAGGACTTAATATCTTAAATATCTTAAATAGAACAGTCCCCACTATCTTCTAACTTACATCCACCTTAGAAAGCTTAGAATGCCTGGGCACCACTCTGTCATCCCATCTCATCCTGGAATAAACCTAGAATTGATTACCCAGCACTATTTCTGCTGCATATGCACTGACTGCCTTTAAACTCTCATGGATTTGCCTTTCCAATGTTTTGATCATTTTTGAGTTAACTAGACTAATTTTTGGAAGTCTGAAGAATGTTTTCTGTATTTCATATCTGTGAAGAACACAGGAAGTATTACATGCAATTGCCAGCAATTTTTGGCACAATGATAGCCAGTTGGTCTGACCCATCTTACTGATGAGAAGAAAGACACTTCATCACTAAGGCTCTTTGGCAGGAAGGGGCTCACTTCCATTTCTCCTGAATGGAAGCATCCTCCATGAATATACGAGGATGTGGGCAGACACACACGTCCTCAACAGTTTACACAACATCTGAACCTATGAAAATTAATTTGAAAAATATGAAAACCCTGCATCTCAAAGCAGGTTTGTGAAAACCCTACATCGCAAAGTTCCTCCTTCACCCAAGAAGAACAGGGTTTAGTCATTAAGGATGCTATCAAGCTCTACTGCTGTCAGAAAACAAAATTTTTATTAAAATACTTTTGCTTCTTAGTTTTCTGAACTTGCTTTTGTGCTTGAAATATACAGCATAAGTTTGCACACACACTGTCATAAAACTTTCCAACATAAAATCTGGATTTTTTCAAGGAATAAAATTTTCACAATTATAGATTATAATATCCAGAGAGAAGAAATGGCAACATTTTTCTTTCAATACAATTGTAACATATTCAGATATTTAGCTTTCACAAGAGCTCTTCGTCTAATAAGACCTCAAATCAATAGCTAATCCTTTAATTCACATGGATGTTTGGTAGCATGATAAATAATATGAAAATTATTTCCTAAGAGAACCTGTAAAGGGATAATCCTAGATCCACACTTCTCAAAGCAAATTCTAAAAAAAATGGGAAAACACTTTGTTATAAAGTATGCCTTTGAAATGTCACCCTTGCTTTTTAGCTGTGCTCAAAGTGCCTTGTACTGAAATGTGTAACCTATTTTGTTACTAAGGCAAACATGGAAGAGTACCTGCCTCCAATGTACATCTGAAAATATGTTACTATACACAGAACAAACTATTTTCTCCTGAATTTTAGGGCAGTAATAGCAACTACTGCAACTGCAGTGCTGAACATGCTTTTGCATTTGTTTGCTGGACAACTAAATTCATCAGTACCTAATACATTTAATTAAAGCTGTAAGCTAAGTAGTAATTTGCAGAAGAATTGCAATGTCAAAAAAATTAATAATGCACAGGTATTACCTACCTATATATGTTCAAGAAACACAGGTGATGAAAATATGTGGTTTTTTCTGACCATTTCGAGGTCTGATTTCTTCCAAGACCAAGAGAGATATGGACTGATTCCATATTCTGATTCAATATATTAATTCAATCAATAATTCAGAGGAAAGTTCTTGAATAAAAAGGCCCACAATTTTCCTTTGTTTTTATTATGAACAAATAGGATATGGGTTACCAAATCATCTAATTTCATTTTTGGAGTAAAGAATATTCGGAATCACTGCATAGGGACTGGGAATAAGTCATAAGCACAAGGTAAGTAAATTCGGTCTTTCTACAGCATAATTTATTAATTCTTAATAGTGGCAATTTACAAAAGAGGGAATTCAGAAAACACTGCCACTGGTCTTCTCTATCCATACTCAATTTTTTTTACCCTGTAATTTTAACAATTTCTATCTTGAGATTTGTTTAACATTAAAACCACAGCAAATAACACCTGCAAAATTCTGTAAAAATAATCTATGACTCTAATTAGGGCAAGAGTAGTACGAAAGGTAAAACTGAGGTCTGAAGGAACCAGTCATAACAGAGAAAAGACAAAAATATTTCACTAAATATCACCTAAGTTTAATTGACAAGTTAATGTACCCCAAAACTTCTCCAGGCTTTCTAATCTAAATGGCATCCAAGTGGCTTCTTTAATTTGTTGGGGTAATAGCAGAGACAGAGGAAATTAATTAAACCTCTTACACAATAATAGTAAAATTTAAATTTTATAGGTGAATTTAACTAACTGGAATATGGGGAATTTCATTGTTCTACATACCACAACTGAACAAGCAGGGAAGTGTGAACAAATACTGCATTTTCAGACTAGGATGCCTTGATAGATGTTAGTTCTCTGCCAGTAATATAAAGTACATGGAAAATTCAATAAAATGGCAGATTAAAATTTGTTATGAAAGAAGAAACCATAAGTAATGCACAACATGATATAAAAGCCTCATAAACAATACAGCTAAGTTAGAACTCCTTCAGTGTTCTGACTTCTTTCTCTCATACTATCATAACCTTATGTTTTACCCTTTTTGGCATGAGAAAAGAGCTTTGTCTCACTAACAACATTACTTATAATTGAAACAAGTTTTATTAAAAACACTAAGTTTGAAATTCCAGTGCATGAAATTTAACTTACTGAAATTATTCCGTTTTGAAGTTATATCCTACCAGGGCCAAAAATAACTGGTTGCATAAGAGTTTCCACAGTTTTTGTAGCAGTGTTCATAGCAGTTTTCAAATGCAAAGATAAAACAAATTCTAGATTGTTTTCACAATTGTGCTAGTTGGAAGTTTAAAGGCTAATTTACAGATATTTGAGATGGGAAATAAGAACTGATATGATAGAAATTAAATCAGTTTAAAGTCTTAAGGTATAACATACTTGTCATCAGTTACCTTTTATCACTTTTTATAGAGTACATAGTTTATCAGTAATAAAAATTACATAAACGCCTTAAATTCCTGCATCTTGACAATATTGTGCCAATTTATTGAGGGGGAAGAGAGGGAAAGTATGTGAGGTGAGCTGTGATAAAATCTATAGAAAAGGTAAAATGAAAAAAAATAACACAGAGAAAAGCAGTAGAAGAGACAGACCTGAGTTTGTTCTCCTTGATGATTCCGCTTCTTCTGTGATCACATCGTGTAATGTACAGACATAGACAAAGGAGATGGGCGTGAGAGGATGTATTCAGAAGGTTAAACTGACACTGAGGGAAAGGGCCAAAAATTGTTTTAGAGAGAAGTCTGCAGAGCAGAGTTAGTAAGTGGAGAAAAAAATAAAAGACACTAGAAGAAAAAAGAAAGCTGAGAAAGAAGTGGTTAAACTACTGTTGTTGGAAAAGAACAGTAAAGACAGAGTTAGTATAGGAGCTGAGGAAATAATAAAAGTTATAATTTACAGCAAAGTCAATCCTTGCAATGATGCTGAAGAAAAAGCTGGATAGTAAAAGGTATGTTAACTAACATAAATACTTTTGTTCATGACTGTTCAACTTTTTTGAATGTTATCTACTTGAATGCAAGTATTTTCTCTTTCAAGTATTGAACACTCAGTTTAGTATCACCAATGGGTATTTTATTATTAGATTTTTCAATTATTAAATTATTGTAATTTATGCTGAACCAAACTTCAGATATCCAAAACAGAAAATAGATTTTTTTTTCAAATGTATGTACAAGCTCAGACATTTCAGAATCCACATAACACACTCTGGAAAGGACTGCATTATTGTAACATTCTGCCAAAGGCAAAATTATGAAGACCGAAATGAAGAATGTGAGAAAAGAGAAGGTATAGATATTAACTCTCATGGTCAATTCAGGATACTTTTTCAGAACAAATGTTGGTCTCATCTCACAGAATTCTAAGTTACTACAAATGCATGCAAGTTAAATGCCAAAGCAACTACCTCATTAATTATTTTTATTACTTCACATTCAAAAGCATACTGCCATTTCAGACACAGAAAACATCTGAGGGACAGTGCCATGCTCTGTACTGAAAATCTATTTGTAGTAAAAGAATGGGAGGAATTCATCTTAAAAAGTAATAATAATTACAAAGAACTGTGAAGTCACGGTTGCTAGCAGAACAAATGCTTTCTTCCAAAAATCATCAGAAATAGAAAAAAAAAATCTATAAACTTGGTCTAATTTCAACATGCAGTTTGTTAATGAGTCACAAAACACTGCTCAGAAATCATTAACACTGAACATGTTAGGTAAAGAAGTCCAGAAATTTTTACACACCACAAAATAATCTGTAATTTTACCAGCATTTTACAGTCAATATCAAAATACCATTTAAAAAATGCAAAATTAGAACAAGCAACAAAAATCAATAAAACAAAATTAAAGATAGCATGAAAGTTTATCTGATAACCATTGTGTTCTATGCTTACACAATTTTATATTATAGCTGGTCGATTATATTTTCATGTACTATCAAATGCCAAGACTGTATCAAATGTGGTGTAAAAATAAGCATCTTGAAACATGCATAATTAGAATGCATTTTTAGGCAATTACATTTACTTACAGAATGAACACACATTAGTGCTATATATGAGATTCATAGTGTGAAAGCATAGCAGATGTCAGTTTTGACAAAGGTTGTTGTCTTTGTATATTAAAAAAACAATAATGTATAAATATTTTTAATCTGGGCAAGTACAAATAAGTGGAAGAAATACAAATAAGCAAATAGAAAGATCTAATTTTCCATGGTGTACTACAGCTCATACTAATATAGTATGGCTATAGCTATAATTGCTGTAACTACTAAATAAATAAATAAAGAATTATTAGCACCACCAAAACACAGCTAAAAGTATCCAAAAGGTTCTGAAAATGTTTTGCATTACATATGTATAGCCCTGAAATGAGCATTCCTACTATAGCAAAATGAGTTATTAGAAAGTCTCTATCATGACCTCATTATTTTTAGTTTATTATTTTTAATATCCATAAGAATGAGCAGATTTGAGGCATATACTGCAGTAACATAAATCCTTTTCTATAAATTTTCAAATATTGAATCACATTGTTTCCAAACTTCGAATATGGCTGGTATGATAATGCAAGGTATTCTAGTAATGTCAGACAGACACAACAGAATAGCAAGGAAGTTCTCTTTGAATATTTTAAAATCAAATGGCCTGCATTTGTGTACATATCAGTCACAAATACCAATACTTTTTAAAAATAGCATTTTTGAAACTTCGCATGCAAAGTATTTGTTATGGAAAAAAATATTTACATATCAAAGTAGCAATCAAAAATCATTCTTAATTACAAATATTTTTGAATTTTAAGTTTTTACTTATCAAACATATTAGAAGAATAATTCTAATAGAAGCCAGAGGAAAAAAAAATATAATAGTTGCCTTCTCACTGTGGATACCTGATCAACTGATACCTCATCTGTTGAGATAACTGGATTATAATGCTTTTGTATTTATTCTTGGAAATATTAATGAATTACTAGAAGTTGTGGTATGGTAATGCACCAACTTCTTTCAATTAATGATGGGAAGAAGTAAGTACTAATAGACTGATTATTTTAAATACAATAGCACAATTATCTCCTGATTAAGAAGCCATGTCATAAATCCAAACCAACAGTTTGAAAATTCTGTTTCTGTAACTTTTAATCTACAAAATAGATCTTTTTGATAGAAATACATTTAAATGCAAGAATAAAACGATGTCATTTATTCTATTAAATTTATATCATGTCAGTAGGCAGTCTTCATTTGTAGAGTTATTGCTTTGTTGTGGAACTAGCGTTTATTTGCATCAATTGTTCATCTCAGTGTATGAGTAGTATGTATAAGACTGTTATATACAGATTCAGAAACTAATGGAGATCTCAACAAATAAACATAAAAAGTAATGAAAACTTTATGTCTGAACCCGCCCCCCCCCCCCCCCCAAGACAAATACTATGTCTCATCGTGCTTTGATACAGAGCTGTTCATAGTAAGTAATGCCACCAAAAGAAGAGAAGTATTTAGGAGCTCAGGGTTCAAAAAAACTGTACAAGGCAAACAAGCCCAACTAATATTCTTGAAGCAGCAGAGGACAGAGAGACGTAAGTTAATTACTCTGGGTTTTTTTCCCTCAAGAGTTTTCTTAATTTTGGTTTTATCTTTTCCTAAGAACCAAAGATCTTTCACTACAAATAGGATCTCAGATTTGAAAAGTCTCATCTCTGGACACTCTTCACAAAAAAAGATATGTGATAGCACAATCAAATAAGCATAATCTTAAAACATGGAAGAGACTCTAAGATATAAATGCTCCATAGGAGCCTGTATGTTCCATAAATACATGTCATTAATCTGGAAGTGATGAGACCTGAAGAATGATACAATACATTTAACTCTCAGGAAAGACGTCCCCTGACACCATTCAAACTCTGCAACTCTTAGGATACAGATATAGAAGCGTAGATAGAAAAGCTAAAAGGACAAATATTTGTTAGCAGAAGATTTAGAAATAGAAGATTTCTATTTCTTTTTAAAATAGAAAGGCTATTTTACTACATTGAGATGTGAACAGAATCCATATTCCTTAACACTTTTCAAAAGCATTAGGCCACAACTAGATACAGAGCCTGTCACACACTTCTGATTTTTTTAAATGAGGTAGCTCCCTCTTAATTAAAGTAGTTCTTTATCTTAAAGCATAAACCCATACATACAAAATCACAGCTGTATTGGATGTATGCTGATGTTTTAACTCAAAAATATAGCAAGAAAATACAGAAAAGACTAAAGCAATTCATTTAATTCTGCAATTACATAATATAGATTATATGTAATATACACTGTGTAAAAAAAAATACATAAAGACAGTAAGTATGAAAAATCTTACTCATCAAAAGATAAGGATAGTAGAGAAAAAGATAGAAAACAACAGAAGAAATTGTAAATATTCTCAGTATCATAAACTCTTTAAATCAAATTAAGCCATGTAGACTGCACAACCTTTTCAGAAGTCTCAACAGATAAACTTAAATGAAGAATCCAGAGACAGCTTTTATTATTTTGGTTCTCTGAATAAAGTTCACATGGTAATTTTATAAGGGGGAATAAGATAAAATAGAAATTCTTCAAAATATTAATGTGGTATAGTTACACATTGGATGGGAAATATTATGAATCCTGAAAAGACAGTTAACCTCTCTCTCTCTGTCCTCTCATTATTTTGCCTCTTCCAATCCATTTTTAACTGTATCTCCCTTTTCCCAATTTTCAATCTCTCATACTTTCAACTGACTGCTAACTTCTTTTAAAACAAACACAGCTTCATTTTGAATTCCCTTTGACTACTGTTTTCACACTACAACTGAATTCATGGCAATAGACAAACTACAATTAGTTTACACTACATTAGAATTATTTCTGAAAGTGTCTATGTGCAGTCAAGACATAATTCTACCGAGGAGAGCGGCATAAATATTCCACAGATAAAAATAAGCATGATTCCCTTTAAACTGAAGGCAAGTCTATCCATCTAAATATTTAATATTTGTAAGCACACATTACCTTTATATTTTCTGATGCATTTAACCTACCATTGCTATGATTTTACGAAAACTTTGTTTTACTTTCATAACTACAGGAATATGTCTTTCCCCAAAATACTTACAAGGACACTCAATTTTTACTTCATTCCATTCTGAGATGTATAAATCTATATTAACTATCCTGTGTCCTTTTGTTCAATCATATTAATATATGCCAGCACCTTCCCACAGTTGTGTTCTTCAACTGCTCCTTGGAAATCAAAAGTTTCTGTGGCAACAGTTGATATTTGATGACACTGCAATGTTCTCAACAGTCAGTGGTAATGAAACCATTACAGGATGGTTTCCAGGTAACAGCCATCAAATCTACTTTTTCTCTTTAGGAAAAACAGGGAAAAGCCAATAGTATTTTCTTTGTTTTCTTGTAAAGGCAGATTCTGCATTGTCATCTCTGGATGGAGACACAATTTGCAGAACTCTATTCAGCTTCCAATATTTTGGATAGTGAGACTGATTGAACACTTCAAAAACAATTGACAGGGAACAGAAATGAGTATCATTGCCATGGTACCCTAAACTATGTGATTTTTCCCTTTTAATTACCTTGATGGGTTCAAGAGAGACTAGTGATGATACTGATGAAAACAATAGCTTTTTAAGTAAAAGACTATCCTGCCTCACCTTATCTGTATCAGTACAGGACACATTCTCTACACATAACCTTCTTTTCCAACTTCTTCTCTTAAGTCCTCACATAAAAAAATGCAAAACCATGTGAAATTGTTTGCATGCTGTATTTTTTTTTTTGCTTTTCAATGACAAATGAAATCTGATCAGAGGACTAGAGCTTTATTCATTTTCTTTCAAATACCATCTATTACAGCTCAGAGGCAGGGGTGAATGCTAAAAGTACTTAATAGTCTTAGGTATGAACAAATAAATGTTTCTCATGCTCTTTGATTTAGTAGTGTCCTGAGAATGCAGTATTCTCTGACAGAGTGCTGATATCAGCTAAGAAAGGGCACAAATTCAAAATATGGCTTGAATTTTTACGTTATGCTTACCTATGATTCTGTAGTTTTACCCTTCCAATCCTTCAAAATCTTTGCATAAGTACAACTGACTCTTTGAAATATACATAACACTAATTCTGCAAGTTGCATCAGAACTTAGAGATTAAAGACACTGTTTAAAAAAAAAAAGTTAATTTCCAATATTCACAAAGAGAAATTTTATCAGCATCTTCTATTGAAAAGTCTGAAACATAAGAACCATTTTGCTACTTTGTTTAATGACCTTAAATTGTCTTCCAAAAAATTTGCTAATCCTATTTCTAGTCATGGATATTTCTTGAATATTAATGCTTTACAGGATACAGTATTACTGTTATTTTTCTAGGTTTTGAAATTACTTTTATCATCTATGTGTTTTTCTCTACAATTTGATCACAGATCTCAGTTCTTCACTCATGGTACTTGCATAATCAATGTCTATTTGTTTTCATAGATTTTCTTAGCTGTAATACTGCCATGACTATTTCCATGGGACGGGTTAGGTTAAATTCTTAGCTGACAAACTGCACTGAAAGCCAGTATAAGCTTTCATGACAGGTCATATCAGAAAACTCATCAACAGGTGAAAAGACAATCAAAACAGGGGAACAACAATATGAGGTGTTCCTATTCCTCCCTGCCTCCCATGCACACAGGGACTTCACTGTTTTCTGTGCAGACAGAGCATTTAAAGCATTCCCAGATTAAAGTACAGTCCTGTGCAGAGGGAAAATCCCATATTGGAAAAGTTCAAGGAATTTGAAGCTTCCTGAGGCAGATTTTGTCAGGTTGCATCATTGTTAGATCATGATCATATATACAATATACTCAACATCCAGAGGTAAGTACAGTGTTACAGCACCTTCTTCTAGATGTCCTGACTACTATGCTTGAAAAATAACTGGAACGATATAGGGATGTCTATAGGGAACAACAGTGTGTCACACAAAGAAGACCCTGCCAACCCTGGAAGTTGCATTGATTACTCCTCGCCTCCTACGCCTTAAGTACGTAGGGCTTTTTGACAAACAGAGTCAGTTTGGAAAAGCATCTGAGGAACACAGGTGCCCATTTGATGCCCATTGCAAAGTGTTCAGAACCACCTCAGAGGTTTCTGCCTCATGTATCATCATCACATGCAGAAGTTTAATAGATTACTGATAACATAAAATCAAACCAGAAGTTATGCTCTTATCAGGCATCAGCCCTCACAGAAAGACCTAGAATTGCAGAGTAAAGAACACAACTTTTACTCAACTTTATATCTATTCTAGATTTTTACAATTGAGACTGTGGCTTCCCAAACCAATTCAGTGTATTTCCTGCAAGCACTGTTTTAATATTAAAAAAACTTCTAAAGTGAAAAGTTTTATTGTCCACATTTGATTCTGATTTCTATTATACTGCCTGTTTTTGTCTTAAAACTATAAGATTTCACTCATGTTCCAAAATCTAGAATGCCCAAAGAGCAGCCATCTAACAAAATATGTCTCCTCTTTCTAAAAAATTGAGAAGGTGGCCCTAAACAAGTACTGCTAATAACTACAAATATATCATCTGTCTAGAACCCAGTCCTAAACCCACCTCAGCTGGGAGATGGAGATAATGTTCCTACTTAGCTACTGTGTAAGGGAAAAGTCTGGGCAGAAACATTATTCTGCTGAACTCTCCCTGGAAAGAAAACTGTGCAGATGTGTAGACATACTTTGAATCTGTCAAGCAGTAGTTAAAACAGCTGGAAAAGAAGATATATCACATTCTGATCCTGACTCTTATGAGCAGTATTTGTTTTCCCCTGTAACTTCTGATGCATCAAAAAGTCAGGGAACAGGAAATGCAAATGCACATCTGGCCTTTTATAGCTAGATTGCCCAATTCCTAGGTTAGAGTCAAGCCAGATTTTGCTGGGTTTCTTCAGTTCTGAGTCTTGCACTTTCAGCTCTACAATAATTGAGCTTCAGCAAAAAACTTGAATATTATCAGGATTATATTATTATACAGGTGAGCCTAAAAGTGATATTACAATATTAATTTAGGAGGTGACACAGCTGGCCAATCTTGTAAACTTTAATTTGTGTGATGGGGAGAAGTGTTGTTATTAGAGCGAGACACTACTGTGACCAATAGAGAGTTATTTGCAACACAAAACAGAACCTAGGTATTCCTGGAACTGAAAGATCCCCATTCACTTGAGTAGATGTGGATCAACCTTTAAATATAGGATGAAACCTGCAATATAAAGATCCCTTACCCTTTTCCTGTTCCTTTCCCTTCCCTTTCTTTCCCTCCACTCCCTACCTTCTCTACTCCTTACAGTGTGCTTGCCCTTTGCAATTGCATAAATTAATGAGATGAGGACCTTTTATTCTCTGATTCTGAAGACAGAACAATACTATTATTACCAATCATCATTATTATTACTAGGTTTACTTTTTATTGCTATGCATTTGTAGGAACAAAGATGGCTGAATAATTGAACTTGGCATTTGGGGTGAAAGAAAGCTTATGATAGTTTTTAGTTTCAGGAGAAATCCATTCACGTGCAGAAGGAGGAAAGAAGAGGTTTTTTAGATTTGAGGACTCCAGATGTATGAAGATATAAACTGCAGCTTGGATAAAATAATTACATTGGAACTTTATTTCTGCCATGTGTGATGGTGAAAGAATGTTTCAGGTTCAACTCTGTAGAAGATGATTTTCCCACCATACATGCAGTAGATACCTTGGTTTGGTCAACTAAATAAGAATCAGCATAGCTCATACTTGGATTCCTGAGGCTTGCACAAATTATGTTATTAAGTCACAACAAAATTCAAAACTAAAAAGCAAACTGTCTAATATTGTGCCAGAGCACTTCTTTTCTAATGCATGTGCATTCTAACACAATTGTTTACAAAAGCAGATCTATTTTGGCTATTCTAAAACAGAACTATGTAATCTAAATTGTCTCTACATACTAAAAATTTCACACCAAAGTGAAAAAAATAAAATACATAAAGCACACACGCATTACAAAAGCATGAAATGTGGTTTTATAGTCTCATGCTTTCATGTGGTTTTCCAAACCCTGACAAACCTGTCTCAGAATGGTGTTTCTTTTTCGGCAATGGTTTGTCATCAGTTATTGTACCATTCACCTTTTTCTGCTGGTCCTCCCATGTAACTTCTAGCATAAACCAAAAAAAAAAATCAGAAATATTATGTAACTTACATTATAAGACAGCTAATATCATTTGGGACAACTCAAACTAAACAAATGTGTAATCATTAACATGAAAATTTAGATTAGTTCTAAGAGGCCTGTGGTGAAGAGAATTAGTACACATCTTAAGCATTCTGGAATAGAACATCTTATCCAAAAGTTACTATCTATGTAACTTGTCAAATATTCTGCTGTCTTTAATGTTTAACAATTGGTATAAAAAACAGGGGCCTGTTTATGCAATAATTTGGTCCATTTTTAAAAGTTAGTGCTCTACATGCTATAGCTTCTTACATTATCTTTGTGTTTCTGTAAATTATAAAGGAAGTTAGAAATGTATAGGCAAAAGAGTCTTTGCAAAGGTATAATTAATAAAACAACCAATCAAACAAAACAAATGAACAAAAACACCCCCAAACCCTATACAAGCAACCATGCATGCCTACATTAAGTTGAAAAAGTGTTTTTAACAATTAATTCTTAAGTCAAAATTGTCAGATTTACTTTCAAAATCTGGAATTTGATTTAAAGTCAGTTTTTAATTCGGGCAGATTAAACTATTCAATAAGAATTCTCACACCAATTATGGATCCTGTACCTGAAATTGGCTTGGGAAAAGAGTTATAGATAGAAACGTGTACACTGCTCCACAGAACTATATTCTCTAGACTTGAAAAATGTTAGTCTTTCTGAGGTTGTCAAATATTTGTTTTACACTTTAATTCTCTATCTTCTGACAAACTAAGTAGTCAGCATGAATATTATCAGTTTAAAACCTTTTGGAATCTCATGCCAAAACCAAATCTACACCAATTAACAGGACAGATTCAATACTCTAAACTCCATTTTTGCTTTGGGCTGTTAAGAATCTGCTTGTTTTGCTGATCCTGTGAAGTGCAAAGCTCCTCACAACCATTGTCCACAGATGTTATCACTTTTATGGTCAGAAATAGACAGTGATGGAGAATAACATGATAGATATAGAAAACATTTTTAATCTTATCAAATAAAAAAAAAGTGATTTTAGCCTATGACTTTTTAATTATTATTATTTTGCTTTTTAAAGAAGGCTGATGGATATCCAACACTCAAAATGTACATAAGTGAAAGTGTTATCTGTAGCCTGCAGCCTTCTTTCCTGTGGCTGTTGTTGGTCCATGATAGGCTGCTGTCTTATAAAAGGCTGCTTTGATTTTTGAAACTGATGGAAATTTAGGTCTTAAGTAGTGCATCAATAAAATTGTCACTGTAATGATTCAATGACACTACGTATACGCATGCTGAAAGAGACTCTATCATCTTTGAAGTACCATGTGTAGTAAGTACTAAATGAGAAATTGCAAATGGAACATTCTGTTTCCAAACCATGGAAATAAAATCTTATTACGATTCTTCCCAGCAAAAATGTGATTCTTTCTTTTTCTCTATGAATATACACAGTTCGCAATAAAATATCTACGGATGTAATTTATGTTTTCTTTTTCTCAAATGACTCCAAAAGTGTCTTGTTAACTAGCAAATAAAAAAATTCAAGGACCTTAGTAAGACTACTTCTGAATTTAAGGAGTAGTCACTGCTAGGAAAAAAATTCCATTAACTGTAATTCAGGCCAAATAGTGAAGATGATACTTAGAGTAAGAAAAAAAGTAAGCATACAGTAATCTAAAACACAGGAATTTTTCACTATATATAACAAATAATCTAAATACTGAAGAATATCAGGAAGCCCAGTGATTTCCATGCTAGTTTTAGGCAAATTTTAGAAGACTGTCTCTTTCTGACACTAGGTCAGAGTCTTTTTCAGAGCTCCTGATTTAGTTCAGAACCTAAAAATTGTAGTTGGCTCAGTCACCAAAATCATTTATTATAGCAAAGTTCCCTATCAAAAGAAAAGCATTACTAAGCCTTGATAATTCTTTGAGAACTAAGAATCTAGAAAATAGTTAATCCACTTGGTAGCACGCTATAATAACACTTGAATTGACAACAGTGAGGAAATAAAAATCAAGTAAAAATATAACTCTTTGAATAAATAGTTTTGCCACATGTTAACCTTGAAAAGAAAAAGAAAAATATAAAAAGCAAGACAGGCTACTCTATATTTTTAAGGAAAGTGATAGCACAAGCATGCAAACGTTTTCAGAAAAAGTTCCAATGACCTCTTTTCTACAGCTTCAGTTATTCTTATGGCATATCAGCATTAAATTCAAATGGTTATTTAGTTTTATCAGCAGTTAAGTACAATGTTTAGATTGAGTAAGTGTGGTTTGGCAGTACTCCAGATCAAGTGAAAAGCTTCACTTACTTCTAGAACATTGCAAGAGTTTTACTAATAATGGTAATTACTTCAACTGAGAAATAAAAATAGATCTATCCACTGGATGTAACCAAACATTTGACCTTTTCTTCACCATTTTCTAATTTCATTTCCATCTCTATGTTTTATAAAAATAAGAAAATATGTTTTAATGAGAGCTTAAAGGACAGCTTTGTGTTTGGGAACTAGCATGAGATGTTGATGATTAGTCAGTGCCAAAATGTCACTGTTGCCCGTATACTCTCTGGTTAGATAAATAAGTTGTTACTATAATCTACTTCACACAACGTAGTCTCTAAAATCTCTTTCCCAAGGCAAAGGACCACCATCTTTTCCCTTGCTGTTTCAATCAAAAAGTAAATACTTCAAAAGAAACCATACAGTTTGTAATTCATCACTCTCCTATTATCCCTCTCATTTCCCATAACATGAACTTCATCCTGTCTTCTGTTGTGATAATCAGCTTTGACTTATGTATAAAAAAAGATGCAAAATTATTAAATATTTATACCAAACCACCTTACATAGATTACACAAAATATGGGACTCTTGAGTCAGAATATATTAATCAGCTGATGCACCTTTAGGGCTACAAGGATTTGACAGGTGCCCCAATGCAGACTTTTCCCCTCAGTATGAAATGTACAATCTTCAGATGCAGTCGTTTCATTAAATGGAGTCGTTGCACCTGACCCTGGGCGTCAGCTAACCTTTATTGGAAACATTTTTATACATTTTCTCTTTTACTGGAATTTGTCCTTTTTTTACTAAATCCACTTCAGCTCTTATCTTTGTCTCAGCACCTAAAATTTCTGGGAACCAATTTTTATCAGTGCATTTATAGTTTTAGACTTTTGATTAGGTTATCATAAAGTCTTCACTTTTCCATTAGGACATACTTAATTCAGTCATCTTTTTCCTGCCAATGAAAAGTACTCAGAACTTCTTTCTATTTTTAATTTTATATGATGAATGCTCAGAAACAAATTATGTTATTAATAATATATGGTGACAACTACTGTAAAAATAAGTCAAAAGTGGATTTGGCTAGTGCTTCTTAAACCAAAGCAGCACAATAAGAAGTCATTAAAACTGTGGGATAAACTGTCAAAAGCTAAGAAGCTGTTTTGAATCAGATACTCAAGATCTCTAACTCATGCTTTAAGAATACAAGAAGAAGAATTAATTAAGGCTAAATTCATGGCACACAATTATTACTTTACAAAACAAAGTCCCTAAGAAAATTAAAGAGACATCAGTTTCTAGAGTTCACACAGAGAGAAATATTCTCAGCTGTGTCAAACCTCTGCTAGGGGAAGGCAAATGTCTTCAAATCACGATGTATGAATTGTCCCAGACATACTAAATTGTATCTGGAATTAATCCAGTCCCACCTTGCACCACCAGTATGCTGCTAATGGCATCAAGGCCAAATCAAAGTGACACAAAGTCAGCAATCAAGATTTTATGCCAGATTGCTCATGTTCCTACACCCGAGAAACCTTCAGGTTCTTCATTAAAACAGTGTTGATGCTTCCCTACCCTCGTATAACAGGAACTAGACCCATCCAATAACCCAAAAACAAGAACACACACAGTCTTTTTCTGACAAATACAGAGCAAGACCTCCTGCCTCCCCAGGTAACATTCCACAGCCAACCCAAGGACATAATATTTAAGTTTCCTCTTTTGTCACAGTAACAGTTGATCTACCATTTTTTCTCCATATACTGGAAGAATATTTTACACAATGTTTATGTACCTTAGAGATCAAGGCATTTATCTGAGACATGACCTGTCTTTCCTTCAAAATCTCAAATGCTTCTTAGAACATTGCCCTGAATGCTGACAAAGTGTGGACAATATAAAGGCAGGGACACACACACATATGTACATACATATGCCCTTCACAAGAAAATAGTTTGCAAATTAGTGCCAAATCAACAAATGAATGTTAAGAAGTGCTATAACATTTTAAAATAAATAAATTGTTCATAAGTGGCTTATATCACAGTTTTTAATGACTACAGTGTTCCAATAAAATTTCTGACATATCTTAATTATTTACTGTTTTGATTTCATCTTCCTTACTGAACTACATACACATTCTGCAGGAAAAAAAAAGAAAAAGCAAGCAAAACCCCCCCAAAACCCCAAACCCTGAGCTTCATTCCCTGAGGCTGCAGCTGGAATACATGAAAACAACTTTAATGTAAGTCATCAGGTAAGCAATATAACGTACTGCAACATATCTACATTTCATATTATTGTTATCAGTATTAAAATATGATGGTGTACTGTAGGTTATTCCTTACTCAAGAAATGTTTTCTTCACATTGACTCCAAGGCTATATTAATTATTTGTAGCTACAAATCACTTAAGTCTAGTCCAGTAGCAATCTCTTCTCATCATATTCTGTACCTGCAAATTCAGTCAGTTCTATTTTAAATTTATATTTAAAATGTTTTACTAGTGGATTCCTCTACATGGGGAATAAATTGGTTGTAATCTTCTACTGCTTATTTTTATGAAAAACTGTATATATACTCAAGCAAAGTCTCAGCATTTGTTGAAACAACATTCAGGTAAGTCATAGCCTACCTTTAGCTAAAAATCAGAGTATCATGTTGCTACTTTTATAAATATAATAGAGTTGTAAAACGTAAAGAAACACAAGAAAAAATGTAATACTCCAAATGACTGAGAAGAAAAGACAGTCAGTTAATGGTACATTAAACATGCGTACATTACTATTTAGTAAAGTATATTTAAATAACACAAATTAAGGATATTATGTGTAAGCCACTATCAAGGCTTTTTTTCCAGTACCATTTGGAGCATGGGAAGGATTTGCTTGTTTGTTTCACATCTTTTTTCATGTTTTTAAAATATGGCAGTTTTGCTCCCTCTTCTGGTTATGTGCCTGAAACACGGCAGGCTGTGTTAGAGAGGTGCGGCAGAGCAGGCGCGGTATCCTTATCCTTGGAACATCTGGGAAGAACAGCCCTCCCAAGGCACTTGTTTAGATAAGCACCTCGGGTTTGTTTTGGCAGGAGTGATTTAAGGAGGAAGAAACAGCGCAGAAAACCTATGAGGGAGACGAAGCTACCATGCAAAGGTACCATTGCTGTTTATGTAGGTTCCTGAGGCACAAGTCATAGGAGACTGGGGATCCAGTATCCTGGGTAAGCTGTACTACACACTTGTACTACTTATATCCCTTTCCCCCAGCATCCATGCCTGGCCTACTGAAGACCAGACACTGGACTGGATGGATTTTTAGTCAGGGCTGGTATGGTTATCCTCATACTGCTGCAGTAGGTAAACACAAGAAAAATCGAAATGTCTCCAGAATTTAATGAATAATTAATTCAAACAAAGAAAATTACAAGTAATGTCCAAAATAAATGTGGAGCAAAATACAAGCTTCTGCTCTATGCCTCTCTTCCATAATGTCTCCTCAGTTTGCATTTCCATTCCCTGAGTGTCAGGGAATACTCTGTGCATGCAAGGAAATGTGAACAGCCAACAAATTCACTCTGTAGAATGCAGAAGGTAAGGTTCAGCTTGATCTAGGGTTTGGGATTTTTTTTCATGTTGTTTTTATATTTATTGAAAAAGGTTCAATCTTATGGAAGTCTTCAAACATTTCATAAGCAGAAAGATAGTTTTTTACTATATGATTATACGTCTCTCACAAACACACACATAGACATACAAAAGCTCTGCAAGCAATCACAGGTGCTTTACCCTTTCAAAATGCAGCTAAGAATGAAGCTTATAGTACAATTCTAAGAGGTTAAAAAAATCATTCTGTTCACAAAAGGGTTCTGAAACTAAGATAGTAGTTTTAAGCACTAATACCAACCAATAAAGAAAATACAACAAACAGCTCACACAAAGATGAAAAAACATAGACTTGTTTCTTCAGAAAGCTCTAGGTTTTTCTGAATATCAATTACTACTAAATAACTTAAAATTTTCCTTATTGCTCAATTTTACACACAAATTTTAAGTGCATCTTTACATGCAAATACTGTCCACACCAAAATGCCTGTTTTATTTTTCTGCATTACTTCTGAAACCTTAGATTAGTAACCAGAAAACTGTGTTTGACTAGCAGACAAAATGACTGCAATGTACCAGTCTTAGAAATGCTACATGGTATTGTGATGTAGTTTTGAAAGATGCAAACTCAAATTTTGTATAAGTCAAATTTGAAGGTATTTATGGACAAGTTAGTAGCTAGACTCTTCCTCATCTGTAGTATTTCCCTGGTAGTTTTAGAGTTAAATTTGTAAAATAGCCACCTATGTCATAAAGAATTTAAACAGAATGTAGGTTCTTCAGTCTGGACCATCTTATTGGTACTTTACTTTTACTGTTTTGTGTTGTCGTGTTGTGTGTTTTTTTAATTTCCCTCTATTCCAGTATGCAGATTGCAGTTATGTGCCTGCCCACAACAAGCATAATCTGAACAGGTCTATACTTTATTTAAACCTTACTTTGCTTGAACTAGAATTTAAAATGTAGTATTTCTTTAGGTACTCATAACACATAGGAATATGTTAAGTACTCTCACAGCACACATAAAACACATTCAGTATCACTTCTCATGCAAAATTCAGTAGCTGTTGTGGTCTCTTAGTGAGGTCTAGAGTCAGTGAGCCAGGGGAAGAGACAGCACATAGGAGACAGACAGTCATGTTCAGTAGTTCAGGAACAGTGTAGGCCCCATTTCCACAAATCCAAATGGTCTTAGGCGGAAAAAGATGCTCAGGTCAGCCATGAGTATGACAGTGCCCTCAGGCATGACAGGAACATGCTTGTTTTTCAAAAAAGTGTATTTGAACACTACTCCTGCAAAGTCAGTTGAGCAGGTCCATCTGTCATCACTTCTTTGACTGGAGCCCTTTTATTCTGCCAAATTTGCCCTTCAGTCACCTAAATTCCTTAGATTGGGTCTAAACTGTGCCACAAATATGGAATACAGCATACTTTCAGATCTATTCCTTCAGGCACCCAGACTGCACAGAGTGGTGAGGCTCCCATGTATGTGGAGACCAGAGTGAATAGAAAGGGCAGGAGTCAGAGACTTGGCTACTGTCTTTATATAAACTCAAGACACAAAGGTGCTCCAGACATTTCTCTGTCTGGGAGATGAGAACTGGAAAGTATTCCTGATTCCCATAATATAGACAAAGCTTTGGTATAATCATACAAAATATTCTAATGAGTGAGGGAATATGAAACACTTAAAATTTTGCTTTGGTAACAGCGTAATCTTCTATGCACCCTAAATTAAGATCATAAAGGGCAGAATTACCTGGATACTTTTCTCACAAACTCAAAGGATCAAAGGATGTCATACGAAATAAATTAAAGAGAAATGCAAAAGACCTGAGGAAGTTTGGAAAGGGATAACATTTTTGGTAATAAATATTTGAAATTGAATACTAGGCACTGATCATACTTTTGGAGTATAAGAGCTCTGTAGAAGAAACTTCTAAACATAAAACAGACACCTTAGAGAACTTAATAAAAGTTTGAAAAAACTCTACCTTAAATAGAGGTTAGTAGTATTTAGTTTATTGTGCAATGTACATCTTTCAGGCTCTATAAGTGTATAAAATGTTGGTTTTCTTGAAGGAGTGGAAGATAAACCAAAAACAAAATCAACTTTAGCCTGACTAAATCACTGTTTATTGTTTTGTTAGCTTTGTCAAGTCAGTGGCAAAAGCCTCCAACTTTACTGTGATTGGAATTTAGCTTGTAAAATATGATGCTGAACTATCTGGTAAGTAGCATGGATTACATTTACAACCGCAGACTCCCAGCATTTGAAGCCATTCAGGACTATGCTGGCATAGCTGGCACAGAGCAAGTGAGGTGACCCTTTGCACTGCTCTGACCGGCTGGTGACACAGCACCTTCTCTGCAAAGGCACATAATTTGGTGTTGTCTACACTTGATAATAAGAGACATATTAAAAATTGTGTGGTTTTCCTTCCCAGACAATGAACTAGCACAGGCAAAATAGAATCCCTGCTCTCCTGATAGCTGTATTACTTCTCCTAAGTTGTTTTAGGGAATAGACACCTAGGAATGGTCCATAAGAGTGTAACTGGGTCTATACCCCATGTAGACTCCTGGTAGAGATGGAACTGTAAGAGTAAATACTCAAATTTTAATAAATCTAAGACACTACCTAGTTTATATTTCATTCACTGGCAGAAAACATCAATGACACAACGTCTAAATGTAGTAAGGTCTTAGAAATACATGGAAAAGTAGCAACATATTTCTTCAAAATTATCAAAGCAATTTAGAAGCATGAACTTGAATAACACTTCAAAGTAAGCTGTGGTTATTCACTGCAACTTTCTTGTTCTATTTTTTAGATAAGAAACCTAAATCTCCATGTAACATTTCAGTGCTTTGAATTAAGCTTATTTCTACAGCATTTGAAAGAGAACATCAAACATAATACAAACTAGACAATAGAAATGATTGCTAATAACATAAGCCTTTTTCTACCAGTATATGATAATTAAAATCATCAGGTTTTTCTAGTCACATTAAAATGTGCCAAGCTTGTAAAATATATAGCCAAGCAATGTAAAAGAATATCGACCTGGTAAAAAGTGGAAGACAATGCAATTTTGCAGGTGCCTGCAAAATGTAGTTGGCCTCTTAGAGCCAGGCAGACTGGGAGTTCCAAAATGAGAAGAAATACAGAAACTACCCCCCCCTCAGCTCTATGTAGCCAACAGGATCACATATCTGCCTAGTGTAACCTGTATCTTCAGTAATGCAGTTAACTGCAAAAGTATAAAAATCTGGAGCTTTTGATTCCAAGAAATATTTTTAAAGCACAGTTGAAAATAATAATACCAAGAAGCAAAACAGCACACTGAAATTGAACATATGTGAACTTACTAATTTTGAGCTAGTAGCAACACACATACATGCAGAAAAAAAGAAATGAAATTTCTCAAGCACCCACAATTCAAAAGCAATATCATAATCAACTTGCCTTTTCGCCCATTAACAGGTGGGGTTTGATGTTTTTCCTCACAGTCTTTATAACATTAAAAACAGACAATTATGATTAACAATTGGAACAGCTACTACAATGAAAAATGTAACTATAAGCACACACAAATGTGTTGCAAGCTATGTGAGCAAAAATCCATGCACTACGCTTGAGTTACTACAAAACACACAGAGTGAAGAGCACACAGTACACACACCACTGAACACCACAGAGACAGAACCATAACAAAAGCAATAAAAAAGTAAATTGTATTATAACAAAAAATGGGAAAGCAAAGATGATAAAAGACACTTTGGATGCCTAAGTGAGAACTAAAATTTAAAAAAAAGGAAAACTTCTTTCCATCTCTGAAATCATGAAATGACTATAGCATCCAGATTATTGAACAAGTA
The DNA here is from genome assembly GCA_013400915.1 of Pardalotus punctatus. Classification (NCBI taxonomy): domain Eukaryota; kingdom Metazoa; phylum Chordata; class Aves; order Passeriformes; family Pardalotidae; genus Pardalotus; species Pardalotus punctatus. Next base: position 816,254 of record VZTX01017212.1, read on the forward strand.
ATGAATCCTGTCACAGTAATTATTCCTGACTTGTTTTGGTAGAAGAAAATAGTAATCCATATTTTCTTCTCTTAAATAACAATGGGAATAGGATTCAGGGCACAGGATTCAGGCACTTATATTTTCAAGCAGCATTTAGCATTTTAGGCATACATTTGTATGCTAGTAATTTTTCCTACCACCTAGTACTAAATGTGTTTCTTGCTCAGCTCATCTTTTTTTTTTTTTTTTTGCACCATGCTTCCACCACTTTTGGCAATTATTAACTATTAATTATGGACAAGAGAATTTAATTTATTAACAAGGCGTGAAAATGCAAATTTATGCAATTATGGTTCTTCCTTTGAAAAAGAAACTGAAGACCGGAGAAATTATTTAAAAGAAATCTTTAGATCTCTGCATATCTTTGAACCTGTACAGGGTGTTTCCTGTAATTAGAAGTTAAAGTTTTATGTTTTAATCACATGGTATTTGAGTTGCAAAAAGTATTTGCATCTGTTCGATTTGATCATGAGCTATCAGTTGTCATCACACTACCAAATGAACTGTCGTCCAAGCGGGATGAAGGACATTATACAAAATAGTCAAAGTATCTCCATGGAATGCAGTTGCCTACTATTTTTGTCCAGCATCAGTCTGCTTATCCAAACTAAGGAGAAAAAAACTGTCATGATAAAAAAGAAATTACTTCTCCACTTTTAAAAATTATTAATGCAAAGTAGAGAGTACCGCATCTAAGGTGTACCCACCCAGGCCTGCCAAGTATATTACTTGAGCATAATGACTGAGTATTTTCATAAAAAAGAATAAAAAGAGTAAAATAGTTGGGTACTTTTTCATATTGAACTATTTTAAGCATTACAACTGGCAAATAAACTATGCTACAATTAATTTGTGTTTTTCTTTTGTAAAATGATATAAATATTCTTTGGACTTTTAATTTTAATATATTTACAGGCTGGCTGGTAAAGCTTCCCTATATACTCAGGGGAAAACATACTAAAGGAGATAGGCACTTGTGGTCAGACAGACCTGCCTCGACCTCTGACTCCTGAACTCCAGTAGGCTTGTTTTCTTCATCTCCTGCTGCATTTGTATAAGCAAGGTATGAGAGGGGGGAAAAAAGCAAGACAAAAACATGCATGCTTTGTTACAAGCTGTTCAAATAAAAGATAAACATCAAACAAAAGACATCCACAATAACATACAAACCCTCAGTCTGTGGCAGAAATTATTTTTTAGTGAATCAAAGATCAAATAAATTGTTGTGCTATTTTTCATTTATATCTCTAGTTTACTCCAATGAAATCCTTCTGCAAGGAATGATGATCATATGCAGCCCTTAATGTTCTTTGTTGCCAATTTCTTATTAAACTTTTATGCACTGGAAAGCAGACAATAAGTACCAAAGTAGAGAAAACAGACAGATATTGGTAGATAATTAGTTTAAATCTTCTGCTTGGTTTTGCTTTAGTTTTCCTAGGAATAAAGTCCAAGCCTCCATTCTCAAACAGAATATTTAAAATTGTATATAAATCATAAGCTAGTGGACATACCCAGTACCTTAAAAAGTGCAGAAGAAAAAAGGAAATGCTTTTTCAGTTTGGAAGAAAAATACCTTCAATTTGCCATATAATATGCTTTTTACCTGGATTTCAGAGTAGTTACAATGCAGAAAGACACTTTTCCACCAGTATCTACAGTTGCCTAGAGCATATTTAAATACTAGAAAATACTGAAATAGTTGGGAACAACAGTGAAAATGCCATTAATGATGAGAAACACAAATATATTTTTAATGTCTTTAATAAAAAAACACAACTATCTTTTGTGAAAAAGCTCATGAGAGTAACAACAGTAATGATACTGAAGAATGTCAAACTGAATAATTGATATACCATGTTCCTGCTTTAATTTAAATGTCAGTTATTTATTAAACAGCTTTGTGTGATGCAATATAGCGTAGTTTTTCAAGGTTCAGATTTTGATTGCTTATTGATTTTTCATGTTCTCTGTTTCCAGAATTCTCTCCAGTTCTCTCATTACTTGTATAAGTTTATGTGCAATTAAATAGCTAATCTAATTACTTGACTTCAGGTTTAGCTAGCAGATAATAGTAATTTTAAAACTACTTGTTCTAGCAGGTTATTGTTAATAGAGAAATTCAGGCTGTAATCAAACCAGTGCAATGGAAACTAATCTCTGCTTAGATTTCTGCTCTACAATTCCATGATAAAACCATGACATTTAAATTTCAATTGAAATCACGACACTGAAAATTCCAATTAGAATATTCAGCAGGGATATCATCTATACAGTCAACTTTCTCTCATGGAAAAAAATTTATAGAAAATGTACCTAAGACTTTAAAAAACAATTTTATTAGAATTGAATTAAAATGTTTTGGGCATGTTGGTATCCTGAAAGATAAATGAACAATGGCTGTCATGAGCACAGCTTTATGACTTCTCAGTAATTTTTTTTTATGCCCTTTGAAGTCTTGGACCTAGATAGCAAGATCTTCAAATTTCATAAAGCTTTTTAATTTATCCTTTTGCCAATCCAAGAGAAAATTACAAACTATGACTTCCCTTGAAAGGTCAGAACCTTTCAAGCAAGCACTTTAAACTCTGGGTTATAGGTAAAGTTTGTTCGAGTTTTTCAGTGGAAATGGTATCAATGCAAATAAAATATTTTAATATTTGTCAAGGCCTGAGGTTTCTGCTGCCTCTCAGGAGAGTGAAATAAGCATCCACAATTAAAACCCAAAGGTGTATTTTTGCAAATTCCTAGTTGAAATCAAAACCCCAAAGTAGATTCAGGAAGTATCGTAAGGAAGACTTGTTACTGATGTTAACTAACATATTCTGTTTACTTTGCTGTCAAGCACACAAAATGCAACCTTGTGCAAGCATGAATGTTTCTAACATCATACATCCAGTTTGTGGGTTCAAAGTGTCAACACAGAAGNCAGAATTGGCCAGTGATTAATCCCTT
>VZTX01017214.1:2784-38977 GCA_013400915.1 Pardalotus punctatus
AGTCATCGCACCCGCCCTGCCCGGCCGGGAGCCCGACAGCGCCCCTGCCGGCTGGGACCGGAACTGCACCGAACGGGAAAAGTGCTTGGCAGCCCAGAGACTTCTGTCACCACATCTTCTGGTTTTTGTTTGTTCGTTTGTCATTGCTACTGTTGTTATTGATTGTTTGCCTTGCTATAGATACTAGTAAAGAACTGTTATTCCTTTCCCCATGTCTTTGCCTGAAAGCCCTTGATTTCAAAGTTATAATAATTCGGAGGGAAGGGGGCTCACATTTGTGGCTTTTAAGGGAGGTTTACACCTTCCTTAGCAGACACCTGTCTTCAAACCAAGACACACATATACCCTTCACAGCTTTCTTGGTCTAAGAAATGTAAGGCATGAAAATCTGGATAAAGCTTGACACAGCTGCCTTTCCATAGTCTACAAGAATGATCTTCCTAAGGATTTTGGAACAATTTCTCTCTACACATTTCAGCAGATCTCTCCAATGTACAGCAAGATCATTCAGGTTGAATGCTTGTTTGAAGGCCAGGTATCTCTTTTTCTATGGCTAATCACTTATATGTTGCACAACAAAACAATCTGTTGTTCCTTCTTTCTTCAATTAAAATTACAAAAGCAAAAATTTAAGTAGGAAATTATACCACATTACCACATAATGATCAGTGTTGAACACACAGACAAGCCAGTAAACCGTATTATAACTTCCTTCACTTGTGGCCAGTCACACGCATAAAACCTGTCACTAATCACAACAATGAAAACCAGACCTCGTGCATACAGTAGCCTAACAGGGGTCATCATCTCTCAATGTCAGCAATCAACAGAATTAATTAACATATGAAAGAACGTTATGTGCACAATATTAGATTTATTTTTCTTGTAAGATAAACAAAACATTTCACAGACTGTTTTAAAAGAATGAATTTATATACTAGAGCATTGGTACATAGTCTCAAACCAAGAATCAAATAGCAAAAATAAACAATGCTACTACTATGGTGAAATAGAAATGCTGTACGTGCAGTTGATACTGCAAAGTAGATGTGTGAAAATGTAGTATTAAAAAGATATGAAAAATTGCTACAAAGTGAAAAACCCAAGAAATTAATAATTTCTGAGACTAATTTGTCTTTAAATAAGGCTAAGATATTGGCTTAACTAGAAAAAAAAAAGAGTATTTATGAGAAAGGTAAGTATCAGCTGACCACTGAATAAATTTGAAGTGGCAACTGTTATGCAGCCAGCACATGTACAACGTTTAGTCAAGAACAGACTTCAAGACTTTACTGATTTTATTAATCCTTCACAGAAGAACAAATACATTACTTTTCTCCCACACTTACAAAAACAAACATAAAAACTTAACCAATTCCTGCCCCTTAATTCTACAGCTAGCTCTAGTTGGAGGCACGTCTCTAGTGGTGTCCCTAATGGGTCAATACCAGTCCAGTATTGTTTAACTTATTCATCAGTGACTTGGACGAAGGGACAGATGCCTCCTCAGTGAGTTCACTGATGACACAAAGCTGGAAGGAGTGGCCGATACCTCAAAGAGCTGTGCAATCCTTCAGAAGGACCACAACAGGGTGGAGAAATAAGCAAAGAGGAACCATACTTCCAAGCAATCTTAATGAAAATTTCAGAGCAACATAATTTAAAAAAACATAAATTAATTATTTCCCTTTATCCCAATTACTTATTTTTCTTGGTGGGGTTTTGGAATTCACAGTAAACCCATTAATGGAAGCATGGACAAATTCAAACCATGAGAAGAATCTTCTTTCCTCAAAAGTACTCAGGACAGAAAAAATATAGGCCAAAAAAGACTGCAATAAAAAAAATCCTTTTCTTTAAAATTATTGTGGTTCAGTCGGTTTTCTGTGCCAACACGAAAAGGCTAGATGTTATTATTCCTTAAATATTAAATAGTAAAAAGAGACATTGGAAAAATTTATATAAGACTCTCACTACAAAATTTAGAATTTCTATTCCTATGCAACTTGATTCTCTAACACAGTCTTGTGCTTGTCTTTTATTTGGGGTGGGGGTGGAGGTGAATCAATAATTGATAAAGCCATTACTTAACTCCCTACTATACAGCTGCCTACTAATTTCTATAGATAATAAACTATATTGCTTTCACAATGTTTGTGTTGCAAATTCTCAGAAATACCAAATGATGTAATATCAGAGATACAGATCACCTACAAACTGAAGCTTTGGAGGTTCAGGCTGGACGTCCAAAGGTGTATTTTCATCAGCAACATAAAGCACTTGTTTGCCTGGAGAAGACGCCGACCCCACCTGGCTACAACCTCCTTTCAGGCAGTTGTGGACAGCAACAAGGTCTCCCCTGAGCCTCCTACCATCCAGGCTCCCTCAGCCATGTCTTACAGTATTTACGTTTCAGACCCTTCCCCAGCTCCACTGCCCTTCTCTGATCATGCTCCAGCACCTCTATGTCCTTCTTGGAGTGAGGGGCCCAGAACCGAACACAGGATTTGAGGTGTGGCCTCAACAGTGCCGAGCGCAGGGGGACAATCCCTGCCCTGGTCCTGCTGGCCACACTCTTCCTGGTACAGGCCAGGCTGCCATTGGCCTTCTTGGCCACCTGGGCACACCCTGCCTCATGTTCAGCTGCTGTCACCAGCACCCCCAGGTCCTTTTCCTGTGGGCAGCTTTCCAGCCACTCTGCCCCAGCCTGTGGCACTGCCTGGGGTTGTTGTGACCCCAGGGCTGCACCCAGCCCTGGACCTTGTTGAACCTCACACCGTTGGCCTTGGCCCATGATCCAGCCTGTCCAGATCCCTCTGCAGAGCCTTTCTGTTCTCCAGCAGATCAACATTCCCACCCAACTTGGTGTTGTCTGTAAACTGATTGAGGGTACCCTTGACTCCCTTGTCCAGATCATTGAGAATAATATTAAAGAGAATTTAGCTACCACCTTGTTCCAAGTGACAAACAAGACACTATTTTTGTTCTGGAAACAATATAAGGTATTAACACAGGATAATAAAAGAGAAAAAATGGACTAGACAGAGAAGTATAAAATGTGACTTTGGGCTGTGTCAAGCTACAAATAAATTTTAAAAATGAAAACATAATGAATCTTAAAGTTTTCATACAAATGCAGAGAGACATTCAACACATTCAACTGAAAACTTACCTTTTAAAACAAGGTTTCTGATATCCAGAGCAGCCAGGAAATGCTGACTCCACTCTCTGTGATCGATGCCCCAATATAAACTATTCTGGCACACTTATCATGGAACCCCAAAGCAGACTGGAGCTGGGATACTGATACGTGGGGTAAGGACTGAACTTTTTATAGGCATTTTTGTTTTGCTTTTAAATAAACACACACACAACACCACAATATTATGCAGTTTTATAAGATTGCCTGTAATCTTTACTTTATATCCCAGGGACATAAAGTAAAGAAAATTAGTAATCTCATAAAACAATGCAATATTGTTGAAAAGGGTGGTGGTGGAGGGAGAAAACTTACCCTTAATAGGCCTGCTCCATTCTGCTGCGGGGTTCTGTGGTATGTGTGACATCACCAGTTTAGCGTTTTCTAGTGATGCCACACAGAGAGGGAGTTGGTGATCTCCAGCTGCTTTGGACACCAGATACCTAAAGAAAAGAGATCAATAATTTTTCAAATCATATATAGATTACTGTTGAATGTTCTTAATAACTAATTTATGGCCCAAATACTACAATTTCAGACATTTCACTTTCAATTTTGATTAAGAATGCATAACACAATCACGTATTCATACTGTGCCAACTCATCTATTATTTAAAGTATTTTAATTTTGAAAATGCTCAGTTATCTTCTACAGTAAAAGCTTCTCAAAGTCAGTATCTTGTATTTTACCCTCAGCAACATCATTCTGAACATTATAAATATATATCAACAGCTAACCTCTGGTATTGTTTGAAGACTGGGATTAATAAGAGTCAGGAAGAACGACTTGTAGTAAATTATAAAACAAATTCACTTATGACAGCGCTGAATCAATTTTATCTTTGAACATTTACCAGCAACTAATGAAAAGTCCTGACTCCAGCTTGTACTTCCATGACCTAGATATCTGATCACACCAAGCTATATCCTAAAATGGTATCTCATATCTCTCTTCTTATATACTACAAGCAAATAAAGAAAAAAAACAACACCACCAAAACAAAACATAAAAAAATTTCTTGCTACCAAGACTGTCTTTGTTTCCTGATTTAGTTCATTACTATGAAACAGCTTTTCATTCAGATGTTTAGCCACATGTTCTAATTTTCCTTAGGCAAAATTACTACACAACCATCATTGTGTTGATCAATCTACTACATTTTTTTTTAAAATACACAAGCCACAAAAACACTGGAGAAAGTTTATTACCATACTGAACTTACTATTGAACTCAGAACAGTGATATTATCCAGCACTGGATTGTCACATTTTATTCCTCCATTAGAAGAACGTTGAAGTTAGTTAATAACTTAGACTTCTGCAACTAATGAAGAAGACAGATGTATGTAGTATCTCAAACTATTTACAAAAAAGCTAGGTCTTTTAAGTTGTTATGACCTTACTTAACTCCCTCTCATATATCTGAATATTATATGTTCTTAATTCTGGACATACATGTGCTTCTCTACTCTTCAGCCCTGCATCTTAAAATCAGTTGTTTTGCTAGTACTGTGTGCTGACAGGAAAACCTTGAATCACTTCTTCAAAACAACACACTAACCGACCAAAATCCAAAACACTGTGAAATGATCTGAATACACAGTAGTATTTCTGTGACAAAAACATATGAGTACACATTCATCTCTGATGCAGAACCCACACTTTCACTTTTGGAACTGTAGAAAGGTATGTGGTAAAAGCAGCTTAAAGAAAGCTTGTTAGCATACATTTATTGGAGGTTTAGTCAGTCACACAAGGAAAGGCATGAAAGATCATGAAAAAGCAGTTGTGAAAAAAGCAGACGATATAGAAAACTGGAAAGCTAATAAAAACCGAAGACGGTGACAAAAATACTGAATGCTAGTGAGATAAGCCAAAGTTAGAAATGTCAGAGAAAGCAAATTGAATATTGTGGAGAAGATTTCAAAAACTGAAGCCTGAAATTGGCTTCATTTATTCATAATATACTGAATGTCACAAATGCTCCACATCTTCAATCTGTCCTCAGAAGTACAAGAAGCTGCATGGATGTAAATAGGTAACTTTCTGGCTCAAAATTCAGTATTTTGGGCTCATATTAGTGTTTTCAAGAGATGCAGGCAAGACACAGAGAAGAAATAACAGTATTTGGAAGTGACTACAAATGAAGTGATCCGGATAAGAATGGAAAAAGAGAGTTTGTTGCATATGTTATAGATGAAGATACATAGTAACACAGAACATTGGCTTAAATGAAAAGAAAATGTTTCAGCTGCAAGACATGAAGTGTGTCTATTAATATCCTGGTACACTAAGAATTTATTGGCATCTCTTTTATTGTAGCTCTTTTTACCTGCAGTTTAAACCTGCAAGTGGGTATGCATACACAAATTTCTCAGACTGTAGTATTTTCTGTTTGTGTATACATTTATGTAAATATAGTACTGCTGATGAAAACAGGCATAACTGAAAACTCTTTACATGAAAAAGTCTCAAGCATGGTACATATTTCATTGGGAGGGAGGAAGTGATCAGGACAAGAGAAGGCAGGAATGGGGAGAAGGAAGTCACCCTCTGAATACATATTCAAACTCAATAAGATCTAACCCAATATTAAAAATGTTTTCCTGGGCCCTAAATGAGAAGACACCATTTTCACTGTTCATCCACTTCATTGTTTGCAAAGTTGAGGTCTGATGGACTAAAATATTAGTAAGAGCCATAAACTATATCTGAGGGTTACATGAGTTTCTGCTGAAGGGAAGTTCTGCTCAAGTCTCTGTACAATCTTGTCTAAACACAGTTTCCCTGCTGTTTTCAAACATATTTCCCATTTCTTCACTGAACAGAGAGGGAATAATTTATAAACATTTAAAATGAACCATTTTGCATTATTGTTTCCACATATTAACGTACTTTTTAAATAAAATGTAGCAGATCAATGAAAAGCCTAAGAAAGCAGTCTCTTAGTTTAGATACTTACACCTCCTATGAACAAATGTAACAGCAGCCTATTTGGAATCTCAAAAAAAAACCAGACAGCAGAAATATATTCCACCCTGGATCAATATATTCCTTTGATTAGCCTCCCAAATTAATTTCTGTCTGAGGTTCTAAATACTTCTGACCTAAACCAGCCGGTTTTCAATTTTACATTTTCAGGTGCACTTTGAAATACACACTTTTGCATGTGATGTGGACTTAAAGCTGCAGAAAACCTCAGTTTGATTTCGGCCATTCCGACTCATGCGCCTAAAACAAATATCCACTGCCAAAGACAGACAAAGGGATTCATCCTCCTGGGACTGTCTCATCATAACCTTCAGGAACAATAGTAGAATCCAAAACCTTTTAAAGGGAGGATTTTACTTTTTTGGCTACTAAGTCAAGAACATCACGGTGTTACAGACCTCTACAAACAATAAAATCTTCGAAGCCTCTTCTCCAAACCATAATTAGTTGTGACCTTGGCTGGTGTCCTTTGACTAAGTAACTCTCCTTCCCTTAACCTTTGTCTGACTTTTCTCTTTCTGTAGGGAATATGTGGTCTCCTTCTCAGGAAGGTATTGGCCTTTATTCATTTTAACCTTCTCAGCTTAACTGTGGGAATCCTGTGAGCCTCTCTTCTCACTCCCTAGACAGCCATGAATTTATCCATCAGACTTAGAGGGAATGATTCAAATCCAATGGTGCTACCAAAATAAAGCCTTGCACTTCAGTAAACAAGGACACTTTCCACATTCATGTTAAAAATATCATTCATTTTACTGCAAATTCAGCTAGCACCTGCAAAAAAGTCCTAAGTTCATTATTTTATACAAGTACCTGCAGCCCTGTCCACTTCCATATACTACCTGATGTCAATTAGGGTTTGAAAAAAAAAAAATAAAAAAGAAAGATCTCTGCTACTCTGCTATGATATGTAACAGTTAAGTACATACAACTGATCTACTAAGTAATTTAATTAACAGTTTCACTCACACACAAAAAATTACTTCAGATCACAAGAGAACCTGATTATCTGAAAGGCAGTAAGAAGATTTCCCTTCACACTGCAACTGCCAGTGATTTGACCAGACAGAGAAGACCTAGGGTAAAATGGGATCCAAAACGCCAGAGACTGTGGGTTGTTATCCTGCGTACTGATACAGACAGAATGCACTACTTTACTGCCTCTTCTCATAAAACGAATTTCATATATTAGATAGAGGTCTTTATGTGATCCTAAACATACTAGCAAAATGTTTCCCTAACACATGTGTTTGTCAAAATTATTTTTTCAGCAATACTACTGCAAGTGTGGAATTAAGGTCCTTTGCATGTCTTGGTCAATTTGCTAGTTATAGCAAATTTCTAGAAGCTCACATTCAACGGAATGGCCATGCATATTATATATTCAGCCTAAATTTTCGAAAAACAAACACGAGGTAAAATGTAATAAAATATCAACAGAATTTTTAGCCAGTATGTTCTTCTGCTTCAGGTTTATGATTGACTACTGACTCCTTGTAATTTCACCCACATCTCACCTATGTAAGTATTAGCAACAAAAGAAACCTAATTTCTACTAATATCTAATTTTTGTTGCTTATTTTTTCTACTGATTCAATTTTACTCCAGTTTTTAGTCACACTATTTTAAAATTAAAGGATGCTGCTTCACATGTCCTAAGGAAGGTGCAAGAGCTAGAAGCCATTCTAGCTTAGACATTCCTTAGGGTATCAGCCTTTCACTAGACAGTGCATAAAACATTACACTCAAGTCCTTTAAGTCCCTTTTCTGCACCCTTCACATTCTTATTTCCAGTCAGGTACTTAAACAAATAGCAAATCTGACTGATTTCTCCTCTCCCTCTGGATATGTAATACGTGGTAAAGGAGAGGAACTGATCAGTAGCTGAAGGCACAGACTTTTTAGAGCACCCCTGATAGTAATATCACTTACAACTTCACCTGCCACACAAAAGCACTCTTACCGTCAAAATCAGTCCCACTTTCTTTTGCCCATAGCTAGCCATTTTTCTTCTTAGAATGGCCACCCAACTTGTGACAGAATACAAGCACAGGTATTTGTCCAACTGCATGATAAACTGCATTAGAAAACTGGTCTGGCTTAAACAAATCACTGGCAGAAATAAGTAGTTAGGTGTATTACAATCTAACTCTCACCATATAGCTGAACAAAGAATTTTGCTAGCTTCTTTCATTGGATGGCATGGAAAACAGAAGCTTCCAGAGACACAGGGAGTAGGAATTATTTATTTGGCACCAGTTTTGGCTTATGTCAGTTGAAAGCATATGTGAAATGGCAGCACCGCTTCAGAACTGTGTCTAGAGTTCAAGAACAGAGTTGAACTCTGTTCAAAATTAAAGATTCGAAGTCAAATTTAATTTTCCACTCTAAATGGTCACAGCAAACTGGCACAAAGCAAATCTCATCATGGGTATAACAAACTCACCAGTAATCAAGTAAAAGTGCAAGAATTTTAAAAAGGAAGAATACTACTCCATAGCTAATTCAAAAGACAATACAGGTGTACAAGAGTAGAGAATTAAACTGTTTTAACCAGCCAAACAGTGAAAATCCTTTCCAACAGGTTTATTATTTCACTGTTGTAAAAGAAACTAGCAGAAATGCCAAAACTTAAAATTATCCATGATTTTTCATTATATAACCCTATTCTAATTTTCTTTTAACTTGTCAAAAAAAACAAACTGTCATGTCATTTGTTGTCTCAAATTGATGTCCTGAAAAGTATCAGATACAACCAGTCCAACTACCCACAAAAAATGAGGGAAAACAGTGTAAGTTTATTTGTATTAAAAAGGTCCTGTAGCTCAGCTCTTCATTATAATCTCCACTAGTTCTTCTAAGTTCCAATCTTCCAAGTTCCCAAGAAGGAATTCATTTCATGTACTCTGAATGGTCTTCTGTGTAACAAAAGGGAAGTTATGACTAAGAAAAGGTTACACGTGAAAGTCTTAGTATAAACTTAAATAAGCTGTACTTCTAATATGTGTTAGTATTTAACATAATAGTAAAGCTTGCCTTGAGGTTTTTTTCTCAGTAGCATGTGCTAGCAACTACTCCAACTGAAATTACCAAGGAGGTTAGTTGTGAAGAAGAAAGATTCCTACGGCTTCACCCAGGTCATTATTGCAAACAAAAATCAATACTAAATTACCATGAAGTAGTAAGAACGTCACCATCTTTCAATCAAAACAAGAAAGAAGTCCATCCTATTAAAATAAACTTCCACATTAGGTCAAATTTCCATTATCAAATTAGAAAAAATGTTTTACTTAATAGACTATGCACTTCAGAAAAACAGGAAAAACTCAGTTCTGGATGCTTCTGGAATTGCCACTGTCATTTGGTTAGAGCTGAAGAATGAAAACTGCATTTTCTCCAGTTTTTCAGCTATCAAACATAGCTACACATGGTGTTACGACATCAAAAATGAAATTCTGAAGACTTTCCTTCCAAAGCAAAACCTCATCTTAACAAGTCAAATTTATGATTATTCACCTAATTTAACACCTTTCTATTTGTATGTTTAAGAGGTAAACATGAAATTTCCCTGATAACTACTTTTTTCAAAATCAGTATCTCACCTCACTGTTTCCTCATAACCACTTCTTCAGCAATTGATCCCAGCCCTTTTTCTTTACATAAAATTTCTAACAACACAAGTGTTTAGAGACCTAGAATCATGATCCGATAGGTTTTTAAAAGGACAAAGAAACATTGTCCTTACCTCACAACTTCTGAATGCTGAATGAGCTGTATCTTAACTCCCCAGTACTTAAGTGTCTGTTTTTGTTAAGATGGTGCAATTAGAACTAAACATAGTATTCCTGCTGAAGTCATGCAACTTACTTACATAATGACATTATCAGATTTCAGTTTAAAGAGCAATTATGACATATTTAGCATTTGTCCACCCTTGAAGAAGTCTTGTTCCTAGTTTTACTAGCAGACTAAAGTCTCACCTACACTAAGATTATTGATATGATGTAGTATACTGTCATTTTTGGCTTTTTATCTTGTTGCTGACATAGTCTTTCTATAACCTCTTGGCATTCTTATGACAAAACCAGTTTGTAATTTAGCAACAACAACAACATAATTTCAAGGTAAGGCTGGTATTATTACTTTGTCTATATCAACAATTATTTGCTAACTGCTTGCACTATACTTGTCTTTCAAAATCCTAATTTATACTGCCTCTCTCCTACCACATCTCTCCCCCCTATTTAAATAACTTAAGAATATATTGATCCTGCATGAGACTGTAAATATTTACTTGAATTAAAAACAGCCTAATTTCTAACATATAGAAAAAGCAACACTTCTAGCTACTTCTTTTTCATAGAAATGCCACAACAAAAGTGCCTACCAAAGGTTCAATAAACAGAACGACAAGGAAAAAAGTAAGAAGAGTTCATTGTAGAGGGCCATTTAAATGAGTACTATTCATATATTTAAACCCATTCACCATCTTAATGACAATCATTGCCTCCTACAAAAGCCCAAACATGCTGGATTCTTCTGTCTAACCGTTACTCTTTTGAGGTTTTCAGTTGCACAGACTGGGTGATCCAGTGTATATTGGTAAACTTGGTATCTCAATCTGATATCAAAAGCCAGATAGCACATTTTCTGATACAAACTCCTTAAATAAATGTTAAACAAAGTAAATTTTAATAATTTACACACTAAAAAAGGGAATTAAGTAATCTGCATCATTAGAAGTCCTGATCAGCACTGCATAGGCAGATACAATAATTCTATCCTGTAATTAATTCGTTGTTGGTAAGAACTTGTCCTCAGGGCAAAATAGTCACATATTTAGTGGAAATTAACTACTCGTTCTAAGGTATTACCACTACTCATATTTTGTTTTGGCAGGGAAAAGTGCTAACACAGTTACTGAATTCACTTATCATGAAAACGTTGAGAACAGAGCATTACATACAGGATCGATTAAGATTACAGTCCCCAGGTATCAGCCTTAGGAGGTTTCATGCAGTTACTGAACAGCATAAAAAACTTCAGTTGACAGGCCTCAGCAAGTAACTTGCACTGTTTTATATCCATACAAGAGAAAGCTTTTAATGTCACATACCGATTTCTTTTTAATGTCCTCCAGATCTTTGAGTTCATTCTCAATCTTTGTGATTAATTCCCTGAGTTCATCAAGATTAGTGCAAATAAGCTAAAAAACAAATGAACACAAACACTTGGTGATGTGGGACTTGGAAAACATACAGTGAAATTAAATAAAATTTAAAAGCACACTCTTACTTAGTGCTACCATTTGATTTTTATTTTCTTATAGTATTTTTAAATGTAAAAAAACCCCAAACAGAAAACCAGGATTTGTTCAGAGGAAGAAAATCTAAGAAGAAAATACTCTATTCTTCAGACATAAACTATATCTCTACCTGTAAGCTTCCATTTCAAAATGCAGGCATTTTCTTAAAACTTCTGTGAATGACAACTACCAAATTTGTCTCAAGTACAATAATGAGTTAGAACAGCTATTACTACCAAACAGCTCCCTGGTGAGTTGAAGTATACTAGCTTTGTAGTATGCAGTGGTTATAACATATTACACTTGTTACAATTTTCCAGAACACAACTTTATACGCCTACACAGAGTGTTCCATTGCTGGGTATGTTCAAGAGGTGTTTGGATCTGGTGATGTGGTTTGGTGGTTTAGGGGTGACAGGGTAATGCTGGGTAGATGGTTGGACTGGATGATCATGAAGTTCTTTTCCAACCTTGATGATTCTAAGGCAACCTAGTCATCTATCAAATCTACCTACTTAAGGTATGTTTTGAAAAAGCATTATATTCTCACTCTTTCCTTTAGAAATAAGTTTTTACATTTTTTCCTTTCAGAAAACAGATGCTATTTAAAAAAGAATTATCAAACAAAGGTGATCTCTATATTTTGTCTTACCATCATCTAGGGCAACTTAAGACTTAATAAACCAGAAATTATTTAGATGTTAGGTTCTTTCAGGTTATCTCAAGACTTGTGCGCTCTGAACACCCTTAGGTGGACATGTTTTCCTTATTACTCAGAATATGTCGAAATAATTTAAGAGAATGAAATTAAAAAAAAACAGGCAAAACTCTCACTAAAATGATTTAACATGCCAATGCTAACTATTTTTCCAAAATCAGTAATTTATAATAAGATATTTTTATTTCACATTCATGTGCAGTTTTGGATTTTCAGCAAATTCATACTAAAAAAAGCACCTCACTAGTCACTATTAAAACATTTTCAGCAACATAAAGTTCAGAAACCTCTAATGTATATGCGCCATTATTTTCATAACCTTTGTGTACATTTGAAGCATTGAGGAAATGCAGTGATTCAAACCAAAGTTTACAGTTTTCACATTTATCAAGTTTAGAATAGCAAATTAATACAGAAATTTGCAGTGTCTTTCCACAGTGTTTGCAAAACTAATTAGGTTCAACACAGCATGTTGTGCACTTGAAGAAAATATAAACTATAAAATATAAAACTGAAGCCAAATACTGGCTTCATCTGGCCTGTGAAGAAATCCATAACACTGTATTATTAGGCAAAAAAGTACATCACAAAGTCCTTGACAAAAGGCAATAAAGGCATGGATAAAGGTTTTCCCTACACAATTATAATCCACTCTTTTGACTATACACCTGACAATTCAGTTACTAAATTTTATCAATGCTTTTTATTTTCTCCTATGAGACCAATCCAAACTACATCAATGGGAAAAACAATGCCAATATATAAAGTTTAATTGTCTTGGGGCTGGGAGTGACAGGCAAGAGTAATTAAATCTGTAACTCCCAATTTTCATCAGATGAGATGTACATTTGAGGGTCATAACCGCGTGTCAATTACATGGTAAAACAAGGAGTGTAACAGAATGTGAGCCTGGAGGATTTACAGTCAAAATTAGTTCAGTATTTGAAATACTCCAACACTGTACTGAAAAGCACTATAAAAAGGGTTTAAGAAAAAACTTATTTTTTCATTCACAGTATTATTTGAGATGAGAAAATAAAGATGCACACTGACTGGGAAGAAGCTAATTCTGAAACTTCTCTCACATGGTTAACACTTCCCATTTTATAGAATGAAGCATTTTGAAGGAAAGATGAAAAGAACACTGGTGAAAATAACATAGTGTAGTGTAATTCATACGATCATTTTGATATGGACTCTAGATGTTATTTCTCCCAATGAAATTTTTATTTATGTTTCAGTGTTCTTTGCTCACGGTTGGTAATTGGTGGAATTTAGCAATTCAATTTTCTGCAAAAAACATTGCCTTTCTAACTTGTTTTGTATGTTAAAAGGGGTAAGTTAACATGAAGACAAAAAAAAGGCATTACTGTTACAATCTAATAATTCTGTCACATTCTGATAGCTTACTGGTAGTTTCACATATGGCTCCTGAAGAACATGCCTTCTAATCACCTATTATGAGAAAAATAATCTGAAGTGAAAAGATATTTCCTTTATGAATTTTCAGAGATAGTGAAATATTAGTCCCTATTCTCTAGAACACTGCATGGTGGCTTAAAGATTCAGGTTGTAAGCATTTACATTAATGTACAGTATCTCATTCGTTGTGTACGTGTTAACTGCAACAAAGACACCATCACACCTGGCACAGTACTTACTACATAGGGATTTATTTTTCATAGGCAATAAGCATCCTGTTTTTCAGTTATATATAGTGGAAGCTTCAGTACTCAGTATTAAGTAAAATTTCAAATTCAGTGATCCACTTTCGTGTTATGATACAATCTCAGATCTTGGCAATCTCTCAAAGACCCTCATTGACTCCTAGAACTTCAAGGAAGAAAGACGAAAGAAATCTCCCCTGAATTTTTTAAGGAAAGACAGGGGGACCAAGCTCCATTCCAACTTGGGACTCTCCTGTTATCAACTTCTAAACACATTCTTTAACATCATAAAACCATACCTAATCTGTGGATCTACTGATAAATACAAACCTAGTGTATTCCCCCAGATCACTGATGCTCTTTCCTTGCCCTCTTAACTTCACACAAACTTTTCACACCATTTTTACTCACTTCAGTGGGATCTCATGCTTTACTGCAGGTTGTTTGCATAATGACTATTATTTATAATTGTATTTCCTAGGCAGCTGCTCTTTTATCACTGACATGTATGTGTGGAAAATGTCCAGATAGCCCCCTTTTGAGATCTGCATTTAATATAGACCATAGATGATAAAACTGAAATTGTAAAAGATACACTCAAACGGAATGTGCATGTTCTGTTTTTCTTAGTTATCATACATGTAGTTCTACATGGCTATATATGAATGTACATGAGGTGAAAGGAGAAACAACTGAGTGAAGCACTGGTTACCAAACCTAAATGTACTCTGTAACTGGAAAAAAAAAAATCCCAAAATGCATTAGTGTCCCTTCTGTACAGCAGTATAATTACTGTTAATTTCTTGAAAATGTTAATGAGCAACAACAAGCTTGGAACAAACTTGGAACTCAGAATAATAAGCAAGAGACAACTAAATCATGATCTATGAAGCTGTAAACCCACTTCTCCAATAATTTTCAAAATATTAAAACCAGGTTTTTGGTTTTGTTCATTTTTATTTGGTAAAAAGAATTTAATTTGCATCTGCTTTTGATTTGAGTTTGTTTCATTTTGTTGTTTGTAGGGTTTTGGGGGGTTTTTTTGAAGCAGCCTTGAGCTAAGAAATTAACATGAAGTCTGAAATCATACAAGGAAGGAATGACATTCACTGACCTACACTTCTATTGATTTCTCCATGACACACTAACCGTGTTAGAGAGCAGAAAAATTATGTAGTATGCTTTAAAAATGTGATACAAAAATGGCATTCTAAATGTTAGATGAAGTAGCAATATTACCTCCTGATTTTTTTTTAATAACTGATTTTGATTTGTGTCACTGCACATATTAAAAGACTTATTAATACTAATTTATTCAGCTTTAGTGCCAAGTCATGATTTTCAGGTAAAAGATCTATCCTTAAGTACAGAATCAAATCTTATAAAATAAAGTGCCTTCTGGTTGGGTTTCGGGATTTTTTTAAAAATATTTGTAGGCTGCAGGCACATGGAACATATTATACTTCATTTATTAATTTTCACTCCAGAAGAAATGATCTGTAGACATGAACAGCAACATTCTGTTGTTATACCCTGCCAGCATACTTCACAGGGCCTGTATACGCTCTAAGCTGCTTTACCAAACATTTAAAAAATATACTTGTACCTTCAACCAGTTACATAATTTCATAATGTTTGGCCATTAGTGTATATGTGGGGAAGAGTATATTGAAGCATACATTACTAGACTCCAAAAGTCTGTGCTATTCCAAATACAGATGTTTTAATATTTGCAAATTCTTCTAACAATGATATCTCTTCAAAGAGTCAGGTTAAATTCTTAGAAAGTTGTTAAGTTGTTAAAAAGCTCCCCAGTAAGATTAAATTGCTCAATATTAATCAGTCTGAGCCTCACCTAAAACAGACATGAGTCCTAGCTTTGATCAAAAGAGCCAGAAGTATTTTGTTACATGTTAATGTAAGGTTTTACAGAAGATAAATATACACTTAGGTATGTAAGTGTACATATGTTTTATCTACTAAAGCTAAAAGGTTGGGCTAAGTTTTACACAGCATTTTAGACATACTACCTAAATGCAGTAGTTTAATTACATAATAAATTATTTCTAATTATTGTATATACCCATGGCATGCAGGTAATGTGCTTGGAAAAAAAATGTAGACACTGTACCTATTTTTTGGAGCTGTTATGAAACATTTTAGTCACCAACATTACAATATAGACAAAGTCAGTGTACACTTAAATATCGGTCGTTTCTCAACACTGACTGTTACTAACCAATTTTAGCACCAGAAATTCTACTAGCTCCATCTGAAATACACAATCATGATGGAATCAACGATTCACAGGGTAAGGATATTACAAAACAGTCATGATTCAATGTGAGTCTGCTGGGCAGAGATTGCTTTTGAAGATTAAAAAAAAAAAAAAAAAATAGCCAATGGAGAACTTCAGTTTAAGCAGCAATGTATACATAGAAAGCGACTTAAAACTGAAGACCTGTAACATTTCTACTGCAGCACCATGAAACCACACTACCATAATTAATACTCTTGGTACTTTCTAGAGCCTAAGAGATCCTACAGGCCTAGAAATCATATACTGATAAGGAATAGAAGTTGCAAGCAGGGTGAGCACAGTTGCCTATCAATTTTTTGCAAGTCCTCCAATTAACCAAGCCAGATTTCAATTCAATAACCAGACTGTCACACCTTATACAAAACTAAGTAATTTTATCCCAGAGAGTTATATCGACCTTAAAAATATCTTTAACAAGTCCTAGTTTTAATAGGTTTTATACTTTAACAGATATATCTGGGATCTTCAACAACACTGAAAATAGCGTTCAAGCCGCACATAATAAAAATAGTAAAATATTCTCTACCAAGACTAGGTATAATGTACTTTTAAAAATACTATAAGTTTAAGCCTTTAAAACTAGAAGAAGGAAATTCAGCTTCAGTTAGTATTTCCAGGATCTCTAGCAGAAACTAAAGGACTTATTTCATAGACATTCAGATTTCAAAGAGCCTAACACAAAAATTAAAATAATTTACCTGAAATTCTGGTATGGTAGACTTTCTGACACCTTTCCTCTTCTTTGTGATTGCTTTTTTAGATAGCGATTTTTTCCCTTGTAAGATTAAAAGAGAAAAGCTTCATAATGCTGTTCATTTTACTTTATTAATAAAACCAAATTACATACAGACTTGAAAGTTAAACTGCAACTAACAGATGGCTTACAGTAAGTCACGTAAACATGATGAATCAGAATTAGACTCAGCAGAAGCAAACACTAAACGAGTATCTGTGTAGTGTAGTCTTTGTGTGGGGTGGACGGAAGAGAAACAAGAAAAAGCCTACTACAATTTCAACAATACAGCACCTAAAAATCTAAGTCATAAAAATAACATTCACATCACTCTTGAGAAAGAAGTGAAATCCAGAACTTACAGCACAGACTTAAGAAATATAGCATCTTACCTTCAAGATTTGTTTCTCTAACACTGCAAAGAATCACACATTAAGATCTGGGATCTCTGTATCTTATAGTTATAAGATACCCTCAAAATACAAGCAATATCTAGAAATCCCAGATATAACATACCAAAATTACCAAGGAAATTAGATTGCTTTGTTTTTTCCGCCTTTGGCAATACCAAACATTTGTCAAAGAATGCAAACAACTTCCTATAATGTACTTCACACCCAGCTGTGCTATATATGAACATGGATGTAACAAAAAATCTCTTTGAAGGTAAGGCAAATGCTTTACTGGCTACACTATCAGAGTTCACAAGTCATATATATTTCTCAAATCAAGCAATTACGTCACTAAGCAAGACAGTAAAGTTTCTTATATGGTTATTTCTACATTCATATGATAAATTCAAACAAGATCACTTTTGACTTGTTCACTCAGGCCAAAACCATCACTCCAACATTATCACCCATTGACATTTGGGAGCCTTAAACAATAATTACACACCTCAAACAAAAAGAGAGTTTGAAGAAAATAATCATACAATGTGGAACTTGTTGTCAACTAGCATGATTACAGGCACTCGGTAATAATATAAGCACAGGCAGATTCGATATTTATATTAATGAAAATAATGGCAAAAATTGCATGTAACCTTCTTCCTAACAGATGCTTTATGACTGTGCAAATGCATATGTACATGTACATACAAATTCATAGGCGCCTGTGGATCTATATTTCCAGTTTATTACACTGTGAGTTTCCTGAACATCTTACCTGACTCTGAAATAAACCCACTTATGGGACAAGGCAGAGGGCTTGAAGAATCTAGATCTGGAACTCCACAAAAAATCAAACTATATTAAAGTCAATAAAACAACTTAAAAACTCCCCATACCAAACATATAAAAAATTTTAAAGAGCCCTCAACCACCAAAAATAAACACCTACATATTTCACATTAGAGAACAAGTGATAAAACAGATAAGTATATTTATTAGAACATCATTCTGATAGTAGGCAAAAACATCAGCATTTTTGTTATACACTTTATGAATACAGCTGGATGTTACTACTGAGAACACTGTTGTTCATAGAATGAACCAAAGTAGACACTTAGAAGTTTTCTTGACAAACTGACTCAAAAAGAAGTCGGGTCATATGGTGGCTCCTTGTTACAGCCCTGTAAAAAAAAAAGTTATCTGGAAATAAAAGGAAAAGAAAAAAATTAGGCAGCTAGATTGTCTTGCTTCTTTACAAAAGGGAGAATTTTAATATGTTTAAAATGAAACTTTCATTTTACTTGAATATTTTCAACATATTTTTCAACAAGTATTTACTTGACTATTTTCAGCATCCAGTGCTGTAAGATGTACGATGCAGTGTAATACAGGAAGCACAGTTAAAAAAACATATTCTCTCTTTTCCCCAATATATCCTTACGAAAAAGAGGAGGAAAATTTTTACAAAGAGTTATAAATAATTAGAAACCCAAATAAAATAAACATTTCTTCCTTCACATCAGCATCTGAAAAGCATGAAGTACGAAAGTTACAGGGTAACAGACAGACCAAGAACTAAAAGAAACTGTCTAGAAGCACAAGAGAAATGAGCCTTACCTCATTAAATTAAAAATAGAGTCTGACAGATCATAAAGCATACCTGTTGGAATATATGTACCAAAAGACCTACACAATTCCCAGGCTGGCAACTGCCATGAGCTAAGCATGTACAGAGCAGCACCACAGTCTTTTCCCCATTTTTTGACACCAGATGTCCTATGGTGCAGGCATTTTTCGATATCATGTATCAAAAACTAAGAAAAAATGACAGATATTTATATGATGGGAGAGAATTAATATATACAGCAAACTATGGCAAATTCATCTTCTACCTCAGTAACACCCTTTTAAAATACAAAACTGGTATTAGAAAGAAGTTGTAGTGGTAGTACTGATAATCTCTCCCTTTTAAAAAAACTCCTATTTGGTTTTCCAAACATTATTTCTCAACTTTAAACAATGGTAACAGAAACCAAATCTTTCACAATCAGCAGTTATCTGTAATTCATATGTATTACATAGGTGAAATGTATCATTAAAAAGTGTATAAAAAGCCAGCTTTGTAACCCAGAGGCCTGATGGTTTTGTGGATTTCCTCCCAGCACCCAGACTTGGAACTGTGTAACAAACTTAAGTATCTTGTCTTTGTAATTAGTCTTTCCACACCCTGTCTTGGCATAACAAAATCACTACTGAGTGGCAACAGCTCAAATCACTCCACTGAGGTCTGCTACAGGTCTTTTGTCCATAATCCTGTGTGAAGAAACTATTTCAAAGGCTTAAATTAATTCCTGAGCAGATGAAGTAATGTTTCTGACAGCAGACAGATCTCAGTATATTTTGAATCATGGTGCACTGTACCTTTCAGAGCATACTCAATGTACAAATATATTTAATCACTGACTAAAAGCAATCAACCAGAAAAATCTTAGAACCTTATTAAACCTTAGCAGAACCTTATTAAATCCTTATTAGAAAAATCTTTCTAATTAGGAATCTCGTATATATAATCTGTTTAGTTCACCTGCTGAATTCAACACAGCCTGCTTCTTTCCCACATCTAAAGCTATTCCTGTGTAACTTTACATTCACTAAAAATTTACTGTGACATAGTTATTCATTATGTATTTTTTCCAACAGGTTCCACATCTCAGTTTGGTTTCAGTTCAGAGTGGAAGACACTATGAAGCATCTCACCTCAAACAGGAGTTCATAGGAAATCAACATTTTATTAACCAAGAGCCCCTTAGCCAGCTCTGTGAACTTAAGTTTAAGTTCAGTAGGCTAAGGAGATACTTGACTGCCATAGGTTTTCCTTTCATGCCAAAACAAATTCTACAGATATTATCAGTGAATAGATACGCAAGCAATTAACAAAATAACATAACAACTAGGACCTGAATAATAACTATGATCATCCAAAAACCACATTAGGGAGACCAGATGCAACTAGAACATAAGCCATGTCAAGCTGGTCTTGCCCTCTAAGGGTGAAGAAGTGGAAACAAAGAAATAAATAATTCCGATTTCTTCCAGTACTACTTCAGAGGCATAAAAATGAGACGAATAAAACACTACGCCCCAGAAATGTTCTTGACACTTGAAAATTACTTTAGCAAGAACAATACAACCTATTTATAACTTGTTCTACATTGGGATCAATTTGATTTGAAAACAGAAAATTTTTTGCAGATCTAGTAAAACTTTTTATTATGAACTCTGGGATCTGATCTCTTGTGACTTCCCCTTGAAGAACAAAAACAATGTTAATCCATGCTTCAAATTATAAAGTGACAACACAGCAATTTTGAATAAAAACTTATTTTAATAATAATTCTTTATAAGAATGCAACTTGTTTTTTGCATATAGTGTCTTGTTATCCCAGATGGGGAAAGAGATATTTATAGTATCAAACACTAACTCAGTAGTATTTCTCATGGTAGAGTACAGATAGGTTAGTCCTGTCCAACTGCCAGAATTTGTTTTTTCATTACATTGTAGCAGCAACTGCAGTGTTCTCAAATTAAGTAACAGGTCCTGTATCTTTCTTTTAAGAAATTCATAGGACACACTTCATGACTTTCAAAGATTTGGCAACTACTGAGCATCTCCTACGAGGTTGAGGGGTGGTGGAATTTTGTTCCCATTCTTGTTGCTAGGTTACAAATGGCAGGATACTTAAGGACTATTAACTCTTTTTGTAAGAGACAAAGAGCTAGCTGGGCATGGGGAGGGGAGGAGAGATTTGGTCATCCTGAAAATGCACTTGACCACCAGGAATGGGACAGGCAGAAGTGGGGAACTGTGGGCTCCGTTCGGATGCTGTTGCAGGAAGGTTTCGGCTCTGCGCTGCTTTCTTCTCTTTGGTGAGTGAGCTTTCATCTTGTAAAGGGGGCGTTCCTGGAGTGCACATCCTCTTGGCT
Organism: Pardalotus punctatus; assembly: GCA_013400915.1. Lineage (NCBI taxonomy): Eukaryota > Metazoa > Chordata > Aves > Passeriformes > Pardalotidae > Pardalotus > Pardalotus punctatus. Next base: position 24,094 of record VZTX01017214.1, read on the forward strand.
GAGCCAACAGTTTCTGCGGAGGGGGTCCAGTGGCCACCGCTCCGCACTCTCCCTGTCAGAGCACTGCCACGACTGGGGAATCCCTGCCACCTTCTACCAGCAAGCCCATGTGGGCTCATCTCTGCAGCTCCCTGCGCTCCACCTGCTGCACGCCCGCCATTGCCCTGCCCGCCCCGCCCCGCCCGCTGCCTCTGGGCACTTCAGCACTGCCCGCACCCACAGAGCTGACCGCGCCACAGCGCCCCCTGCAGCTGCGCGGGAGTCATCGCACCCGCCCTGCCCGGCCGGGAGCCCGACAGCGCCCCTGCCGGCTGGGACCGGAACTGCACCCAACGGGAAAAGCGCTTGGCAGCTCAGAGACTTCTGTCACCGCATCTTCTGGTTTTTGTTTGTTTGTTATTGCTACTGTTGTTATTGATTGTTTGCCTTGCTATAGGTACCAGTAAAGAACTGTTATTCTTTTCCCCATATCTTTGCCTGAAAGCCCTTGATTCCAAAGTTATAATAATTCGGAGGGAAGGGGGTTCACATTTGCGGGTTCTAAGGGAGGTTCCCCCCTTCCTTAGCAGACACCTGTCGTCAAACCAAGACATCCTATTACCTTTTAATCTCCTAACCTTCTGTCTCTCTCCCAATGGCTTCTTTTAGAAAACACAAAATAATCTGGAAGATGAATCATTATTACAGAGTTCTGAAGCTTCCATACCGACATGGCATACACTTTTATATAGTCAAATGAGCTAAGTCAGTCTGAACAAATGCATTAATATTGCTGATTTACAGAACAATGCAAGGAAACCCTATAAAACCTCAGTGGTACATATTTCTGAAGACACTAGCACTGAAGCTTAATGCATTGGAGCACACTGTCACCACTTGCTGGAACACCTCACTTTTTGTTTTCAATATACAGGCTGTATATTGAAAGGAAAAATAACAGGCTGTTCCTTGATCTACAGGCTAGATAACATGACAAACTTTTTACAATACTGAAGAGGAAAGTCTTCTGGAGACTTCTGAAGATAAAACTCCCAAGGACAGTCAACCAGCCACTACAAAATTGCTGCCAGGTTGTTAAATTCATTTTCTCACATTCAAGCAATGCTTGACTTCATACACAAAATGTAATGGTACTCTATAGAAAAAAAATATAGTAAAATGGACTTCAAGCAGATAGAAGCTTCAGAGCATGAGTATAGGCTATAGAATTTACATCAAGGTTCTTCTGAAGTTGTGTGTGTGTGCTGTACTGGTGTTTTCTAAAAAACTGGAATAAACAGAGTTTCAACTTACACTTACTTCTACTTCAGGCACACCACAGATATTTCAAGCAGCCTCTGGTCCCTCCTATTTTCTCAACCCTACAGAAGTTCTGAATTTCATCCAATCCCTGTTTCAAACATGCAGTTATAGGATTCTCATGGTCTTGCACAGTGCCTTGCACTGAAACTTTTACTTATGCAAGTCCAGTAAGAAAATAACATTTAAAAATGCATGCATAGCATGCAGTTCTTTCCAGAACTGCTCTCTCTGATTCTGTCTTTCCATTAGGTGCAGCATTACTCTGTCAATAATACTGACACAGAACATTAACACAATAACAACCATCACCTTTGTTGCGAAGAGATAGATTCTGTAAAGTGGTTATCTCGTCATAAATTGAAAGAAAACTCTGTCATTATGGTAAAGGTCATAACATAGCTGTACTCTCCTGTAAGTTTTGCTCACAGTATTTCTGTGAAGTTTCCAGATGGAAAAACTGCATGGCCAGTCTATATTCGTGATGGGTACCACTGCCACAGCAAGTCAGGAATATGCAAATCATCTCAATAGAAACACAAACCGTGACTCAATTACACTTAGCTGCCTAAGAGAACCAATAGCAGGAAAAAAATAATTTTATTGAAAAGGGATAAAAGGTACTCACTTTTACATTGCTGATGTTCTCTTCTACTTACTGTACTTTTAAAGAACACTGTAAAGAGTTATTATGGCTAGGATCAAATTTAAATTAAATGTCTTTGTGGACTGCGAACAAGCTTTACTAAATCACTTTTTCTGTTCTACATTGTTAGGCAATCTTTAAACTGAAGACGTAATTTCAGACAATCTTTAAGAAATAGCCACTTAACCTTAAAAATTATGAAATGTTACAAAAGAACAAGGTAGTAGCATGAATTGAATGCAATCCTTTCCATTTCAGTCTAGTAGCTACAGGACCAATGGACATCTAACTAGTACAGGAGGAAAAGTGCTTTCTTTTAATGCTGTAAAGTTTTGCAAAATTTTCTCCAGCAAGGTTAAATTAAGAAGGCAGAATAAGATGTGAAATGCCCCAACATATCAGAAGATAAACAACAACAGTTCCATCAACTAGAGTCCTTGTTTGCCATTTGGGTTGTTATTCAGTTTGCTTGGTTTTAAGAAGAATGACAACAGTGACACATTTGGAGAACTAACAGTCACAAAGGCTGCAAAATACATTAGTTTTGCTGAATACTATAGATATATATGAACTTCAACTGCAACTCTTAAAATTTCTGTTTAGATGTGCACAGGAAAATATTTTGGACAGAAGAATCTGTGACTTAAATAGTAAGACAGTTCTTTGGGTGTGGTGTGCAAATATTTAGAATCTAAATATTACTTGCTCTCTTAGCTTTAAATTTTAACTTCTGGGTAAATGCACTGCCATCAGACCTTGGCTAGCTTCTTACCCTTTAGCAGACATCTTTTTGTCACCCAGCTTCTTGGTTTTGGCTTTCTGCTTTTCAGATGAAATCTAGCAACTATCTGTCTGTCTACACCATTCTGAAAAGCAGCCTGTCACTTCAAAAAATATAATATTTGAAGGAGTCTGCTAAAATCGAGTACAGATAGCTTAGTCTGGGACTCAACAGGATGAAGCTTTTATGGTGTTTCGCATGACATCAAAAATACTATAGCTACCTGACAATTTGAACTGACTTAAGGATTTCATAACTTTTTGCAAATATTTTTGATATTTTCCAGTGAGTTAACTGAAATCTGGGTTGTGTATCACCTGTCTGAAACACTTAATTAGATGCTGCCCAATTCTGTAACAAAAATGTCATCAGCATAAATTCTGCTGCTGATGTATCCCAATTGTTGGACTCAGGAGACATGTCATCAGGCCCACAGTCAAAGCAGTACTGTTTGGTGATCAAAGACTGCACAGTTCCACTATGAATGATTCTAGATTCACGACCTCATGTAATTACTGTGTTTCTTCACAACTCAGTTAAGGCAATATTATCAGAAAGGGGAGAAACATTTCCACAATTGCTGTAAGACACCATAAATGCCTTCAAGTGACACCCTCTGATGCTAACCAGTCAGCCACATTCATTTTTCTGAATATTTTTTGGAACAAATGAACTCTCCCAATTAATTATGTTCTCTAAAGATGCATTCTGAAAACGAGTCACAGTTTAACCAGCTGATGTTTCAAATGCTTCTGCTTTCAGGTAGGTAACTTTCACTCTAAAATTAACATCCAAAATGTCTAATGCAATAAGGCTCTCCTTTTCCAAAAAATAGAATGTAAACTTATCAACTGAGAAAACAATTTTAAAGAAAAAATTTGTATCCTCCTAATTTTTACTATATGTAAAAATGTCAACTTACCAGACTTGTGCTTCTTATGTTTTGCTTTCTTTTTAATTATAAACAACTTGTTCTGGATCTCAGATTTATAGGATTTGAATGGATGAAGATGAATTTCACGCTTTCTTTGCAAGTCATCAAGTTTTCTCTGTAGATTTTCATTTAGAATATCCTTGAACTTCTTTTTTTTCTTTTTCTTCTTTTTTGCCAGCATCTTTATTAGTTTCTTATTATTTTGCAGTGAGGTCTCTAGTACCGTCCCTTTAGCACATTCATGGTGGTTTGTGTCTTGATTGTCACTGTAAGTGCCGTTGACATGCATTTGGCACGCTTTCAGTGTGTTCTCCTTGAACGGACCCAGCTCAGATCTTACTCTGGCTGTTTCAGTGCAACCTTGTCCATTCTCCACATCTGTTATTTCTTCTGAACTAGGGTAACCACCCATATCAACAATCTCTCCTGAAGTAATCAAATTCCTGAAGTTCTCTTTAAAACAACCGGGTTTTTTAATGTCACAGACTCCTGACGTTTTTATTTCACAGTCAATCTTCATCTCCTCTGTAGTGACTCTAAAGCTACCTAAACGTGTTTTTTTTTCCGGACAGATAATGCAGTCCATACTTTTCTCTCCTTCTGCCTTGGAATGACACAGCAGGTCTCTACCAGCAGATCTGACCTCCTCATTGTTTTTGCTTCCATATTCATGTTTTACTCTTTCCAATTTAATACGTGGCACTTTCTTAACTTTGATGGGAAGAGATGGGAATTCAGGAGCCTGAAAAGGTGTCTGCTTGTAAATTCGAACATCTGCACCACAGAACTGCGGAAAGTGAACATATGCATTCTCCAAGCAGTCATAACCAAGAATTACTTCTCTGCATTCATGGATAGGCTGACCTAGCACTGCATCCTGAACATCCTTTTGTGTTTCATACACAAAGTCACAGAGACCTTTTAGAAGCCATACTTTTTGGTAGAATGGTAGTTCATGAAACGGTTTTTCCTCCAAAGGATTAACTTCTCCAAGCACTTTGAAAAACTGGGGACACAATCCAAGTTTTTCTGCAGCACCATTAGGATTGTCAGTCTGCCCTACAACAGTATACCAGTGTTGCACTTTCTTCCTGAGTGCTGCTTCCCAAGTCCTGTAGGAAAATGTAGGCCTGCGATGTAATGTAGATCTGCGATGAGGAGGACTTAACAAAGAAGTCATTATTTTAGATAAAAAAACATTACATTGAGACATCAGAAGACAACGTTCCAATTCATAGAATACTATTTCAGGTAAATTTAAAATCTGCTGTGCTAAACAAAGAAAGTGACCAATAGCTGGAATCTCCCACATTGTCTCCATCCTTGTAGGTGCTGCTTGAGCCAAAAGTGATTTTTCCCATTCTTCTATTTCTTTCTGACCAGCTTCTTCTGCTTCTTTCCTTTCTTGATCTCTCTGCCTATTAAAAGAAATTTCATGAAAATTCAGATATTGGGTGAACAAAAAGAAATGAGGGAGAAAAAATAATCAGAACTACTGCATGACAAACATACTTATCTTGAAGTAATAAACAGCACTGTGCATAAAGCTTTAGTCAATTCGTCTTTGCAGTGCACAATGCATCACTGGACCAAAATGTGAAATTATATTTTTTTGTTTCTATCACCACTTGTTTAAAAAAAGGAAAAAAATGTAAGAATAAAGCCTAGCATCTATCAACAGTTTGAATTGTTTAGATTTTTGAGTTTTAAAGAAAATACATTTCCTTTCCCAATACCTATTTATCAGAATTAAGTATTTCCAACAAACTATCCACATAAAAATCTCTGAAACAAATTCCAGGTAAAGAATGCTTGTTTTCAAATGGTTGTCCTGTAGCTTGTCACCTGCCGTGTACCTCCCTTCCTTAGCACACAACTGTACATGCCTAATTGTTAAGTGCTTCACTTACACACACAAGAGCCATTTTTCCTCCCACTCAAAGGTGTGCAACTAGTCAGGTTGCAATGGTGGTCAAAAAAGAAACAAGTATCAGGATGCACGAAGGATGTGATGGAAAATAACAACAGAAATAAAACATCATTACATTAATTGGTTTGCCCTCACCTGAAAAAATGTATTCAGTTCTAGTCCCCCTATCTAAAAAAAGGATAGAGCAGAAATAATGTGTATTCAGAGAAAGAGGTTATCAATAATCAGAGACTGAGTAATTTGGGAGTCCACACAAAATACTAGCAAGAGTAAACATGACAGCAATATGCAAACCTCATATGCTAGAATGGGAACTTCTATTTGCTTTTATTTGTAAATTCATCCTAAAATTTAAGGGCAGCAAGTGTTAGAAAAAGAAATGCTTCCATTTCAGATAATCAATTACATGTAGTTTACCATCTAAGATACACGATATGTTAATTTAGTTCCAAAGCAGAAAACTGGACACCTGTATGAATCACATGAATATCAAAGGTTACCAACAAAAGGAATTTTTCTTTAATGCTGAAATAATAAACTGACATCTTTGCCTGAAGGCATGACCAGATTCCAAAAGACAGGATTAGAATGCAGCTGTACGTACAGAAAAATTTTTAGAGCTCATCCTAAGCTTCTCCTATCTTTTTCTCTGGAGCTTCTATCAATGCTAGAAACTATCACCTACCTCTAACAAAAATTTGACCTGCTACCAGAATTTACATAGCCTTATTTCCAAATTGCAAACCTCCTATTTTAATTTCTTCATAAACAAGTAGTGAATAAATGCCATGTGCCCATTCAAAGCATCAATGCCTTCCAAAATTCAGCAAAACTGCCATGATAAATTAAAATGTTTATTTTAACAACATGAAGCTAATTGTGGCTTCTAGCTTGAAGAGCATGTGTTTCAAGCATTAAATATTTACTAGCTATCTCAACAATGTAAAGAGTGCAACAAATCTAGCTTAGTCCACATTTTAGTATCAGCACAGGAGAAGCGAGCTATGTGTATGCAAAATAACATAAAATACAGTAAGATTCCACTAAATACTTTATCGTCTATAATCAAATTAAATGTTCAGCCACTTGTAACTATAATTTTAACAGAGATTTTTAATACCACATATAGGCATTCTTGTTATTTATATATCTAGCAAATGCAGAAAGACTGATGTAAAATGTAAAAGATAAAAGCAAACAGATCAGTAAACTCTTAACTTCAGTCTTCCAGTGCAGCATTAATTTAAGAATATAAAGGATTAAATACAAAGGCAAAATCCCACCTTTCAGCACAAAATTCTATTAGCCATTCTTGGTGAATGAACCTCTAAATTCAAGAATACTTCTACTTTACAATAGGTAAAGTGGGCATTATTTTTATTCTGATTTACATTCTATTTCTATGTGCTAATATTGCATTGATAAAATGAATAAAAACAACTGAAAATAATAAATAACTAACTAATGTCCAAGTGAGGCAGAGGAAGAATGATACTAAGCAAAAAGTGGTCGCAAATATAAATTTCATAGCACTCTTGGATCCCACTCCCTCATTCTTCCTAAATGTAAAAGATACTTCCTAATAGCCTCCAGCCTCCACAAGGTGTGAACTCTACTAATATAATACGGAAATAAGACTAAATAGTGAATACAAAGTGAGATGGAACATACGTACAAACAGTAGCATTTCAGTATCAGTTAATTAAAAAAAATCTGTAGGTGATCCAAAAATATCTTTGCAAGCAGTTTCAACTTCTTACCAAGTAATTATTTAAATCAAGACAGAATTATGAAAATAAATACAATACTCTAGGTTCACCTCTGTCTATATAACATGACAATTACACCATTTTTAAGCATGTTTAAAAAAGGTTCTTTAAACAGAAAAATGTAAGTTGCTTCACTTGCAAAAAGTTTGCCTTGTTTTTAAGCTGCTGTTTCATCACAGTATCTCTTGTCATTCCATTCTCAGCAGACATTCAAGAAAAAATGTAAATAATAGCACACTCTCATATCTTCATTATTGAGGTCTTCCTGCTAGCATCTTTTGGAGGGCACAGCTTTTTCCTGGGGTGTAATTTTTTGAGAGGATAAAGGGGAGTAAAGAGGAAATAGGAGACAGGGCAAGGGAGCAGGGGTGAAAGAAAAGAGAAACTGGGGAGGGGGGTAAGAGAGAGAGACATTTGATACTTCAGTGGCACAAATATCCTTATACTGAGAAATTCTCTGGACATAGATGTTTGGCTTTTATGCTGACAGCAGCTGTAAAAAACACTGTTGTTTCATACTTTTATTTACATTTACCAGAAATATATAGGCAGACATGTAGATTTACAGCAATAACAGAACTATTCTACGGTGAAGCTGACATTTCTAGACTAACAATGGCCATATTGCTAGAACACATCTGCAGCAGCTGTTTTGCAGCTCCTGAGTGGCATCTGACCCTAAAACTCAGCAAACATGATACCCAAGAAGAGATAACACCTTAAACAGAGTCCAGGCATAGCTCCCTACTCTTCTTATAATTTCATCCCTTATTTAAGACAGCAGACACATACCACCAGCAAATTCCTTCTTGCTTGCAACAAGAGATTTCTTGGCTGGGAGACAAGAGAAAGACTAGCTATTACTTTGTTCTCCCAATTACCACTTCCAGCCTACTTAGGTGTTGATTCACAGGTAAAAGGTCAGATACCACAACTGTGACAAGAGACAAAGAACTGTTTCAATTCTTCAATAACTTGTTTCTACAAACCTTCTTTTAAAAAATAAAAAAGAAAGTTATATACAGATCAGCAATATCCTGGATTGTTCTAAATTAAGCCAAGATTTAGTAGTCAGAAGATACTAAATTTGGAGATGTCCATATAACCTTAATTCTGTATGTCTAACATCTTACATCGTATTATTACATACTCTATATTTTTCCATAGGATCCAGTTAATTCCATGTTAACATCCTCATAAAAAGCAAAATTAACTATATATGCATACTTTATTCCACAATTTCCTTAATTAAAATACTAACTTGCAGCCAGAATTCAATTCTTTAAAGTTTTCATGAACATGTCTGAAACTTACCTCAGGATTATGTTTTTTCAGAGATGATAAAGACACAGAACTGCCTAGCATAATTTTCAACAAACCAAAGCTATACAGACACTAAATTCCACTGAAATCAGCCAGTTAGTTATCTGCCATTCACTGGTGGTTTAAAAATTTTCAGTAAGAATCTAACCTTTATGTTTCAGTATCTAACTGGTCAAGCATATCCAATTATAAAATTATTCCACAATTACTTATTGTTAACTAATATATAGTTGATATGTTACTTACTTAGCATGTAACCAAACAGCTGAGTAGAAACTCATAGAAATGTAACTAATAATTAAAAGAAGATAGTCAATATTCTGATAAGTACAACAATTGAACAAAAGGAATGCTTATAAACAAGACTGACAATAAAAGTAAATGAGATGTCATATAGGCACTTTGGGGGGAAAAGGTGCTTTTGCTGGTGTACAAAAATTATTAGCTGCAAAATAGTGAAATCAGCTTCACAATGGTAACTTCTCAGTTCTAACATGTTGAGTCTACCATTATGAATGTGTCACTTGGGGAAAGTTATAAAACATTACATAAAGAAAAAATGAAACTGATTGTTCAAGAAATGGATAAATTTCAAGAGAAGTTTCAACAAAGGATACTTATGTAACAAAAATAATTAAAGGATCTGGAGGAGGATTTCCCTGAAGTTAACTACAGAGAGAAGATAAAAATCTCACTTCAGAATGTTCTTCCAAAATACACAGTTGAAAAAAAGCTTGCAAAAGCAATTTCAAGGATTTTTGTGGGAAAGAAATAATCAAAACCTATTTTAAGCATTTAATTTACTAATTTAATGTACATATTACTTTTATGTCTACACAATATACATTATATTTATTTATATATTTGAATATTTTAAATTTAATTTTAGTTTAATTTAATTCTTGTCATAAGATGCCTGTGTCTTACAAAAGCATCTAAATAGCTAAAGCAAGGAATTACAGATAAACTTGTACTTCAGCAGACAATCTCTTCAGATATGAGGCTAAGTTTTGTAGAAAAGCCCTTGCATTTGCAGCCTTACTTATTTGGGAATGAATGTATGCAACTCAGACATTCTAAACTATAGCTATTTATGGCTATTAAGTACAAGCACACTGAGTAGCCCACTAGATGGCCAGAAACGGAGCACTTTTTTTTATGCTCCTGATAACTCATCTGGAAGTTCAGTGAAGAGCAGATGCTGCCTATCCAAACACAATTGATTTGCCAGCACTGTGCTCTCCAACTAAAATATGCAAAGCTGCAAACTTTCTGTAGTTTAGAAAGCACCTCTTCTGTGCCAACCTCAGTGTATCGGATTTCTAAAAAAAAAAAAAGAAAACAAGAAGCAGAATAACCATTTTCTCTTCTTAATAATATAATATATACTTTAGCAATAAGCCAAAGTAAGTTTAGAAAGTTGTGATACATTTTTGAATAAAAAGTGTCAAAGTATGTGCAGGCGCCACTTTGAAAATTTATATACACAGTAAAATGCGATCTTCACAGGTAATGCAAGACTAATTTTATAAGCCTTCCAATTTCCTAGACTTTTTCAAAAAATAGCTTGAAAAAAAGTACTTTTGGAACATTTTTGATGAGTTGAAAAACAACTGGTACAAAAAGGTCCAAACTACTTTGAAAACATAGTGCAATTAGGAAATAAGACTTAGAGAAAACATCTGAAGCATAATTATTTGAAGAGGTCAATATAGTCAAAGAAATATTAAACCAGCTATCTACTGACAGATTTTTATTCCTTCTTAATAAATGGTACAGTTCAAAATTTTAGGTTGTAAAGAGGCAAGCAAATTGTGGTCTTTTTTCCATTATCATAGAACATTCTGTAGAATCAACCATCCTTTGCACAGGATCTGGGACTTTTGCGTATATCCAGATACATGGATTTAACAGTTAATTACTACAGTTTTGCAAGAATTTGCTTAAAACAGGCATTTGAAAACACAATTTTTAATTTGTTTGGTAAACTGTTCTACGGACTCTACAGATGAATTAAAATCTAAATCAAAATGTCCTTTTTCATAATACTGTTATCAGGTTCTGAGTTGTAGAACACAGAACTGAGCAAAAATCAAGAGAATTTTACCAGAGAAACAATAACCCTAGTGATATCTGGGGGTTTTTTTTGTGTGTTTGCTTTTTTTTTTTTTTGGTAAAGTGTGATTAGAAGATTGATGGATTAGAAGAAAGAAGAAAGTTCTAGGAAGAAAAGTATTGTCTAACAGTCAAGTTGGCCATACAGCTTCAAATCTTTGGAAAATTAAGATTACGTGCAAAATTCGGGAAAAAGTCTAAGATGTACACTTTGAAAAAAGCTAGAAACATTTTGCTTTCTAAACCAAATACTGTGTTGTCATTGTGCTCCATTGTTCAGACACAGTCAACTGAATTACTGTTTAAGTATACAAGCTTATAAGTTTCATTGTCCTCAAACTGAAACATTAACATTGAACACTGCCTGGAATTATGTATCTCTTAAATTTACGAAGACCACAAAATCTCAGTTATTTATGGGTATATTCTAAAATTGTTACTCAACTGACAAGCTAAAATGCCACATCAGTGAGGCAACAGTAGTGGCACTGGCAGAGATCATTTGCTTCTGGCTATTAGTGAGGGAAGCAGTGGCAAGATATGGAATTAGACTGTAGTTAAGCACTCTGATAGTTTTAAACTTAATTGTTGCCTGAAAAACAGTCCAAGGATGATAAACCACAAGTGGGCTAGTAGGAAATTACTGTGGATACTTTCAGCTAGTATTAAAAATTTCACAAAACTAAAATAAGAGCAGCTCTAATTTAACTTAAAGCTTAAATGACCTCCACAATTTTTCAAGAGAGTGGTATTAATTTTTTGCTTTATGGATGGTACTGTACTGAAGTCACGAAGTTCAGACCACAAGAGCCACACATCATTTATTTACCTAAAAAAGCCATAAGGAGAAAGCCTCCTTAGAAAACTAGGAAGATATAACTATTTAAAATTAAAACAAAACAGTTTTTCTTATTACCTCTTTTCCTCTTTTGCTCTCAGTTGCTCCTCTTGTCTTAGAACCTGAACCATCACAGACTCAAACATGCCTGTTGACAAGCCTACTAAACTGCGAGGTGTGGAACGACGTCTTGTAGAAATGCATGCTGTTGCTTTCTCATCCTCCTGCCCACAGCATCCTCTAGATGTTACAGCTAATGATGTTTTCTCTCTTAAATGCCTAGAAGAAAAAAGCAAGCCAATTCACAACTATGTACTTCTGTACCAATGGCACTTTAATGCCTAGCCTACCAATCATGGATCAAGCATGTTTAGTCGGAAAAAAGCAGTTATTTTTTCATCTGCCATTTTTTCCACTTTGAGAATTCCTATATGAAATTTTAAACTTAAACCCAATGCACTAATATGACCTGTATTTTCACACCAGTTAAAAACATTGTATATTTACCTCAAGTTACCAGATACGATTTGGAGATTTAACTTTCCATCTTAATATATAAGTATTTGGAAAGAAAAAATTTCCACAAGACTTAAGAAAGTATCCTTTTTAGCAGATACCTAAAAATAGAGGGCTAGGGGAAAAGATGCATTTGTTGGTTTAGGTTAGGGAAGTGTACGTTAAACACCAGTATCGTTCCATTTAAAATTACAAAAGATGAAAGACAAAACACTACAAATTTGTCTGCGAAGTTACCTTTCCTCTTACATTGTTTCAAAATACTCCATTAAAACTAGTATGAGTTCTTCACAACCTATGAAAACATTTGATGGACAGATCAGAAAAATCCCATCTCCCTCCATTCAAAAAGAACCTCCATTCTAAGGTAATTTTCTGCGGCTTGTAGTATCCAGAAATTATACAACCAGTATTAATTGCCTTGAGTCACTTGAAGGGGATCATTGAGCTAAACACTGCTCTATAATGACACAAGAATAATTATTCCAAGAAGCAATTCTTCAATTTCACTTTACAAATAAAATTAATAACGTTAAACAAATTTGTTAAACAAATTTTGTTAAACAAAACGTCAAACAAATTTGTCTGATCAAAAATTGTGAAAAAAGTTGAGATTCTAGGTTCCATAATCCCTACACTTACAGTTTCTAGAAATTTTTACTAAGCTAGTGCACACAGATAAATTGAATAACTCTTTACAAAGCTCTGAAGAGTTAATACAAGACAAATTCACTATATACTGAGGCAGGATTATTTTTAGACAGATCAGTATTTTCTAATATTTATTTGAAAAAGACTGTACATTGAATGGAAGAATGAGAAGAACAACTGAATTAATTTTTTAGTAAATACCTACATTGCTCTTTGATAAGACAGTGCGTAAACTAACTACACTTTCTTACAGAGTTTCTAATAAAAAGGCATTGAGCATTCTCAGGTCCTACCGAATCCATTGAGTAGTCAATTCAACAAAGAGCCTTCAACAAAATCCCCTTCAACACAGTAGAGATGCTACAGTCACACAATATACAGAAATGAACACAGCACAAATCTTCAAAGTTGCACTTGGTTATTCATCTGCCAGCAGTAACTCTATTAAGCCAGGAATTCCGGTTTTTTAATATCAGGTTTTACTCAAGCAAACGAGAAACATCCATGACCCATTAGGGTCAGCTCCTTCCCTTCTACTACCAGTGTCCCAGAACTGCTGTTACACAGAAACTGCTGTTACACAGAAGCAACATACACTGTTGCTAGAGCAGCACTGAATACATTCACTCTGCTTTCAAGTGACTTCTGCAGCACTGTCCTCAAGTGTTCTTCTTACGCAGGCAAGGTTCCTACCAGCCGGCAGTTCATGCTCTATGTGACACTAGCAAAATCAGAGCTGATGACATGCACAGTTCAACATATTTCCCCATACTGGTCCTTCTGCACCTTCATCCTTCACCAAAAAAAGCTCTTGGTTTTTGCATGAGGAATACTATGTCATTCAGAAAACAGGTGGGCCTCTCACTCTAAGGAGCCACCACGGTTTTCTGATAATGACTTAACTATGCCCATGACAAGCTCATGAGAAGGTGTTTACTTCAGTAGTGATTTAAACTAGGCTTTGTACTATACCGCTCGAGAGCTTTCTATATTTCAGCTGCTTTGGCTGATAAGCGAGTTTCTGCCAGGGACTTACACTTCAATTTACCATAATTTCCATTTTGCCATTTCAGACTATAGTATGCCAAGCATTGTCTCTCATTTTATGATTATCAAAAAATACACCGTTTCAAAGCAGGTAACTTTGGCTTAACATTTTATTCCTATGTATTTTAAGGGGGGTAAAAATTTCACAGATTGTAAAAACAACAATTTCAAAGAGCCAAATATTCATACAGAGTCTAGGCAGTTTCACGACAGAATAAAATACATAAGTATTTGACATCTTGTGTAAACAAGTGTCCCTCCAAATTCACAAAAGGCTTCTTTCAGAAGGAAAATCTTAGCCAGGAAATGCTGTGCTCTATTTGGCGTTTTAGCATTTTGAGGTTTGGAAATTCCAAACCGCTTTGAATTAAGATTTGAATAGCTCGCAGTAGGATACGTTCGTCCTCATGAAAGCATTAAAAGTTTCAGCGTTCTGTTGGGGAGTTTTGTTTGATGATTGTTTTCTTTGAACGGAACTTTTTACGTAAAGAAACACACCATCCTGTTCCACCTTATGTAAACAACACGCGGAACGGCCCCTATAGAGTTTTCTACACCTACCGGGACAGCAGCGCCAACTTCTGTTCCAGCATCATCTCCAGCTTCTGGGCCTGTTTGGAGAGCCAGTGATCCACACCGTGCAGCCGGTAGCAAGTCTCCAGCATCAGCCGGAAGTCACACACGAAATCTGCTATCCCTGTGTACTGCCCACTGGAAAATTTTTCTTCCATTTTCAATAGCCATATTCCAGCTGGCAACTGCTGGACGGACTGGCTGCTCTTACGGCCCGAGAGGGAGCCAGCACCTCCCTCCCCGAAAAATGCCTGATCCGTGAGGGGCTTCAGGAACGGAGCCGTCAGAGGCCGGTACTTCTCCAGCAAGAACTCGCGCAGGATGCGGTACCCCTGCTGCAGCTCGGGATTCAGGCTCTGCTGCCAGGCATTCTCCCCTCCCGCACCATCTCCCTCCATCTCGGGCTCCTCCATCCCGCTCCGAGGGGCTGAGGGCTGATCCGCCGGGAGATCCCCGCAGGAA
>VZTX01017215.1:0-191528 GCA_013400915.1 Pardalotus punctatus
AAGTAAAACCACCACACTATGTCTATCTATATCTATGTCTAAATCTATATATTTTCTATCTCTAGCTACCATAGAATCTGTCACTCTCTCTATTTCTATTGTTGTCTCTATCTATTGATAGCTGCATGTGAGTGGGGAATTCATTAAGTGATAATAGTTTTGGATATCCTGCCAAAATTGAATGAGTAGGTATTTGAGGCCAAACAAGTCACCCTACAAACACATTACATTTAGAAAAGTGGGAAAAGTACCTCCAGAGTTTGATTAATTTGATTCTAAGAAAACATCTAAATTAGATTAGATGACTTTTGCTTGAGTTTTCCTAATATTATTATTCAGCCAAGGGCCTCTAAAGGACTTCTGAAAGCAAGTGACACACAGACACACACAGACACAGACACAGACAGACACAGACACACACATTTATATATCGCTATACAGACATATTAGAGATGATTATGGCCTCTGAATTTTTTCTCTTAGGGGAAGAAAACACTATTACATTTATGTATGCAATTATATATGGTCATAAATATGTGTACACTGATATAAAGTCTATATACGCAACTGCACTAGTTTTTCACTTGGTTTTGTTTTGTCTGTGTTATAGTGTGCATGTACATACACACAATACATAAAATAATTGTCAAAACAGTGAAAATAGTCTGATGTACCTCAGCAGCAACTAATTCCAAATGTGACATTTAAGGGCAAAGCACATAATAACAGCATTCATTTGGTCTATAGATTGCCAAAATCTTATGGCTACGCTATTTCTTCAAACAATAGCATGCTGTGCTCATTACATATTGGAGAGCATATAAAGTAAGTTCCTATAGTTATATACATATTGCTTCGCCCCAGATTCATGCTGTGTAGCATCAGTGACTTCAGCGTATTTTAACTAATATAAATTAGGTTAGAATCCAGACAATAGTTGAAGTGTAGTTGTACCTTTCTTGGGTAAATAAATATCTGGTTATTTCTAAAAATCTATTTTTAGTGATAAAGTTTTACTCTCATCTATAGGATAAAATTATTTCTAGATTCTTAACATGAAATAGGCTGGTGACCACAGCTTCCTTAAAGTAGGCTATGGTATTGGTTTTATTTGCTTAGTCTTAGCTCTGTATTGTGTGTATTTGTCACATTCACAAAGTTCCACATAACTTTGAAAGCACCTTGTCCTCAAAGTAAAAAAGAATAATTTTGGCTTCAGTGTTCTTCTATTTTATTTCTGCTTTTCTCATCCAACAAGCTAGCCAAATAGACTCTGCTGCATGAGTAAAACAGATGACAGAGGAACACATCACACTCAATGTCCTTGGGCATATTTTGTTGACTTTTAATAGTATCTAGCACGTTATGACAGAAAATCATTTCCATTTCAGAACTGTAACAGCTGAAATAACAGAAGGATAGGTAGGCCTATAGTGGTTCACTAAATACACAGTAAGAAACTCTTCGAAATATGTCCTTGTCTGAAGTCTTTCATGCGTTATTTAATAAGCTGAGAAATTTATTGAATTACATTTAATAGCAAAATACAACTTCTCTACTTTTACTGTCAAAACAAACCTCTTATGTTTCCTCTCCTACTGAACTACACAGTAACATGGTAACTAGGACTGTTCATATTTTGTTGGTCTGAGAGAACAAGTACTGATGCTTAGAAGCAGGCTACCTGAAAGAGGCCAAAACAAATTAGGAGTATAAAAAGTGGACAAATTTATTCATGGCCTTTGAGGTACATTTGGGCAAGCAAAGTCCCCCTCAAGGACTACACCCAAAATGGACAGTGGGTCATGAGCCCTTCACCTTTTATAAGTTCTGTCCCATTAGCATATTGGCCCTTAATTCTCCAATCACACCCTCAGGTGATGATGTTAACCACTCTGACTGCAATTCCCCCATAACACAATATTTTACATATTTTCGGGCTCTATGGCAACAAATGTGTCGTTGAATCTGTATTCAGAGGGCCATGTTTTGGCTAAAGGTGCTGAGATCAGAGGTTTTTAGCACTCCGTAAGAAGCTACAGAACTACACCAAGTTACAGATACATGAAGAGTAAAAAGCTAGAAATTATTAAGGCATCCGTACAAGAATCTGCCACAACATATTGTTCTAAAGGTAATGATAATTTATTAGTGAGTGTGAGCCAACACTCTTGTTGTATTAATGATCTATATACAGTTGGCTATTGGGGAAAAAGAAAGATGGAATTTCCACTCCTTTTTTCTTTTCAGCAAAGTTCTTACAATATGAGTTATTTTAAACTATCAAAGTTCTATCAAAGTTTGGAAGTATAGCCTTTCCCATGTTACCTATGAAATATGCTGCAAATTGTTACAAGCTGCTATGATTTTAGCTCGTTTATGACAATTTAACAATTTTCAGCCATTATAAAAATACTTTTTCCTCATGTTCATTTTCAAATAGAGACCTTAACTCACCTTGCATCCAAGGAAGTCTTTTCTGGCATCCTTCAAAGTCACTGAAGAGTACAGGTTCTTTTAGGGTGTCACTCATCTGATAGATGAGCACAATCAGATGATATCCCGTTAATTTAATCCTAAAGTGTTTTCCTGTTCCTATTGACTATAAAGGAACTTCAGATGTCAGTTTCAGACACAACAACCTATATTTTAGGCTCTGCATTGGTCAGATTAATGCTGTTAAAAATGTCCACTTTCCATCTACAATGTCAGTCACAAGGAGCCAATACCAATGGAAAAAAGAAAAAAAGACACTGAAAACGGAGCTCATGGCACTTCCCAGGCATTCTCTGCTCTGCCTGCTGATGGAAACTGTGGGCAAAACATAAGCAGCTTTAGAGTGTTGGACCTATCACCATCCAATACATTCACCAATATTGATGTGACTTGATTTCAGTGTTCTGAATCCTCACAGACAGAACAGTTTAAAGCTTTGCCCTTTTTGACTAATGAGCAATGAATTCTCAATGTGCTTTTTCTAGATAATGCTTAACTTAGTATAGATTAGAAAGAGTGTCACATGTGTTTGCATGAATGGAAAATCAAATAACAATCAAAATTAATTAATTCTCTAAGATAGTATTTCCAAAGAAATGTTAAGAAATATTGATTGATCTCTTGGAAAAAAAATCAATAAATTTTGAAAAAAATAAGATAATATAATCAAATAAGCAATGAATTATGGAGAATTTTCTGAGCTGCAAAATATCTTTAAAGTCAAGTTTCCCAGATATTTGAACACTTAAATTAAGTATGTTTATGAAGTAAAACGCTTAACTTTACATACATTATTTTGAAGTTACTGCTGGATATTCTTAAACACAAAATTAACCATATGCTGACACGTTCTTTTGAATAGGGATAGTTTATCTATTTGATACGAGTAAACTGGAAAAAATACACATGAAGACATCTAATACATGACCAAATTTTCTGCGGGATCAAAATAAATCTCCATTACAAAGTATCAGATCTTTAATAACCTATACCAATAAACATTAAGAGATATTTGGATATTTATCAGTGACCATCGTAGAACAGCTTAAGAAGTTATTTCTCTGAAAATGTCATTCCTCTGGCTATCATACCTAATATCCTGCACTGTAAAGTAAAATAGATAAAATATAAAATGAAATTATTCTGAGTGCAAAATAAACCACTTTTATTTTCTGCTTTGAATATATTAAGAATTAGCCCATATTCTATTACATTTTATGGAATAAATAGAGATTTAAAAGAAAAGGAATCTATACAAACCAGGTATAAAGCGGATTGATTTTTTAATATTTGGATAGCATTAGATAATTTTCAATGCATCAGAAAATGTGGAAAACAGAGGTACCTCAGTGAAGTCACCTCTTCTGCTAAGAATAGCAGAGGAAAGCATTTAGCCTACTGTGGATAACACACAATAAAAGTTTATCTCAATTGACAGGATGGTTTCTCCATACAGAACATGACATTACTTTTCCTGTGTTTTGAGCCTCTCTTGTAATAATCTGTACATTGTCATAATGGTGGAACACTTCAGCCTTGGCACCTCAGCCTCTCAATTGTAAATTATTTCATTCTAGCATTACAGAGCCTAGCTGAAAAAAAAAACAAAAAACAACAACTCAAATCTTTCAAATGATTTTGAAAAAATATAAATGTTCAAGTGTATGAGAAGACAATCTGGTAATAATAAAAAAAACCAGAAAAATAGTAAAGGAGCACATTGTGGTTTGTTTTCTGAACATCCACACTTTTAACCTTCTGAATTCCTGTCACAATACATACATAGAAGCTTTGAAAAATGGCTCTTTCTGTCAGTAGTGGAACCAACAATACTTTGATTACTGCAGGTTTTGTTTCTTTATACCAAAGTTCTGTGTGGATAGTCAAAAGGCTATTGTAGCTTTTTCTCTCTTACAGCATTGCCTGTAGGCATTAGTGTCTTCTCAGTATTTAGCTGCTTGTTCTCACAAAACTTGCTGTAATCTAATCTTTTTCCTTTCTTTTTGTGACTTATATTCCTCTAAAAAAAAGGTTCAAATTTGTCAAAGGTTCAAAAGGATTTTTTTTTTTTTAATGTAGTTTGTGGACTTTTTATCTTTGTTTTGGTTTTGATTGTTTCTGTTTTTTTTTTTTTTTTTGGGGGGGGGTGGGCAGTTTGTTTTGTTTGGGTTTTTTTTTAGCAACAAAAGTATATTCTAGTGCTATATAATATATTTTATTTACCAAGGGGGAAAGGGGAAAGGACAGACAGACATCCAACCCCTTGCAAAACAGAAAAAAAACCAGTCACTATTATGACTTATATTCTAAAAGCACCACTACTTTTTTTAGAATGGTATTGTGCTGATCACACAAATGTGCATTTAGAGATCTCATTTCTAGAATCTGCAGAGACTTCTTGGTCACTAAATTGCATAGATAGACACATAATTTCTTTTCCAAAACCCTTTGACAGTATCTTGAGGTCCATTATAATAAATATGATTTTATTCCTGGATGACCCTCTACCGAAAGTGCAAAAGATATTCACACTA
Source organism: Pardalotus punctatus (assembly GCA_013400915.1). Taxonomy (NCBI): domain Eukaryota; kingdom Metazoa; phylum Chordata; class Aves; order Passeriformes; family Pardalotidae; genus Pardalotus; species Pardalotus punctatus. Next base: position 5,031 of record VZTX01017215.1, read on the forward strand.
CTGCAAGCCTTGGTACCCCTCCCTATCTGACTTATTCATCTTGAGCTCATTCCTGAAGCGGTCCTCAACTGATTTTATTTTATAAACAATACCACAACATTTTCAATTTGTAATCAGAGTTGTTTAGAAAATCACTCAGAGCTGGGGTCTCCAGAGATATGACCTAGATATAGGTCATAACATATGGTTGAATGGGATGAGTTGTGGAAGCTGTGTCTACTAAAACTGGAAAAATAGGTAAAGAAGTGATGTCTATCTGTCTGAGCCTACTCTTTCCTTCCAAAATAGCCATGAAGGAGACTGGGGAATAATCGTACAACAAATGGGATGTTGTATAATCATCGTATAATCATCTTCCACCTGGATCCCTAACACTGGGGACTTCCTTGAATCAGGAGGCAGCAGAGTCCCATAAGATTAACACAGCATGCCTCAGCTCACAGATTCTTTGGTGCTGTACAACTGTTCTGCATCAGGTCTCCAGCATAAGCTGAGTTCACTTAATTAGTGAGTTCAGGCCCTATGTAAATGTAAACACAAAGTGATGTGGTAGAGGAACATATACAGAGAAGTGGTTTGGGTGGTGTGTAGGCTGCATCTAGACCCCATTCAATAGCAGGAATAACAACGCCTCTCTTAAAATGGGATTGTGGTTGTAACTGGGCTCAGCTGCAGAGGTCACACCTCCCCGTGGTGCCACCAAATACCCCCAGGGGAAACTGAGTCAATCTCTGTCCCAGTGATATGCAGCTATAATTAAACTCTCCCTGTTGCTTGGACTCACTGAGCAGTGATAGTACTAGATAAGATGACATAAATTTATGGTAACAATTTCAATGTGTTTTTTACCCAGAGTCTGGCCCAGGGGTTTTCAGTTGGGCACAGTTCAACAGTAACTGAGGTTATACTGTTGACTTATACTACCCTCACACTAATTGGCTGATCTGACCAAAGCTGACAAAATGGTCCAATTGACTCAATTAATGTACACATTGAGAGCCACACAGACCTGTCCTTCAGACTGGAATGACATCCTGACCACACATTTGACCACAATTGGCAGTGAACTGGTGGGAGACAAAGTTGTTTTGACAAGATATGAATTTTATAGCACTGTGGCAGTTTATATGGAGGGGTATTCATCCTTCCACCTCGTGGAAGAGCTTGGTTGGGTATCCCAAGGTACATGAGGTTCCCACTGGAACCTGTCATGGGGAGAAATGGTGAGAGAGAAGGTGAGAATAATGAGGAAGAATGGGACACTCTATTTCCTACCTCCCCTGCCCTGATGAGCAGCACACATCTGGCATCAGAGGACACCTGTGGGGAAGGTCCTGGACAAAAACCAATTTCAGAATCGGCCCAAGTTTCAGTTCATAGTTCTGTGTCATGCTAAGCTAAAAGTAGATTGTAACAGGAGACTGTTAATGAAGATGTTGAATATGCATTGTGCACCTACATGTGTTTGGTTTCTTTTATTATAGAGTGCGTGAGCTAAAATGATTTCTTCCCAAAAATCTCGCCAAACTATAGGTCCTTGGTCTAAGCTGTAAGAAACTTTCATGTCCTGAATGTCCTGTGGGACAGATATATCAGAAAACATATATGTCTGACTAACTAATTTAAGAGATTTAAAAACAGTTAAAATGAAATTTATTCACAGCAGTCAAGTTCCTGGATCTAAAAGCAACAATTCACTCATGAAAAAGTTTAACAAATGGTGGTTTAGAGAGTGTGCTGATGGATTCTTCTTCACCTGAGTACAGAACCAGATAGGTATTAGTGGTAACACATGTCAGGTTCGTTTGTACAGGGATGTTTTACATGCTTTCCAATGACTCTGTCTAAATTTCCAGTTACGATCTTTCTCTTGTGTTGAAGTGGAAATTGAGACATCCAGAGACAAATTTATTCATAGCTATTTTCTTCTAGCAATCTAAAATCCAGACAATACATTCTCAGAAACATGTAGCCCAGGTTCTACTGAAGAATCCTGGCTTGATTAGCTTTCAAAAATATATCTCAATTAGGGAAATTTTATGTTGCAGGTGAGTCTCAAAGCTCAGGAGCATAAACCTGTCTTCCACAGGTTCTTAAGACACATGACTGAGCAATAAAAATGGACAGAATTATTGTAAGTATCATAAATTACTTGAATTCAGCTAGAAAAATAAAACAAACTAGCTGTGTATGAAATGCATTTTTAAAAATGTGACCTATAATTTTTAATAGGACCAGAAAATCAATTCAGTTGAAAGATGTAGCTTTTGCAATTAAAACTGGAAGAATCATGTAGTTTCTTCAAATTTAGGATGTAGATGCTTATTAAAAGAGTATTTGGTCTTTGCACTCAAAAAAAGAGGAAGATATTGAATATAAGAGAAAAAGTAAGTTGACTAATGAAAACTCATGTGAAGGAAAAATAATATTACTTAATTCAGTTTAGTAAAGAAATTTGTATTTTGCTATCTGAGAATAAAAGATTTAGTCAGAAGCTCTGGCTTATTTAGTTTGAATAGTCTCACAACAAATTATTAAGAATATGTAAAAGCTTAACAAATACAAAATGAAATATGTAATCTGGGTTTATCAGTCATAACATATTCTAACATAAATCTCTATGGTTTTCTAGGGTTTTTTAGATAGACCTAAAGTACTTTTTGTATTTGGACCAGAGGAGAGCATCTATTTCAATTCTTTATAGAAAAAATAGTGAAGATTGGATTACACTTTAATTAAAAAGCAAGGGGAAAACAACCTGAAAAGGAGATGACAAGGGATGAAAGACCAGACATCAGTTCAGTGGTATTTCACAAGAATAATTTTTAGAACAGATTTATTTAGTATTTTAACCTAAAATACAAGAGACAGGATTTGGCTCAGAGAATTTGGGATGGAATAAAGCTGGAAAATGTTGTCAAAAAAACCATCCCCCCAAAAAAACCCATATACAGGAGAAAATAACTATTGTGATGACAAGTATTTTAAGATGCAATGCAATTGGTAAACATGCAGGATTATATGCTTCAGGTTTAATAAGATAAACTTCTGTGACATCAATCTAGGAACTTATCTATAGAAAAACAGATGAAAGGACTTTAGTGCTGCTTGTTGATCACAGAATTATTTCCAGCTGCTAGCTTGATGTAGTTGTGAAAAAGAAAAGAAAATCTGAGTAGAGCAGAACAGAGATTTCCAGTGGAAGCAGGAAGATATTGATCCCACTGTAAATTTGTGCCAGCTTAGTCTTCTTCCAGAATGTATATACAACTCTTGCTGCTCATGCTTATAAAAAGAGAATTCAGAATGGAGCAAACACAGGAAGGCCAAGGAAGATGCTCAGAAGCTTGACAGAATGCTAAAGAGTGTGGCTTGTTTAACCCAGCTAAGGAAGCTAAGAAGTTACCTGATTGCTTAATATGAAAATTAATATAAAGAAAGTTAATATCAAAGTCGTTAATATCAAATAAGTATTTGTAGGGATAAGTGTAGCTAATAAGAAAAACTAAATGCAGTGGCTAACAGCTGTTATCTCTTACATCCTACACAGGCCTAAGAAATGCTGGGTAATGTATACCTTGACAGGTTATTGAGGGGAGAAATAACCCAATGCAATTCAGCTACCCTAAACCGGATTTGGAGAAAAGTATTTACTTCTAGTTAGATCTACTTACTGCTTACTTACTACATACCTACATCTAGTTCAAAAGATCATATTGAACCTGTGGCTAAGAAGTGAAAGTTGAAACTCTTGATCTGGATTCCTGGGCTGTATAAATACAGCTTGGAGCTCTGAATCTGCAGACGTCTCTGAATATAAAATAGATTGGAACGCACATTAAAAAGAAAGAAAAATTTGGCTTGTCACATTCAGATTCTCATCACTGAACATTCATGTGACATTTTTAATAATTTTTTCCATAATTTTGCCAAAATTTTGCTTTGTCATTCTAGCCACATTACCACAGTGAAAGAAATGAGTGACATTTCTGGTGTCCAGTTTAGTTTGGGGTTCTGGAATTCAAGGTCCCTAAATATTAATTATTGAAAATGGCAGATCTTGCATAGAAGTACAACAGCTCTTATGTGGTGACTATCATATCACACAGAAGTGCAAACTGGTGTTGAAAAATTTAATCTGGAGTGAGATGAAAGTTCTTAATGATGAGTCAGATGTTCAGGAACAGCTTGTTGGAGCTGAGAGGAGGCACAAAACTAACCATTTATGAGACAGAACTTGGTATGTTTATGAAAGGGATTGTGAGATGAAGTGACTAGAACAGCAGGGCACAATTTCACCCATAATTTTTGCCAGGTTTTTTTTAAAGGAATGATATGATGCTTACTGGTAAATGTAGTTTTTCATGCAGACTCTTCTCCTACCTCCCTTTCACGTGCTGTTACATTAATCCTTATCATCACTCATTAGACTTTAGCCAATTTTACTGCTTTATTGCTTCATCACTTTATATATCAATAGTCCCTTCAGTTACCTCTCTGTTTTTTCTGAAGTCCTCATCTGCACTTCCTTTTTGGAGAAAATTAACAGTTCAAGCAGAAAAGCAACACTCTATGAACTAGATTTGCACAAATCTGCTGAATTCTGTTCTACATTAAAAATAAGTTCAGTGAACTCATCCAACCATTTTTTTCCAAATAGCAGTAATAGAAGTACAGATCCAGTTGACTGCAACTCTTTAAAATAAGAAACTCTGTTATTGAAGATCTTTATTCCTAGCTGTAACTCACTTCCATCTTAGGAAGAAAATTCAATCCCCTGGACATAATTAATGTTTGTGTAATATGATTTTACAGTCCTCATTTTTGTTAAAAAGGTTCCTTGTGCTAAAGATAATAAAAACCTCGGTTAAAGAATTAAATACTACATCTTATAGCTTGGATGGACACCCTCAGCTAATCCCAAACTGAGCTCTGAATATTTGGCTGGAGCTTTTCAAGTGGTGGGCAGGAAGAAGCACAAAAACCTCATTGAATTCTTTTCATCAGAGGACTTTGAAGAATTCTTAAGAGTAAGAAAATATGTTGTTTAGACAGACCTTTTACAATATTTTCATCTGGCTACACATTCTGAGAATAAAAGAAGAGAAGAAAGAGAATAAAATCAGTTGATCTGTTCTCAGTACTGAATAAGGTAGTTTGGTACTTTCCCACTTAAGGACAAAAATTGAAAGTTAAGGCTCTAGGCATTCTGTGACATTACTGATAGACCTGAAAATATATACCTGTCAGCACGTATGACATGCATAATTTGTTCTTGAAGGGGAAAATACCACATGTAAATTAATCAAATAACAGGCAAGAATACTTAATCTTGAAATATTTTTTTAACTACTAATGAAGCAAAAGAATTTCTGTTCCTGTGAAGTCTTGTTTGTGCTTTATATTTTGTCTGTTTGCTTCCCAGAAAAAAAAATAAAAGAAGAAAGACTAAATTTTTCAACCAACTAATTTCCCATTAGGGAAGTCAATAAAACTAAAGTTAATATTAGAGATAGCTAGAGGAAACAGAAAGCTATATATAGACAAAACATAGTTCAGAGATAAAACAAATACAAATAATCCAGGCTGTGGTAAATGGTGATCTGACTTTTTTAATTAGATTTTTTAAACTTCTTTATCTAATCCTTTATGTGGTCTACTTTCACATTTATTTGCAGAGCTCTCTATCTTTTCTGGTTTTCTTCCTGGATTTTTTCTCCTCTGCTGCACTCTTTTTTTCAGCTCTTATCACAAGATCTACCTTGCCCTGTGTTCATATAATTCAAATCTTAAAACCAGACATGAATTTTCCTAGACTAGAACCAAACCAAACTGAACCAAATTAAACTAAAAAAAAATTTTAAAAGAGAGTGAAGCTGCCTACTAACTACTAAACAACTGAACCATTGCTTAGTTAATGAAGGAAATGATTCAGCAGGATGAAGGGAGGAGTGGACAGAAAAGTTTGAACTAAAAAATGGTACTCAAAAATGTAATCTTTTAAATTCTAAAGTACGTAAGTATTTACTGACACATTCAGGTAAAAGCTTTTTTGTAATGTAAATTCTTACATAATATGATATGTGCAACTTAGTGAAAAAGCTTGCCAGTGTGGTGGAAAATGCAAGAGTCAGAAAATATTAATAAATATATAAAACACTGGACTTGGTAACTAAGGAGGTTTTTTGAATACCTCTCTTGATGGTGTCAATGCAAAATTTATTTCTTTATAATTTTCATTGAGAATTTCATAAGAGATAGGAAGGAGCTTTCCTCTAATGACCGTGCTATACCTTGATTTTTTCTTGAAAGTAGAAAAAGGCAAAACCAAGAACAACCCTGTCTGGTGCTCTGGCCCTGAAACCAGGATTCCCAATATTACTACCTATAGCACAATCAGTTTTATCTCTGTTTTGATGTTTGAAAGTAGTACTCTTGTTTCACATTCAAAACCTATTAGTCATAATTAAAAAAATAATCTCTGGATTAAATTCAAACAGAAACTAGAAATTAATATTTTTTGCCTTCACAGACAATTTCTCACTAATCAAAGATCAAAAATGGAAGAGGACATTGTCTGATCAGAATATATCATGTGTTACAGAAGTCCTGTTGAAACTTTTGATTTCTTACATGATACAGGAACTTAACAGCCCAATTCGCTCACTATTTCCCTTGAAACAAGGCCAGTATATCTGTATTACGCACCTTTTCTTCTTTTCCCTTTTTTCCTCTTCCATTTTTCTTCTCCTGATTGCAGGAGACACAAGAAGCTAACATTCAAGTACTCATATATCAAACTGATGCCTCAATTTCTGCAGCATGTTTGCACAGCATGTATGATCTTTTCAGAGTTTAATCCAAAATGTTACATTCTCAGGGGAGGGTGCTTTGAACCATGAAAGAAAGGTCTAGATTCTTGGAATAGCCAGGTGATTTGACTGCCTTCTTGAAATGGACAGCCTACACCAGCTGGACAGTAAATGTGATCCATAGCCACTCAGAAAAAAAAATGAGTATAGTATTGATTTCAGTAAGTTTAGGCAACTAGAAGTTATGTGAATGTACGGTGATTTTCTGCGCTAGAGAAGGCCAGTGTAACCCTCACATTGTTACAAATTATAACCTTTCTGGTGATTTCAGGGTGTTTGCTAGAACCAATACATTCTCACTGAAATAACACAAAGGAATCTGCACCTTTTTTAGTGTCTTTTCTCCAAGATCTGTTATTTTCTCTGCTGTTGGGCAACTGATATAATTAGGTACTATTGCACAGTACCTATGCAATTTAGTCTCACATCAGTTTTATGGCAAAAAAAGCATGGTGAAATCCAAATTAGATCAAATGACAGAATTTTAAAAAATCAAATTAAAACAAAATAAACCCTAAAGCTCCAACAAAACAAGTTCTCACAGAAATTATAACTTCTGGGGAAAAATTAAATACAGTGAGAGTGGATATATATATAAAACCCCAAAACAACAAATATCCTATTCTTATTGGCTTTGAATTAAGCTCCTTTGTCCATTTGAAATCCTCAGCCATAATAAGTGAATAACACAGAGTCCTTTTGAAATCTGGAATATTCAGAAATTTCTAGTGCGGTAATATTACATTTGTATGAAGGATACTCTCGAGAACTGCTGGACCTCTGCTGAAATACTTTCAATGTGTTATCTACATTCATTAATGCTCTTGTGAACTGAAATCTGCGTTAGGTATAGAATATACCTTTTAAGGACTGTTTACAGAGACCGGAGTTAAAAACCCCACAAAATCTCAATGCTATTGTGTGTTAAAAGAGGAATTAACACAGTTATTTAATGTTATTTATAATATTATGTTGTTCTCAGCTTATATAAAAAGATTTATTTAAGAAAGGGCAATAAAAATGACACTTCTTTTGCTGAAAAAATTACCCTAAAATATGAAAATTCAGAAATCAGAACTTTACTAGACAGTGTCCTTTCTTTACACTGCTCTTTCATGTTATACAACCATTGGATTAAATAAAAATCAATATAGATTAAATGAACCCCGCATTTATGTAGACTATTAAAAAGAAGAAAAATTAATATTAATGTAGTTCAATTGTTTCTTTTCTTTATTACATGGCACTTTTAATCTATAGAAATATCAATATTTTAATGATGGAGTCATTAGCTGTGTTATTTCACTGATGTAATTCCACTACTGTCATACCTTTCCAAAATAATGTTGAGAACAGACAAATATCTGACAAATAAGTACACAAGCAACAGTACTCTCCATTTCAAAAGTGTACCTGATAAATCCAACAAACTAAAAATGTTAAAAAGAAGCCAGGAAAAGGAACTTTCATTCGTCATGCATGAAAGAATATCTCAATTAGTTTTGCTTGCCAGTTGTACAAAATTCTATGTGTTTCCTGAGAACATTTGTTTTCCTATTGAAGAGCTGTACTTCCCAAATGATAGACTCCAGAACCAGCGTTTTGGAAATTGTTAGATGGAGCAGAGACTGCAAGGTCATCAGAACTAAAGTGTTTGCAGGAGACAGTTCAATTTTGACAGGGTTGTGACAGAAAGGATGCAGGCTTCCAAAAGTAATCTTCAATGCTGTCTCACCCAGCTGCCTTCTATGAAGGCTCTTGGTGAATTTCCAGGCTACCAACACTTCAGTAGTCCACATGGCAAGCTGTTGAGCTGTGAGCCCTGGCTGCCAGGTTGCTCTGTCTAGCCAAGACTTCAAGGCTCTTGGCTTCCTCTCAGCTTGCCTGGCAGAGAGTTGAGAACCTCCCCCAAACTTGCATTTCCAACTCCAAGTATCCAGCTGCTCAGCAGACCAAGCTATGGTGGGCTGTGATCAGGGTCTACCTTCCCAAGTGGAGATCAAGATACTTTGTAACTTCTAGGATCCTTAGCATCCCAGCCAGAGAAGTTTTCTCTATCATGTTTGCATGGCCAAGCTTTGGTGGTGGAGGTGTTACAGGGGTGGCTTCTGTGAGGAGGTGCCAGAAGCTTCCTCCATGTCCAGCAGAGCCAGTTCCTGGCAGCTCCAAAGATAGATGTGCTGCTGACAAAGGCTAGGCCAACTAGAGATAGTGATAATGCCTCCTTCTTAAATCTGTGATAACAGATTCAAGAAGGAAAGAAAAAGAAGTTATTGCACAGATGTAATTGTGGCCAGAGAAGAGTGGAGTGAGAACATGTGAGAGGAAGAACTCTATGGGTACCAGGGTCAGTGGAGAAGGAGAGGGAGGAGCTGAGATTCCTCTGCAGCCTGTGGTGCAGACCATGGTGAAGAAGCTGTGTCCCTGCAGCCCATGGAGGACCCCAGGTGTGGAGAAATGGCTCGTAGAGCAAGGTGGCCATGGAATGCTAGAGTCTGTGTCTCTGGAGAGTTTGCCCCTGCAGAGCATAGAAAGGGCATTGTGCGAGCAGAAGGCAGAATTTTGAAGATAACTGCAAGGACGATGTCCTTGGTGGTCTGGAAAGTACCGAGGCCTATGAAAGAGGGATTGTAGTCAAGAGAATAGAAAAAACCAGATTGTAGGGACCACGAGCGGGTGGGAACAGGTTGATGTGACTGTACAACTAACCAATAATAGAATGGCAAGTAGTCTTACTAACCAATGATTTTATGACATGTAACATTGCTAGGTGCTGCAAAAATGTACTTAAGGCTGTGAACCTGAAAAATAAATGGATTGAAGCTTGCTATTGATCATATTGGTCATTGACTGCTTTTTCCCCTTGTTGTTGCGGAAGAGTTACGGTCCTTTCTCTTAAATGAGGTTTCTCTTAAGTGAGGTTTCTCTTGAGTGAGGTTTTCTCTTGAGTGAGGTTTCCTGCAACATTGGTGACAGTGTGGATTTTACAATAAGTGACATTCTGCGACACCCAGGGATGCAGAGATCCACCTGCAGCCCATGAGCAGACTCATGCCAGAGCAGGTGGATGCCCAAAAGAGGGCTGTGAAGACATGGGATACTCCTGTTGGGTCAGGGGCCTGGCAAGGACCTGCAGACCTGTAGAGAGAGGAGCCCACGCTGGAGAAGGTAAATGTTTTAGACATCACAGAACACCAAAGACATAAAACTGCTTATTGTCACAGCTATATAACTCAGTAGAAGTATTCCCAGAAATATCTCTCTTGATATTTTCCATTGCCTGAACAATAACTTATGGCTTTGACACAACTCTATGGGACATTGAAATATTGAGATTGTATTTCAGGTTTCAGGCAAACCAGCTTCTCTAATCAACAGAATATTCTTGCTCTTTAAATTGGTTTTGCAGTCTTTGTCTTAATAATAAAAGACAAAGAAAAAAAAAAAAGAAAAGAAATCAACTTGTGTTCTGTAGTTTCATTAGAATCCTGACTTTTCTTTTTTAAAACTTTAATTAATACTCCCATTCTTTGGTGTCTTCAGAGGAGTATCAATTATGTGGTGCTGACACAAAAACTTTTTCAACTCAAATTTGTTTCATGGCTTTTTTCAATTAAAGAACCTATACTCTGTGAAAGCTACATCTGTCTGTTTAAGTAAAAGATAATTTGTCCCTCAGAGCTATACAACTGAAGAAGAAAAAAACCCCTCTGATCATTTCCAAATGAATCACTGGAAAAAAGTCAAAGGGAAAGAACAGGCTGGTTTTCTCAAGTTATATATGAATGCAGATTTTCCTTCTTGTATCTCATTCTACCACAATATCATCTAGTTTCTCAGACAGTACTTTCAATCTGCTCTCATTCTGTTCTTCAGCCCACTGTAAAGAAAAATCTTTATTAGGATCTTCTAATAATCTTTTGTCCTATTTGACATGTTTACTTCTTTTTACAATGTGATCTCAAATTAGGAATTACAATGGAATACAATATACAACTTTCAAAATAATATATTGGCCCAGCAGATTTAGGTCTGTTAGAAAGCTTTCTCTTATTTTCTTTTTCTGATTTTGTGTGAATTTTTTCCCCTGATTTTTGTTCTTTTTCTACAATCTTCCTATACTCACCATTTTTGATCAGGTATGTAACCCGTTTTACTACATCTGAGGTTTCATTTGCAGCATCTAAGCTACTAGAATCCAAACCACAGTCCTCCTAGCTCAAAATGAACATTGTTAACTCTTCAGCTTTTAACAGCACTCATGTCTATGTGGCAGAAACACATCCAGGGTGCTCATATCCCACATGTTCCTTACATCTTCTCCTGCCTTTGCGTTCAGACTGTTTTGGGCTTCCATGTGAAAAGACAGAGAGGAACAGAGAGTAAAGTTTCTCCATACTTGTTTTTATTTGCATAATCATCAACCATAAATCTTCCAAATCTACCTTTAGCTACTGTTATATCTTCTGTGAGATAAAATAATTATACTTCCTTTTTAATTTCATACTGAACATCATATAAAACTCACTCTGAGTATCTACATATCTTATGTGCAATATGAGTCATTTTTCTATGCAACAAAGCTGGAGGCTGCCTCTTCAGAGACTAGAAAATGAAACTTATCATAGTGTCTGTGCTGCCTTCATGATGCTGACTCATCAGCTGGCATTATCCAGTAGTGAGTGCTAAGGGAGTTAAAATATAAATGGAGAATAAAATACTGGAGGAAAGCAGAGTAAAATGCAAATTGAAGATTATATTTCATGGGAAGTAATTTCACAGGACTGGAAATGGCTCTATGCTCTAAATCTGTAATAACAACTTTAAAGCCATATGCTGTGTTGAATTGGTACCTCTCCCATCTTGCATTAGGGTTGAAATTTGAGATACTGAAGGCTTGAAATTTGCCTTTTTAAAAAGTCAACATACTTTCTTAAATTATAATTATATTATCAGGGCTCACAGAGGGCTGAGGTAGCTGGATCCTTCTGGAATACAGGAACTTGTATATTTTTTGATCCCTGACCATAATTCCTGAATAGTCAGCAAGAGTTTATAAAGCTTTTCTTCTTTTATGACCAGAAAATACCCAGAGAGGAAGATCTCTGCCATTGCCTTAATAAAGTCATAAAATGATGAACAAATAAAACCAGGTCAGTGAAAAAAATCCTTAACGGGGAAGAAAGGGGAAGAGAAAGGGGAAGAGAAAGGGGAAGAGAAAGGGGAAGAGAAAGGGGAAGAGAAAGGGGAAGAGAAAGGGGAAGAAAGGGGAAGAAAGGGAAAAAAAGGGAAAAAAAGGAAAAAAAAAGGAAAAAAAAAGGGAAAAAGGAAGGAGAAAAGGAAGGAGAAAAGGAAGGAGAAAAGGAAGGAGAAAAGGAAGGAGAAAAGGAAGGAGAAAAGGAAATTAAAAAAAGAGGGAAAGATATATACAATGTGAAACACTTCGGCTTCTCTAAGAAGTCATGAGCAAGAGGAAAGTGAAGGAAGATAAGAAAAATAGTGTGAAATAGTTATGGAAAACCACAAAGTAATCACAACAGGATGCCTTGATATTGTCTTGCTATCTTTTCACTGTGATGTTGTATCCATACAAGACTACATAAGGTCATGTCAGGATGACATATTGCAAATATTTTGTAATTCTCCATGACTATTAATTGACCTAATCATCTCTTCAGCTCTTCACTGTTGTATACCCCTCAGTAAGGTTTTCAAAGCAATATATATAATGTCCTTTAAAATTTCACACTTCTGTATGCTCAATTATTTTTCAGTTCACTCTTTACAGAAGCTGGTCTGGAATGAATTACCTTGACGCTTGGGGAAAAAAAAATTGCAGGTAGTTTCTTATTTTATAAAGCCATGGATACATTAAAAATTAGGCAAGAATTGGCAGAGCAGGGAAAAAGTGCTTGAATAGAACTTTCAAAAATTTTGTCTTAAGGGGCAACTCTAGGTTAACCAGAGACATTCATTAGAAAAAAAATAGAATTAATGGTATTAAGCATAACACATTCTTTTTAAATTTCTTATCCTTTTTTAATTTGAATTCATGCCCCTAAGAGAAAAAATATATTCTTGCGAAGCCCATGAAGCAAAGCCCTCATGATCAAATTTATCCATGAGAATTGTTTGTATTCCATTTAGAAATCAAGAAGCATTTCCTTTATTTCAACAAAATAAAGTGACAGGGGTCTAAGTGGTGACAGATAATAGAGCCATATGCTCAGCAGAATAAGAATAACTCAGGCAGAGTATTTCCTGCCAACGACTTACCCATTCTCTCATTTGCAATGACGATATTGGTGGGAAACAGAAGCTGAGTTACATCCAAACTAACAGATGTCTCTCAAGAAGTGGCCTTTTCTATACTTAGCAGATCTACACAGTTCAGAGCGCAGTAATCCCTCTGCGTCACAGACATATATGGCACCTAATCCCTTTTCTTTGCATGGATACAACAAATGGCACAACCAGTAAATATTTTTTTTGTCACTAATCAATAAATATCTTCAAAATTACATATTATTACTATTCCAGCTTCAAAAAGAGAGGAAGACTTAGCATTTCCTCATCTGTAAATTACCTGCTTAAAACAGTTTTTTGTTTACATTTTCCCTTCCTAGCAAAGACATAATATAGCCACAGCTGCCATAAAATAGGTCTCACTGATGCAAATGATATCAAGAACAAGTTTTCTATTTTTACAACAGCAGAGCTTTCTAAATTGATACTTAAGCTCCTGAAAAAAATATCCTGGATTTCCAAATTATTAAGAAGTGAGCTCAAAGTTATTTTTTAAGAAGTTATTAAGTAGTAAGGACAATATGGCTTAGATAACAGATGCACATTTAAGTGTTAATAGAAAGTCATTGTTAGAAATATTTGTAACAGATAGGTTTATAATTTTTGTTGTAATAGAAAAATAAGTACCTTGGCTGAGACGATAATGTGGTTTCTAATGACCAGATTAATTCCACAAGGAGAAAAACTGTAAGCATCAAGACAGTTTAAGGGTATATCTATCTATATCTAATCTATATCTATATGTATATATCTATATCTACATCTTTATCGGTATCTATATTGTGGAAACAGCATCATTTGAGTTAGACAATATATTACATGGCTGGAATACTGAATGTTACACATGGAGTGAATAAAAGAAGAAAGAAATTAAGTTTTTGGGAAGCTTTCACATATGTTCTATGACAGAAATTTGATATCTATTTTGTTTATAAAACCATTAAAAATGACAAATTATAATACATGCAATTTTACAGTAGAAAATCCATAACAGGAAAAACTACAATGCAAATTACAATGCAAAATCCAATCAGCTATGCTTATCTTTCAGTATAGGCTCCTAAATCCTTTTAACAGTACTGAAAGTGTTGTACACATGTAACTGGGAGAATTCAAACCTTATAATTTGTTGATGCCTTTTTTTTTCTATGGTCTTCAAAATTTCTGTAAATTTTATTGGGGATGTATAATTATAAAAGCAATTTTCTCTTCAGTAGTAAATACTCCAGTGAAGCAAACCTCTTACATTATGTTACATTGTTATTAGAATAGAAATGCAGCAAATCCAGGCCTGTAATCTGCCAAAGTTGGCTTTAAATATGACTGAAACTGCCAAGATATATTTAATTAAATATAACTTGCTGTGGATGTTTTATATTTCCCCTTTATTGTTCCCTTTATTTTTACTTACCTGAGAAATAGGATTTTGATTAAGTTTATATACCAAAAGCTGGGGCAAATCATTATCAAATTTCCTTTACACTGATTCTGAATTCATTCAACTATGATACATGACTGTGTACTTTTCAAAATAATCTTCCATATTTTGTGTCACAGCAACTATGATTTTGTTTCATGTGGTAATTAATAGTAATAGGAGTTCCTGTTAGACATAAACCATATTTTGAATGCAGAAATAGAAAATCTGTAAATTACCTTGTCAAGACTCATAAATCATCTGCCATCCAAAGTGTGTAGCTCATGTGCACTGTTCTCCCTTTGTGCTTTCAAACACACTTCATGCTTCCAAAAACAAGAAAAAAAAGTTACACACAGCATCCACTTACAGAGTAGATGAAAATTACTTGAGAAAGTCATGGACAATAAAACATCAGACAAAAACAAGGACAAGGGAAACTGCAGCTGACAGAACTCGTTGACTATCAGGTTTAACATCAACATACCAGGAGCTCAAGAGAATTTTCACTGACTCTACAATGAACTTTGTCACCATTCAACCTCTGTGTGTAACATACACCTAGTTACATTTCTGTGTCACTATTTTAATTGCACTCTGTTGCAGAACGGCAACACGTATTGTAAGAAATCCACACTGTCGCCAATGTTGCAGGAAACCTCGTTTAGGAGACACCTCGTTTAGGAGAAACCTCATTTGAGAGTCACCTCGTTTAGGAGACACCTCATTTGAGAGTCACCTCGTTTAGGAGAAACCTCATTTGAGAGTTACCTCGTTTAGGAGAAGCCTCAGTTAAGAGTCACCTCACTGAAGAGTCACCTCACTTAAGAGACAGGCGCCATTTTCCGTCGGTGAATGAAGCAAGACACACAAATCAATATGATTTATAAGCAAGCTTCAATCCTTTAATCGTCAATTCGAATTCGATAATCCCTTATTCATCAGGTTTACAGCCTTAAGTACATTTTTGCAGCACCTAGCAATATTACATGTCATAATATCATTGGTTAGTAAAACTACTTGTCATTCTATTATTGGTTAGTTGTACAGTCACATCAACCTGTTCCCACCCTCTCGTGGTCCCTACGATCTGGTTTTTTCTACTCTTCTGACTACAATCCCTCTTTCATAGGCCTCGGTACTTTCCAAGCCACCAAGGACATCTTCCCTGACTACAATCCCTCTTTCATAGGCCTCGATACTTTCCAGGCCACCAAGGACATTGTCCTTGCAGTTATCTTCAAAATTCTGCCTTCTGCTCGCACAATGCCCTGCCTGTGCTCTGCAGGGGCAAAATCTGCAGAGACAGAGACTCTGGCATTCCATGGCTGCCTTGCTCCTCGAGCCATTTCTCTACAGCACTCCAACTCCACCATTCTGACCAATTAACAGCATATGGTGGATCCTTTTTATTAAAGAACATTCAAGATAAAGTTCTCCTTAACTAGGCTTTGGTAACATCAAGAGCACAGTTAAGATTGAATTGCAATTTCAAAAAGCATTGCGACTGAGTGTGAAAACACAATTTACATTTTGAATATTCCATATTATTCTAATTTTAATACAGAGCTGTAGCACATAAAAATATTAGCAATTAACATTTACTCTGTGCAAGATACCTGGCTACAGGAAAGACAGTGAAGGGCAAAGCCTCAAGGGAGTATCTTGGCGCAGGAACTCAGCTGGCATCTGATTTTTACCTCAGACCAATGAAAATGTGAATTAACAATACATAAATAGTTGCATGATAATGTAAAACAAAAAAACAACTCCCAGTAAAAAAACAATGAGATGCCAGAGAGGCACCTCAGCCCAGTTTCTTCAGGAAATTAATCTTATGTCTGCTGTTTGTGTATGCGTCAGTTAGGACATCAAGTTATCTCATTGTGGGGGTGACCCAATCTGCTTTCTCTATGAAGATCAATGGCATCACTTGGGTGGATTTTCCCCCTCAGGACAGCGAGCCTGAGGGGGAGGGAGAAGGCGAGGCTGCGGAATTCCCCACATTTCCTGTCTCTTAAATTGCCCTTCAAAGCTTTGGTTACGCCCCTTTCCCCTCCTAGTTTACACCCCTTTCCCCTCCCAGTTATTTCATACACGTTAGTTGCTGGAAAGTTCTTCGTTCTTTGTACCCCCATTGGTTCGTTTAAATGCACCCCTCCCCTTGTTTCATTTTATTGGACACATGCAGTTCTGTAATCCTTCCCTGTTGGTTAATCTGTTGTTCCTCCCCGTGGACTTCCCCTTTCTGCTCCCCTTAAAACCCTCTGCCACGGTTGTTTCTTTGTTCTCCCTTTGGGAAATAAAGGCTTGGTTTCCATGGTAACGGAACCCCTTCCCATCTCCTTTACCCCGTGGCGTTGCTACAAAGTAATCGCCTGCTGCCAGACCCAGCTGAGGTCTCTGCAATCGGCTCCAGCCTTGTGAGCCGGAGCCAGCCCCTGGATTACAAGGGACGCAGAAGTGCTCTCCGCTGAGGCACACGTGTTCCCGTCACACGCTGACCACCGGGCGGTCAAGCAGGCAGCGACATCTCATACCCCCTCTCTTAGCATTCCCTTGCCAGCATTGGTGAGAGAAACCCAGGTGCCTGGGCCAAAGGGTGAAATCAGATGCAAATGTAAAAAAAATTACAGATTTGTTGTTCTGCTGTAAACAGAACTCCACTGAACTTTTGCATGGCTGCTCAAAAGGAGCACTCTACAATCACAATCATCTCATTTACTATTTTCTTCTCCCAGGTTCACCCTGTTTACCACCTTCATTCCCTCCAAAATAATGGGCAACCTCTGTTTCACCTTTCCCCATTTGCTACAGTTTTATTGACTTTATATCTTGATTTCTTATTTATCATATAGTTGCTCACATAAGCATTATGCTGAAAGAAAGATAAATAACCTGCACAGATTTTTCTGAATTGATTCACTGAATGTACTTAGGACAAGAACAATTAAGCACCTGGTTGGTCCTTAAGCACACAGCTGCTATTACAGGTTACCTTTTAAAGAGCTGAGTGCAGCTGAGCCCTAAACACATGACAAATGATGTGGTTTGTGGGAGGGTGTAGCAAACAAGCAAAAAAGGCAACTGGCCTACAAGCTTGTTTTTCGGTATTGGACACATGGTGCTGAGCTGACTGGAGCAGAGGAAGGTCTGCAGTTGGCAGGAGGGAAGTTGCAGACTCCACCTGCTCACTGAGAAACTTTTGCTTCTGTAAGACAGGTCACCATTCCCACTGGTGGCATCTGTCTTTGGAAAGGGCTCACATTCCCCTCTGTCTGCTACCCAGAAGAAGCTTGAGAAAGATGTGATTGTACAGATAAGACTGAAATAATGTTTTTTCTGGGTCTGAACAGGAATAAATCCTGAGAGTGATTTTGTTTATAGAGTAACTGCAAATCATCTGTTACAGATTACATAACTTGAGCTCTTCTATATTTAAATATTTATTACTGTGTTGTAGTATAAGACTTGTCAACTCTTAAGAGAAAGATATAGACAACTCTAGAAAGGGATTCATCCTGTTCTAAAATGAGTTTCTGAAATCAGTAACATGAAGCTCATGAACTCTGTGGAAGCTCATTTCTGTCTTAATGGAGCCTTAGGTCAGATGCCTATTTATTTAGCTAAAGTATGTTAGAGGAAACTCACCCAAAGAATGTTTTCTTTATATCAGTGCAACAATGCTTATACCAGAACTTCATATTCTGACAATTCCTAAGACATAGGTAAGCATAAACTTAAACATGAATTTGAAAGATAGACTGTCAAAAGGAGTGATTAAAAGAAGGCAATTATATGGGAATAGATAAAAGATGAAAAACTGTAAATAATAGAAAATAGCTTCTTGTGTGAAAAAGGTTGTGCTTAATAATTATAAATAAAAAAATTGTTACCCTTCAATGACTTGCTATAATTTCAGCTTGATAAGAAAATAACATTTTTTAAAGTGATAAAACAAAGGTGTTGAATAATTTACTTTTTGTTTGCAAAATAGAAAATAAGCTTATATCAATACTCTTTACAATGAAAAACTGTAAATAATAGAAAATAGCTTCTTGTGTGAAAAAGGTTGTGCTTAATAATTATAAATAAAAAAATTGTTACCCTTCAATGACTTGCTATAATTTCAGCTTGATAAGAAAATAACATTTTTTAAAGTGATAAAACAAAGGTGTTGAATAATTTACTTTTTGTTTGCAAAATAGAAAATAAGCTTATATCAATACTCTTTACAAAGAAAAAATATTCATTATTTAGGTCAGATCAGATTTAACTGCTTTCCTCATACTAGATAGTGATTAATATTTCATAAATGATTGCATTATATTCTTCACTTCGTATTGGCTGGTTCTGTCACTATGTTTTTCATATTAAAAAAAATCTTAGCATTAATGACAAAAATGGAGTAAGTCATCCTTACTCCATGTTGTTGTCATAGACCAGCAGAACTTGAGGATTTACCTTATTGTGGAAAAGATTCAATTGAAAACAAACATTGGGGACATCTGTATTACAATGGAATTTTAAAACATATATCTGAATGTTGAAAGCTTGAAGTATTTAGGTTTTCTTCTGCTTTTGAATTATTTCTTAAGTGCTATTGAACATATTTTCATTATTGTACTCTCTGTGTAATGGAACAAAAAACTCTGGCAAGTGTTTTATTTTCACCCTTATTTAGACAGAAAGTGCATTTAAGCATTTGTCATTTTCTATAAAATATGAGTTTCCCATACATTAGTGAGAGCCAATTTAGATATAAATACTACCTTCTTATATTCATTTGCAAATGATTATTATTACTTTTTCTGAGAAGCAGAAAATAATGTGAGAGGGTGTAACTTGTTATTGTTGATTCTAGTTTTCAAAATCTTTCGCTTAAAACACATAAAGACTGATATGTTTATCAAAGTAGCAGCAAATAGTTTTTAATAATGTTGATAACATAGTATGTTTTCTTACATTATACTTCCTTGTTATAATTTGATGTATTTTAAGTCACATTTTAGCATGATAAGAACATAAAAGAATACTTGCAATCTTCAATGAGGTGATTTACCTTTCTAAGCCCTACATTGTGCTAGGTATAGGTGTCTACACATTTGTTGCATCAGATTGCTTTTTCCTTGAAAAATCTGTCTTAGAAGTTCATATTTGTATTGGCTGCAAATAACACCGTCAAGGGTGTCTCTCATTTGTTGACGTCTGCAGAGGCATTTCCTCTGACACAAACATATGGTGAAATAGCATCTGTTTTTCAAAATAAGACCTTACCACTTGATCTTAGTTACCTTAATTGGAGCTTTAGGAAGTAAGGAAATTAAAAAATTGAATGACCATGGTATGAGAAAAAAGGTATGTAAGTTCTTTGTTTCGTGTTGTATTCTATCATGCAAGTTTGTTTTGCGTGCTCAGATCATTGTGTGCAATTTATATTGTAAATATACTACTGTTATTATTTCTTACACTCCAGATCTGGAGTTTATTGCAACATGACAATCAGATGACAGTGAAACAAGTTTAGTATTGTTTTTGCTGCTGTGCCTAAAACGTCTAGTCCTGAATAAGGATGTGTCAACAGAGACTGGATCTGTGTTGAATTAATCTTGTCTAGCTTCAGGTGTTCAAATGAGGCTCAAGAGTAGTAGTGTAGTGCTGATATTTAATAATCTACCTAAAAGAAAGGAACAGACTATCTGTGCAACTCCGTGCATCTAAGATTTACTTGAATTATGAGATCCGTCTGAATAGTCCATATAAAACTTTATGATCTATGTATATAAGCATTTACAGGGTTATTGAACTTATGTTCAAGCATCAATAGACCATGAATATCCCACTTGACATAAGGCTTGTGCTCATGAGAAAAATTCTCTTGATCATTTGGCTGGGTTGATGCAACCTTCTCTGTAGAGACACTTTTATTCTCATTTTATTAAATTTATTGACATTGGAAATTACTTTTCTTAATCAAAATCAATATTAGGAATTCTTTAGCAAAACGAACAGTTACTATGCCTACGGTGTTGCAATGAATACAACTTTGAAGTACAAATGAGGTCAATTTTTTTTAGATAAGCATGGACTGTAAACTCACAGATTCAGAAAATATGGCACAAAAAGCAAAATGTTTCTAAATTGGGTTTGAATGGCCAGGTTTTGGGAATCTGGAGGTTACAAGGGTGGCTTCTGTGAGAAGGAAGGTGCCAGAAGCTTCCTCCATGCCCAGCAGAGCCAATGCCAGCCAGCTCCAAGAATGACCTGCCTCTGGCCAAGGTCAGGCCATCATTGATGGTGGTAGCACCTCTGGGATAACACATTGGAGAAGGGGGGAAAAAACCCCAGTGCAATGGCAACAACATTGGTAGCCAGTGAAGAGAGGAGTGAGAATATATGACTGAGAGAGAAACATTTCTGGAGACACCAAGGTCAGTGAAGAAAGAGGGGGAAATTAATCACCAGCACCCTGCAGCCCGTGGTGCAGACCATGGCGAGGCAGCTGTGGTGCTGCAGCCCATGGAGGCCCATGGAGGAGGAGATCCCCCTGCAGCCTGCAGAGAGCCCCATGTCAGAACAGATGGACACCCAAAGGGGGCTGTGACCCTGGGGGAAGCTCACACTGGAGCAGGGTCAAGCAGAACCTCTGGACCCACAGAGAGAGGAGCCCACTCTGGGCAGGTTTGAGGGCAGGACTGTGGCCCTGTGGGGACCCACGCTGGAGCAGTTTGTGAAGAACTGTAGTCCATGGGAAGGATTCGCACAGGAGAAGTTCCTGGAGAGCTGTCTCCTGTGGGAGGGACACCATGCTGGAGCAGGGGAAGAATTTGAGGAGTCTTTCCCCTGAGGAGGAAGGTGTGATATGTGATCACAATGTGTGTGTGATGAACTGACCTCCGACCACTTTTCCCCTCCTCCACTGCTGAGGGGAAATGATAGAGAAATCAGGAGTGAAGCTCAGCCTGGGAAGAAGGGAGAGGTGAAGGTGTTTAAATTATCTTTCATTACCCTACTGTGATTTGATTGGCAATAAATTACACTAATTTCCCCAAACTGAGCCCATTTTTCCATGATGGTAATTGGTGAGTATTTTCCCCCTGTCCTGATCTCGACCCATGAGCCTTTTATTGTATTTCCTCTCCCCTGTCCAGCTGGCAAAGAGCAGCTTTGGTGGGTGCCTGACATTCAGGCAGGTTCAAACAGTTTCTCTGCAAAAATGTGGATTTGTTTTCCTGTGCCTGCTGAAAGGCAGACCCAGAGTACTTGGTTAAAACAAAGATGTAATTGTAAATTTTCACCTATAATGAAAAGTGCATAGATGATAATAGATTATTAGGGGAAAAAAAAATAGTGCTAATAAAACACAGATAAACCAAAGCAACCAAACCAGTATTACCCCACCACATTTCCTTATCTAGTTTGCTTTTATATTTCTGTTCAAGCTTTCCTTTTTTAATCTTCATTGACCTTTTTCACAACTTCTATACTAAAAAAGGGAAAGATTGACCTATCCCTTAAACCTCCAAATTATTTCATGTGTTATTTCATTGCAAATAAAAACAGGAGCAGATTCCTGATAATTTCCCTAAGTATGAATATATATTACATTCTGAGATATTTGCCCTTCCATATATATAGGCTATATTCAGACTTGAAATGATCAATAGAATACTTGCTTTCATTTTAGTTTCTGATTTTCTTTAATAAAAAGGATTTTAAAAATTATTAATAAAGGTAAATTCTGGTACCTTTAACAACAAGTTCTTTCTGTACAGTCACATAGATTTGTTTATATCTGCTGAGACACTGTTTCTCCTATCTATTCAAGAAAAGGGACTTTTTTTGAAATAAGGTCTAACTTCTGCACAATGACTTCATTTAAAAATTCTGAACATTTTCTCACTTTTTTATTCCTCATCTATTATATTTTAATGTTCATTGATTCTGTTTATCTAAAGATATTTTTAATTCCTGGAGCTTCATTTTATCCCGTAGCTTCTTAATGGATTTTTAATAAGCCCTTATGCTTTTCCACTTAAAATTCACTGTGATTATAAAAAACTTCACCTGTTTTTTAATGTTACATTTTCTTTAGTAAAACTTTCAGAAGGGATTGGAGAATTGGTCCACTAACTTTCTCCCTTTTTCCCCTAATTTTCTAGTGGTAAAGACATTAGTAAATTATTGTTTTGCACACGTCCTTGTCTGAAAGGTTTGTTTATTCTTCTTGGTTGGTTCAATTAAGGTATTAAGTCAAGCAGTGAATGTAGAACAAGAATTTTAATCTTTCTTTTCTGAAAAGGACAACTAGTTACTCCTCGTATGAATAATAACCAGTGTACTTTTTCTTTTTATCCTCAGTATTTTCCACGTCTGAAGTCAATGCAATGAAATTGCTCATTCTGAGATTAGGGCCATTGTTTCTGTGCTCACCATCTCTATTTAGCAAGAGGAAAAAGCCACATTTGGCAGTGTTTTGAAGAAGTGAAATCACCTGTAGGATTTAAAAGCTTTTTTACACACAGTAACAGGAATATTTTCTAATGAATAGTTACTGTATATGCATGTTGTTGGGAGGGGGGATAGTATTGTCCTGTTTGCTTGATTAATTTATTTCCCTTTGATTTAAATTAATATAGTCTCAGGGTGGTTGTTGCCAGTTGTATCCTTATAGGTCAATGTATTGTATATGTGTTAGGTGGCTTAAATGTTTAAAATCATGAGTTTTGGAGACTGTATGATTAAGAAAATCACTGACTAAATAAGAACAGATTTAGACCACAGGACACTCAGATGTGACAAAGTGGTATGTAATAGCTTTTTTCTGTCATTATTATTTTTGGAGGAATTTTTCTTTTTTCTCTGAGTGGTATTTGTCCAAAGAAAAGTTGGTTTGTGTTTTTTTCATAGACTTTATGTGTTTGCTTTTTGAATGTGAAGATTTTTGAATCGATACAGTACCTGATCTGGCTTCCAACAGCCTGTGGAAATCCAATATGAAATTCATTTAATCATTTCTAATCCTCCAGCAATATTCTTACCTTTTTCAATTCCTGTGCAAGTGGAGCTCATCACAAGGGACACAATTTATCTAGCTGTCTGGGCTGTTCAGAGAGGTGGTAGATGTCCCATTCCTTGAAACTTTCGAGGGCAGGTTGGATAGGGCCTCAGAAAATTGATCTAGTTGAAGACCTTGCTGCTCATTGCAGGGATGGTTAGAGTAGATGACATTTAAACTTCCAACCCAAACTGTTCCATGGTTCTATGATTTTTTTTTGGTGTCTGTTCTTCTACAATACTGAGGAGATACTAATGATACACTTTATAACATCACATTCTGCTTTCCATCCTATTTTATTTATATCTTGCTTCATATATTTTTCACAAATAATCTAAATTTCTGTGATGGATTTAGTGTTATATAGTCAAGACTTTTTGGTTCATGGATTTAAATGCATTGGTTTTAGTCTTATCTACAACACACCAACTATACATTTTCAAATAATGATTTGTTATTTCCTCAAACCATCGCTTCTTACATCTTGGTCCAGTCTTAATCTCACTTTGCAAGTATTTTAGGCCTTACCCATGTAGTCGAAATGCAAATACTAAAGAATAAATGGGAAAGAGTTTCATGAAAGGATCTCCAGCTGTTATAAATAATTACTAATCATCACCAAAGACTGATATTTAGCTAAAGTCTAAAAATTGCTGTTTTATTCACAACAGCTTACAGTCAGAGCATTTTCAAGATTTCCAAACAGAAGCCTGAGTAAAAAACATTATGGTAATCCATCCCCACTACCCCAGAGGTTTCTCTTTATGGATTTGACAGTTTTTATAACTAACTTGTCAATCAGAGTCTGAACCTTCTTAGCTTTTGTTTTATGTTTGCATCTCCCAGGAAGTGTCTTTGCGTAAATAGGTTGCTGTAGTTATGCTCTGAAATGAGCAGTGTGAATAGATTCCTCATCTTGCTTAAACATGAGACAGTCTAGTAGTTCAAAATATGACACTTAGCACTGCTCTGGAATGGAGCATTCATTGACAGAGTTCTGATAAATCCACCAGGAGCTGTGCTGGACTGGGTGAGGATACCGTCTGGTTACCAGCATTTGGTACTTAGTGTTTCTGTTCAAGTGTTGATGTTGAAAACATAATAAAGTGTCATTAGTTAATTACCCTTCTGTGTAATCTCTTTTTTTCATGGAGTTTGATCATCTCTTCTGGGAGTGTCTCTACTTTTACCTCTCTTCCAATGTCACCCTTGATAAATATTACTTTTTACCTCTCTATTTTAATTTAAAGTCCTCTTCTGTTTCTCCGAAAACATTAAATATTCCTTAGTTTTATGCAACTGTTACAGGATGATAGACTGGTTTGGGCTGGGACAGAGTTGATTTTTTTCACAGTAGCTATGGAACTCTGGTTTTTGTTTGTTCTGAAAACAGTGTTGATAATACAGGGATATTTTAGCTACTGCTGAGCAGTGGTTACACAGAGCCAAGGCCTTTTCTGCTTCTCATACCACCTTGGCAGTGAGGAGGCTGTGGGTGCACAAGGGGTTGGAAGGGGACAGAGCCCAGACAGCTGACCCCAACTGAACCAAGGGATATTCTCTACCACATGGCATCATGCTCAGCAATAAAGGCTGGGGGAAGAAGGAGGGCTCTTGTCAGGCACAGAGCTTGCCTTCCTAAGTCAACATGATGGTGCCCAGCCTTCCCTGGGGGTGGCTGAACACCTTCCTGCCCTTGGGAAGTGCTGAATGAATTCCTTGTTTTGCTCTGCTTGTGTGTGAGACTTTTGCATTACTGACTACCTTGTCTTTATCTCAACCCATGATCCTTCTCATTTTTGCCCTTCTGGTTCTCCTCCTCATCTCCATGGGGTGAGGTGGTGGTAAGCAGACAGATGCATGGTGCACAGCTGCCAGCTGGTGTTAACCCACAAGTGGTGATTAACTCTGATACATTTCGTATATTTCTTTCAAGTTTTTGCTTATTTCCCTCTCTTTTTATAATTATACTCTTATGCTTTTAAAAATAATTTTCTTGTCTTAAACCTTTGTTTTCCATCCATTTCATTCATTTTTAATGCTATTTTGTTATGCTATACATTGGGTTTTTTCCCTTAAAATTTTACAGATGAAAATGCAACATGACTTTTATAAAATCTAGTACTTATCCCAGAGGTACTACTCTCTATGTAGTTGTACCACATAGAGTTAGTCGTCAGTAATAGCTGACTAGTTATTTGTGTCTTAACGTAGCACAATTTCTTTATTTTAATGAAGAAATCTTAATCTAATTTCTTATTTTTTCTCAAAGTTGTAGAATCACTCTCATGTCTTCAAAGATTCTGGGAAAAACACTGCATTTTCATTTCAAAGTACTTATCCATACACTATATGGGGTTGTTTTGAAAGAAAACTAGAGGTTCACAGTCTGTGAACACAGTCATTGCCTGGGGCAGAATTTTCAGTGTAGATTGATTGCTTGAGTTTTAATTTTCTTGCTTTTCTTCTTCCTAAATACATTGCCAATATTTCAGGTTTCCTTTTTTTTTGCCTGCATTGGTATCCCTAAGTTTGAATAAATCCAGTTATAAAGCAAAGGAATTGGTTTGTTACCTTCAATCAAAATAAGGTAGCTAGAAAAAAAATCTTAGTTTTCATTTGTCATCATCAAGATCTTCGTGATGATGCTTGCTGTTTGGATACAGAGAATAAATGAAAAGACATTCTACCTTTCAATATATCTGACTAATTGTATTAATGATTATGTTGTGTTTCTAAGTGATCTCTGCAGGGTGTCTATTATACATCATAAGATCATATCTGAAAAATAACATTTGAAGAAAAAGAACAAAACACCAAACATTTGAAAAAAAATGAATAATGTAAAATGGGGAAAACAAGAGTAACAGGTAATTACTGCAAGTGTAGGATAATTTTTTTTATCTTGTAAAGGAAAATTACCAAGATTGTTCTTGGATTTTTTGTTTCCTCCAAAGCATGATGACAGTCTCTTTAAAGATTTGGAAAGCATGATATATTTGGGATATCATGCATTTATGTCCTTACATTGATTGTCTTTACAGTGAAAAGCAAACAGACTGATGAGTCTCAAAAATCATTACAAAAATTTCTAAAATCAAAGTAATCCCTATGAGTTCAATAGGGTTGTTCTTAAAACTAAGAATTTTGAGAATAATTGGCTAAAATTCATAGCTATGTAGAATATCTAGAGGACTTTAGGTAACAGGAAAGATATTTATTACCAGGATAGAGTTTTGGAAGAGGAAAGATGAACAAAAATTTGGTAAATGTGACAATGATGCTGACAGAAATCTGAGACTGAAGAGCAAAGGGTAGAGTTACAATGGATTCTGAAGATGAGAAAGTTTGAACTTCTTTTTTATGAAGCAGAGCCTGTCAGGAGAAAGGCAGAAGATAGAGTGGGATCTGGGAGTGGACACATGAGGAAAGGAACAGAAGCATCCTAGGTGAGCCTGGTCTGGGGTCCAAGCGGCAGTGCCCATGTTTCTATCACCAGTATAGGTTAAAATCTAAACAGGAACTATGGAGATCTTGCAGGAAAAAGCAAACTCAGATTTGACCACATTGGGTTTAAATGGAGGAGACAACAGGACCATGTTTTCTGGTGAAAACAGTGGAAGGACCCCAAAGTCTATAGAGTGATCATGCAGGAGCACTGAAGGTAAAGAAAAAGGTATGGTTTGTCTGTTTCTTGAGGCAGAGATCACCTTTTCATTATGCTAATATATTGTGCTTAATACTTTTTCCTATGGCAGAAGGCATAAGACTATCACAGAATCAATTAAAATATGTATTTGAAATAAAATTGATTTGAATTAAAACTCTATGTTTACTTTACGTTGGTTTAAATAAAAAGCCTTACTCTTATTTCAAATGTATTAGAGATAATAAAAAATGTTTCTTGTAGCCTGTAGTAAAGTCATTAAAGAACATTCTCACAGTTACTGCCTAGTGATTTTACAGAAAATTCAAAATATGTTAATTTCTTTTCTTCTTTTATATCTTTGCTCTAAAATTACATAAATTTCACTTGTAGTACTATTTTCACCTTTTCCTACAACCTTTCATAAGACATTGAAATACTGTAACAGAATGCCAATAAATCAGTACTTATGCAGACGTAATGCTTATGCACAAATAAATGGTAATGTTTTACAAACATTTCTTTTAGTTTTTTACATTGTCTGCAAAGCTTAAATGACATATCAGATCTTGTTTTGCCACTAAAAACTCTAATCAGAAGTAGAGAAAACTTTCAAGACAAGCAGATGGGAGTTTCCTTTAGTGATGATTTAGTGGAATTTTTTTCTTTTCATTCATTCTGCCCAAGGAGAAATTTGCATAGGTTACCACAGTGGTTCTACACAACTTCACTGTCCCACGGGGGACACAAAACATTCCAGGAGAAAAGCCTGGTAGGTCAGCACAGCTCTTCTAGCCTTGTGATGCTTGCTCCAGGGCCAGGGTTTTGGGTTCACCTGTGCTGTCTTTGGTTCTTTGATTCCCTATTCTTCAGTTCCCATGTCTATTCTCTCCCTCAACTCTGACCTCATGCAACCTCACCTGGAATCCTATGTCCAAATCTGGGGTCCCCAGCAGTGGGATATGGACCTGCTGGAACAAGTCCAGAGGAGAACCACCACGATGATCTGAGGGTTGGAGCACCTCTCCTGTGAAGACAGGCTGAGAGAATTGGGGTTGTTCAGCCTGAAGTAGAGATTTGTCTGGGGGCATCTCACAGCAGCCTCCCAGTACCTGATGGGGACTACAAGAGAGAGCTGCAAAAAGGACTTTTTACAAGAGTGTGTAGTGAAGTCCTGCATGTAAGACTTCTTTTACATAGAAATATTTTACTAAAGCTTATTTTCAGCCTTTTGCCTTGGAAACCTGTGTTTGTTACATACACAGGACCTCAGTTTTTCAATTCGTTTCTCATATTAATATCATGGTGTATATTTTGTTATCCAAGATATTTTTCACTAAGTTTATTAAAATATACATTCTCTCATGTTGTATGGCTGCATGAGAGCTCTATATGCTGGTATTAAATATAATTTGGTATGTTCCATATAAATAGAGGGAAGGGAACTCATAAAAACTATCTGAAACCTTTGAAGTTTATTTTTTTGCTGTAGAGATTTCAGATTCTGATAGGCAGATTTTTCCTTATTTTCCATCTTTGGTAATTTCAAATCAAAAAATCACCATAATATAGATAACATGGACAAAATTTGGGGGTTCAAGCCTGCCTATAGAATGTGTTCTCCTAAAACAAAAATTTTTATTCAGGGATGATAAATTTCAATGCAATGTTGTGTAAAATAGTTTTATTATTTGGCGAAGAAATGAAAAATACATGACACATCAACACTGAAGGGTGTACACAGATAAAATTTAAGGCTGTAGGAATAGTTATTTGTTTGCAGCAAGTGTGTTGGTTTTGTGCCTTTTTTTTTCTTTCCTATTTTAGTTCCTGTTCAATGTTTACTTTCAGTTATTGCTGCCTACAGGAGACCAGCTTATCCCTGCCAATAACTTTGCTGGAACAAATTGAAAAATCAGTTTGAAGGGAAAAAAAATATATTGTTAGACCCAACCTTTTTTTATCTTCAGAGGCTTCAGAGGAGCGAACTAGAGTTTAAAAATTGGCAAACTAACATGAAAATCTGCTGTGGTTAACATTTGGAATCTATCTAGATGAAGAGATATGTCTTTCTTCTGCATTAATGATCTGTGTAACTGTCAAACAGCAATTGATTGGGCTTAAAGAACTGAAAAAGAAAGCATGCATGCAAAATAGGTGGTATGCCCAAATTACTGAGGAAAGCCATGATAGGTCTCCTTAATCCAAACCTTTGCTCAGTACAACAGCTTACTTGAACAAATTAACTAAAATGACAGTTGTGCCTAGTGTCTTTACTTTAGTACTCTTCTTCCTGTCTTCCTACATTAGCTGTCTGTTCACTGTAATATATAAAAACATATTAATATAAACATATATAGGCAGATATATAAACATAGCCAAAAAGTATCTGATCATAGTTGAATAGACAGTGCTCTGTTATTATTCTACCAACACATTTCTGGTATCTACTAACGAAGTTCAGATAAATTATATTACAGTTTTCAATACAGAAGGTGTGGGTCTGTGCTTATTTTATTAATGTACCTATAAAAATTAGTTTTTTTTGCATTTGGATGGATCTTTTTTCACTTTGATTACTCTAGGTCTTAGTTTCTTTCAGGCAAGTTGGAAATTAACACAAATTATTAATTGTAACTATTATTAATGGCAAGAAAGAATGGTTATAAAAATAATTTATAAAAACATTTATAAAATCAGGTCTGAGAATATTGAAGTCATTACAATACATAGTTTCATATAAAGGGATCATGAAACCAAGTTACAGGTAACTGATTTGTTACACTGTAATAAAATATTGCAACATAGACAAAAAAAATCATACTTTTGGCAAAGGAAAGTGAGTTTCTTTGCCAGCATTAATCGAATTTGAGTCACAACATGTTATAAACTATCATCCTTGCATACAGTACTAACAGTTTGTCTTTTTATTGATAGTTTTTTCTGAATAAAATAAAGCTATATAACATCCAAGATTATGTGGAATTATTTGCTATAGCCTGTTGAACTACAGCTCTCTTATTTGGCATGGCTTATTAAAGATTAATAGGAGAAGTGTTCTCTCTTTTTAGACTTCAGTTCCTTAGTTAAATCATGCTAACAAGAAAGTGTTTTTAAGTAATGGTAACATACCACTTCACATATATTTTCCATTCAGAGTATATTCTTGAATGAAAGGTGAATTAATTATTCATGTGATCCTGATGTGAAATTACTTCTATTTTCTATCATGGAGATGAACTAGTTCATGCTTTGTAATGCCAGTTTCATTTAGTGTGAGCTTTCCCTGCTTGTATATTTGCTTTTCACTCACTACTGCAAGATTAATTCTCAAGCAAATTTCTGATTCATGAACCTCTATGAAGTCCAAGACCATGAGAGTACAAATTGCTCCAAGTAACATTTAATTCAGATTTTATATATATATATATATATGCATATATGTATATATATGTATTTATATATGCATATATATATATACAAACACATACACACATATATCTATTTATATTTATACAGATATAGGCAGAAAATTCCTGAACTGTTAGGTATTGATTCAGAATCTGGATTACTTTAAAAGTGCAGTAATATACAAGCAGCTGGCTCTTCCCAGTTGCTCAAAATTAATGGTGCTTTCTAAGTATCTGCTAACTATCTAATCCAGCTGTTGTGTTCACTGGAATACAATGGATTTTGGCTCAGTTTTAAAGGTCTAATGAAGAGGAATATAAATATTCCCCTATTTCTCTGAATCACATAACTTCATAATTAGTACGTTTCATTCCCACCCTTTAATTGACTCTTCTCATTCCAGGCTCCCTGATTAGATGCTTGGAGTGTGTAGACTGAGATCATACTGGATTGCCAGTTACTTATTTCTGCAGTTAAGAAGATCCCCCCCATCCCCACCATACCTCGTCACCTGATGTCATCTAATCTTGATGTAGTCACTTTATCGTAGAAGGCCACCAGATTAATCAGTCACCATTTTCCCCTGGTGGAGCCATGCTGGTTTCACTAACCACCTCCCTTTCTTCCATATGTTCTGACATATCTTTCAGGAGGATCTGTTCCATGTTCCTACTGGATGCTGACATTAGGATGACTGGTCAGCAGTTCCCAGGGTCCTCCTTTTTAAACTTTTTAAAAAGTAGTGCAATATTCCCTCCCATCTAGTCACTGGGGACTTAAAATAGCTAGTTAAATTCAGCTCTGTTTTGCTTCCTGATATGTAAAAACTAATTTTTTTTTTATTAAATGCAGGTTTTATATACTGGGAAAATGCATGTTGACAGCAAAGGTATAGCTTCAAATATTCTCCTAGTGCAACAATAAGCTCAGCTGAGGTTAACATGATTTATGGCATACTTAGCCTAAGAAAGCAGGCCAGAAAACCAACAGCAGTGACCATCTAATGGAGAGAGAACATAAAAAGAAGATAGGTTACTCTTCCATATTTACATCTCAAACTAGATACACAGATACTCCAGTCTGCAGAGTGTTATAATAGTCTGAAAATTTCAAACTTGTCACTGTCACAAGATGTGTATGGTGCTTGCAATACTCTTAACTGAGTATTAGGAGAAAGGTATTAATATGAGACTAGTCCACTGATAAAGGTTCCTGGATAAGAATAAAAAATCTACAATTTTTTTAATAGACTTTTTTAAAAATTATTAATCATTCAGTTACTAGCTAGCTGGCATAAAATTTAAATATACCTCTGTGACCCCAATACTAAAAGTAAGTGAGAAATTGCCATTAAAGGGAATGTAGGGAGAAAGGCCCACAAACAAAACAACCTTTCTAATATAACCAGCTAACAATTAGCGTCACTGAATCAATTACATACTCATAGGAAGCAGTAAAAGTGATTATTATTTCTTGTGTTAAAAGGGCAAAAATTCTGAAAAAAACCCCCAACTTATTTTAATTGAAATAAAATGCTGTCCTACCAGTTATAAGCACTTCTGGCATGGTGTGGAGAAGAAAAGACAAAAAATTAAAAGGCAGAAAAGAGAGGAAGCAGATTCAGAAACAAGAAAGGGAAGAAGAATAAAACTTCTTGCCTGAAATTTTTCTCCTGCTCCTTTCTCATCTTTCTACTCTAAATAATTAGAGTAGAAAGATGAAAAATGTTTGTAAGTGTGATACATACTTCTGCAGAAAACACAGTCACACTGAATTTCAGAGAGTTTCTCTAGGTCAACAAATTCAAAAGCTCTTCTCCTATATTATTTTGCTCTTATCAGTGGAGAGGTTCCTCCCAGAGGTCAAATAATATCCCTGGCCTGAGGGAACTTTTTCATTCATTAGGAAGATACAGATGCTCAAATTGCAAATGTTACTGTTAGAAGCCTACATATAGGGGCTTTTCCTTGTATTAGGGGTATTTTTATGACCGAAAGAAGTGTTTAGCATGTTCAAGGAAATTATCATAATTTCATAATCTGTGTTTATTTGGTATGAAATGAATATCAAACAAGTGTAGTCTTTCATAATTCTCTTTCTTCTTAAGAAATTGATGAACTCAGGAAAAATCCAGCTTCAGTCTTTTATCTTAGCCATTGACTCTGCAATTGTAGAGTCAAAACAGTGTTTTTGAAGTAAAAGATGATATATATCTTTTCATTATCTAGATTTTCAGTCATGTAACGTGTTTTTAAAGATAACCAACCAACCAAAATATTTATGTTTTATAATCACTGGTTTGGTATTGCATGTGCAAACAGATTTTGGAGCCCATGAGAGGCTTCTTAATGGGAGGTGAGTAACTGCAATGCTAAACCCTGTTGTACAAAGGGCACATTCTCACGACCAAGTAAAATTCTGTGATTTCATCAATAAATCAATAAATATAAAGTTCTCCAGCTCAGTTACTTGTATTTCTGCAGCAGTCATAGCAATGGCAGGAAATAGAAAAAGTATATGGACTAATGTTTGCTTTAGGGTGTTGAATTTTCTGCCTGATGGAGCTTGAAACTATATATACAGAAGTTTCTGCTCTGTTCCAGGGAGCAAAATTATGAAGGAACAAAGATATTTATATTACTGATAAATAAGTAAATACCCAAACATGCATATACAGCAGAGCATTGAATGTGTCAGTCACTGTCTGTTTTTTGTTACATATCGTGTGTTCCTGTGTATTAGGAACTTGAGTGTGAGTGAAATGAATGCTTGTGTCTGCCCTTAACTCAGGCTGTGGAAAGACTCAAAGCAATCTGTCAGGAGAAATAGATCTGCTAATGAAAAGGGGTCAGAGAAGACTACTTAATGCACAACAGCAAAATTGGCTGTAGAAAAAAACAAACTCTGCTGTTCTCCTCTGGCCAGACTCTTCCAGTTTTACTCAAGATAAGCAACGCTTGCTTACCTAAGAGAGGCTATTAAAATCTACTCAGGCAATTGTGCAGGGCCTTGAAAGCAACGATCTTGGAAAATTAAGCTTAGTAGAGTAGTAAAGGTTTGCCATTAAGGGGGTTTGGAGAGAGAAGTGAATAGTAAAAGTCAGCAGGCAAGGAACAAATCTGCTGTTGGTTGCAGCTTTACAGATAGATTACCAAGCTGGTCTGAGCAGCTGGCAGCAAGGATTGCTTCTGCTGGGAGAATGACTGTGTTACATCCCAAAGATGTATTCCCTGCATACGTATGTTTGTTTATAGGAACCCAATTACTCTTTGCCCAATTGCAAGTGAAATAAAAGATAATTTATTTGTTTCACAATCTGCAAGGTAGAGAACTGTTTACCCAACAGACTGCACCTCCAAACACGGACATTGACAGCTACTTCTTCAGGTCTTTCTCAGATTCTGACAGGTAAAGCTCATCTTTTTGCCATTCAAATGCCTAATGCCTGCAATTTCAAACAGCTAAGCATCACACTCAGTCAGGGTCATAGAGATATAGAGAGGCAATATTTAGAGCATTAAATATTACACAGAATATACTATGTCAGCTGCATAAAACTAAACAGGCAGTGCATTGAGAAGTGTGAGATTTGTGCTGGCCATTCACTAAGAAATGGGCTTTTAAAAAGAGGATGCTTAGTTCTCACTTACCCAGAAAGTGTGGCATAACTTTTTATATTTGTCATATGCTCTCTACTATGTTAAAAAATAGGGCAGCTAGAACTGACATAAATTAATAAATTCATATGTCCAAAGCCTGTGTTCGAACTAACTCTGATCTGCTATTTGCCTTGGATAATTATTTTATTGCTTCCAGCTATCTTAGATACATAGGAAGACTTAATTGTTCCTTTCATTCAGCCTGAAACTGTTTGACAAATCCATTAGCTTCAACAAGCTCTGTGACTCACTTGCTGACAGCAATTAGGACTCCCAAAAAAGTATCTGGCTAAGCCAAAACCCCTAGAGTTTCCTATGGTGAGAAGAAGGTCCTGAGATTTATTTTTGCTAAAATAAGGCTTAGAATTTCCAGAAAAGAAAATCAATCTAAAATAATTAAACCTATGTTCTTTCACTCCAGTGAAGAAATTATTCTGTTGCTAAGCGCCTAATTTAAACAGGAGAATCTGGAGTGTATCTCCCTACTCTTTTATCTCCTTCAGGTGAAATTTTCCCGTTATCATTGAACATTTTTTTCAAGTTCTCTTTCGGGGAAACAGTTACCTGCTTATTATGTTAGATAAAGAAACAGGAAACTGACAGTAAAGACCCTTGCTTGGGAACCATACCTGCATTCATGCATTTTCTCAGAATGAGAATCCATAACTTCACTCTGCTTTTGCTCTACCAGTTTGACATAAGGCACAAATACAGAATTTTCCCCTTGAAATCTTTTAGATACAGTATATTCAACTGTAAATGTATTTACTTTTTAAAAATTTTAACTAGATTTAAATAGATTGCTGAAGAATGATATGAGAACTTTACAAAAAAAGATAAACTGAGAAGAAACAACAATAAAAATATCATAAACGTCATCAAATTTAAGATTTAAAAATCTCAGGTAGAACTTATTAGTAAATGGAAACAGCATTTTTATCAGGTTTATATTTTGCAGTCAGAAATAACTAACATCAGATATGCTGAATTAAACTTAATTTTACCTATCTGAAGATCAGTTGTTTAACTACATCTCCCAAGCCTTTCTTGGCTTTTTGACATATAAGGAAGTATATGACATATAAGTATTCATTGGTCTTCTAATGTGTAACTAAATAAACTCTGTCCAATACCAACCTGCAGGACATTTCTGGTTTCATACAAGATACTCACTCCTTCTAATTCTTAATCAATTTCAACATTACTCTTTTGAGACCAAATTTCATTATGTCAGAGTTATTTTAAACAAAACAATGACTTAAACTATTATGTTTAGATTCCTTTCAGCTCCCTCCAACATGCTGCAATTAAAGCAATGTATAAGTCAGTAATTGGCTTGGAATATAAACAGACACCAACTTAAAATTGCTCTAAAATAAAATCAAACAAAAGTGGAAAATTAATTGTAATTTATAATTCATTATTGTTGCTAATGCATGTTTTATAGACTAGATTCTCACTGGAGCCATTGGCAACTAAAAACCTCATTAACCACTGAACATGACCTCTGGGAACACTGATAGTCACAG
Organism: Pardalotus punctatus; assembly: GCA_013400915.1. Lineage (NCBI taxonomy): Eukaryota > Metazoa > Chordata > Aves > Passeriformes > Pardalotidae > Pardalotus > Pardalotus punctatus. The sequence continues at coordinate 40,929 of VZTX01017215.1, forward strand.
AGACACCAACTCCTTTATGTTTTTGTTTCCACCTACAAAATCCTTTGGATATGCAAGTTACTACAGCTGCAAATGTGTGTCACAGCCTCTCTGTCTACACCATTAGGAGCTCCAAAGGCAGATCTCTTACTCCTAGGCCAAAAGGTGCAGGAAGTGAAGGTATTATTATTTTACAAACATAAGCTTCAAAAGAGACAGTTGTCATCTCGGACAGAAGTCACCAAGCTTTTAATTCTCACATAGAGGCAAAAGTGATTAATAATTACAGGATGACTTATTCTATTCTAATTTTCAGTGTCTGGATACTCAGATCATTTAGAATTGTATTATTTTTTGATATAAAGTCCATATCAAGACTCACAAGATATAAATCATGCTGTAAGTAAAATTCATTTGCTAGAAAAGGAAACAATCTCGGCTAGATACTGAGGCCCAGAGAACAACTGGTGTAAACCAGTGCTGTTAAATTAAAGAAGGAGTCTGCCTCATCTTTCACTGAGAGTCATTCAGTCCCACTCCTGCTTTTTCTGCTCTCTGTACTGCAACAACCATGTGGCTGTCTATCCACGGAATTGTTCAAGGAACACATCCACCTGAAAACTATCCCAGCAAAAACACAATGGCTGTTACTCTTTGGGATCAGTCATCCTGGTGAGGTTTGCCTTGAAGAAAAACAAATCTCTCTGCTGGTGTTAATCTGAGGCTCAAAGCAGTAAGGTCTAAAGCGCTTAAAAAATATTAAATTGCAACAAAAGAGAACAGTAGCAAAGTTTGGTCATGATGTTACAGAAAATATTGTGTTTAGGAACGTGTGATTGCAACTGTATAGAAAAATCAGTAACTCATGAAGAAAAAACTGTAACTTTTAACAATTCACAAGACATTAGTTCTATGAAAGTCTATTGATTTCATGGTTGCTTCAATTGAAGCATTTTTTAACAAAATCTTATTATTGGTATGGAGTGAAAAGTGAATTTCAAATAAAGCAGATAGCTAATCACAACAAATTTATAATAATCAGAAATAGATTTAAAAAAGTTTTCCCATGTTGCCTTGTATGCAGTCACATTAACGTGGCTGTCACCACCCAGTTTATACCAGAGCAGCCCAAGCAGGCAAAGTTCATTACTGCTTTTGATCGTGTAACTTTAGATTTACAATTTAGCAGTAGACAGAGCAGTATTTTTGCAATGCATGTCCCAAAGACAGCAGAAGGTAACCCAAAGGTGTAATGAAAATTGATCACCACATGATGAATTTTAAATATAGAAGGTTTTGAAAAACTGCTCTGAGCTTATCTGTACTTCAGTAATTATTCATGGACGATGTGCCCTCAATATTACCTGTGAGAGGATAATCTTCAAACGAAGAAAAAATTCAGAATCTGTCAAATAAATTAACAGTTATGAATTATTTGTTCAGCTCTAATTTTACTTTATTAATTTAAATTTATTAAAAACATTCAAGCATTTTCAATTTATGAAAGTGAATTGAATTTACAATAATAACTTATCTGGTCTAAATAAATCAGATCAAGTGCTATGATGTAGGAAAATATCTTTTAACAAGAGCCATTAAAATATCAGAGGATATCTGTGTTTTCAACTACGCTTTAATCCATTGTATGAATTCACGTTCAGTAGACACATTGTGCATACTTTGTAAGGCCCTTGGCAAAGTAGTTAGACTCTTTTTTTCTTTTGGTTGTGAAACCATTCTTAGCATAGCAGTAATCTGCTTTAACCTAAGAGTTTTAAAATTAGATATTTATTTCTAAGTTAATTTACTTTTATACACACTGAAAAGAATTGTGAATTTCTTAGAGATAACCTATCACCTCCTAAAAGAGGTCCCTAAGACAGGTGAGCAGGCTTATTATTATTTTCATCTGTTCTAATTCAGTAACACAGGGTTTTTGTAGAAAAAATAAAATTAGCATAAATTCACAGAAAGGAGTGTTGAAGGAGTATTACAAAAGCCATTTACATTCAAAACATTTGAGTTTATCTTATTTTAATTTTTTATAGCAAGAACTGCTTTGTACATACGTCTTGTGATACACCAGATGCAGAGAGCAGCTAAATTCAAAGACAAATTAAGTTCACCTGCATTTTGTATGAATATGATCACATTTTGAGCTTCTATTTAACAAAACAAGGCAGGGTGCAAATATTACAGGAACAGAAACTGAAAACAGCATTTGCATAGATGCTGCAAGCCAAAGCCAATGAATGTTTATTTACTCTGCTAAAGAATTTATCTAATAATTTCTCCAGAAGGTCATCTGGTTTGAAAGGTATTCAACCCCCTCCTAAATACTTTGTGTGGATTCAAGTCCACAAAGCACCTGCCATCCACCATGTAGTATACCATATATCTCCTCCTTTAGAAGGTTGTTTCATGCAGTGCCTCAGGAGAGTTTTTATATGAGATCAATAATATTTTTGAACTACTGAGTGATTAAGAAATGTGTCTGAATTGCTCTCAGAGAGAGATAAATACAACATTTATGGGAATAAAAATATAAGTATAATAGAGATGAAATGAAACATAACATCTAGAAAAAACCAGTGTCAAGGCTGATATGGCTATATTTCATCTTCCAGACATTTTTGTTTATTGGAGCACAATTGTGTGTTACATTCACCTCAACCGCCAGAATACACAGACTCACACACACTACAGTTTTTTAATCCTTTCTTAAATAAAATGAAAATGCAGAGGAAAATAATTTCAGACACATCACCAGTTAAGCAGGTAAACAGACTATGAGGAATGTGGGCTGCCATACTTACAGACTCACTGCCATCTGTATAAATCCAGCCTCCTCCATTCAGATCCAGCTAAGCAACTTTCTTGAAAACAAATTTATGGTTTGAAATGAGCAAAATAACAACATTTTTGTGTGTGATTTAAGGGAATCACTTCTCCATTCCCAAGATGCCTTGTTCTTAGATTAATGGATAGATATGAAGTAGAGTTAATTGAAAACAGGAACAAATATAATGTCATCAGGAAATGTTAGCATTGAAAACATCATTGATCTAAGGCCTTTGCCCATTCCAGTTGCTGGCCACAATGGTGAGTGATGTTAATAACAAATACATTGAAGAAGAATGTGATTCAAATTCTCCAGGAGAAAAATAGACAGAGAGCACCATATTGTACAGGGAAGTTAGGGAATGATAGCAAATAGATGAGGAATAGGAATTGCTGTGCCTGTCCACAATGCTCTTATAGAGATGTGAACATGAAGTAGCTTCCAGACAATATAGTTCCTTTCTTTAGTCTCTGGGACATTCAAATATCCTGGTAAAAGTACTATGTTAAAAGTGCACTGATAAGCCTGGCCTATCCCAGAAGGATGACAGTTTTTGCACAGTCTCTGCCTGAAACAAATAATTCATTTGATTTTGAAGTGACTTAATGGACACTATTCCAAATGTAGTTCAAATAGTTAACACATGGTTTCTAAACAGTTTCTCCTTGAAAACAGTGTGAGGACAGTAAAGTCTATATATCTTGGAACTCTAAATAAATTCATGTTACTTTGTGATGAAAGCCTGCTATTGAGTGTTGAATGCCAATTATTTCAGGGAGTCAGCACAGTGTGATCCACCCTCATTACTGTGCCTCACTGCAGAAACCCACAGGGCATGGTATTAGAATTCACTTGTCTGGATTATTCCACTCTGGTTCACGATACTCCCACAACCAGGTCCCAAATTAAGAAAGTAGTGAATAAGTATTCAAAGAGAAAATTTTTAAAACAAAACGAAATTCTATTTTTAAATAAATTACATAGCAGAAAAATGGCTTCAGATCTTGTTGCCATAAAACTAGAGAAACACTTAATAATTTTCTAGGGTTTTTCTAAATTTTAACAAATGTCTACTTTTTCAATTTTCCACATAGATTAAGCTACCAAAGACATACAGAAAGATAATCAACAGTGCACATTTCAGTTCTGCCTAACACTTTGCTGACTAAATCCTCTTTAATTCTAAATTAAATGAGAAGCCACCAGTAAATTAAGTCCTATATTCCTGTCTTCTTCCCTACAGATAGAATTATATGCCCCTTTAAGAGCTCACTCTATCTGTTGCCAAAATGGGAAATATTTAGGGGAGTGGGAAAGTGGAAGACTTCTTATACAATAACAGCATGTGGTAGAAAAAGCTTAGTGGCTTAGAAGAAAAAGGGAAAATTTACTGGAGGTGGTTATGCAATTCCATCCGTATATAATCTAAATGATTCATGTGCCTGCTAGGCCTTATAAAACAATCTCTTCAGCCATATCCTTTACTCTGATTCACTTAGGGGTTCTGTTGGATTGGGGCAACATCTTCAACTAGCGCAGCAGCAGATTTCTTGTGAAAGAAATAAAATAATCTCTGGTACAGAGAGGCTCTTTCTTGGGAAATTAGAAGATAAAGTAATTCTGCAGTACCAAGTGTTGGAAAAAGTAGTGTAGAGGTCTGTGTAAGTGTGGCCACAAAGGTTCTGAATGTGGAAAATGCTCAATTAGGGAAAATTAGTATAGTGGCTACATTTCTATACTGATTTCCCTCCTATTTTCCTCCCTAATTGATTTATTTTTGTTTGGTCTGCAACAAAAATTAGAATGTTCTTTGCCCTTGAATAGGGAACTGACATTCAGTACATAGAACAGATCATCATACTCTGAGGAATAATGGCAAAACTGAACAAAATCCTGTGCTATAAAAAGGGATTTGCATAGTACACATTCTGGAGTGGTGAAAACTGGAGGGAATAGAAAATTGAGACTTTTTTACCTAATCTTGAATTTATAGCTTGCACTGATGCACTCCACAGACATTCAATAGCATGACGTGCCAGCTAGGCACAGCAGCTGCAAGATCTTTTAGGGAACAGGAGGCCAGGAAAAATGAGCTGTAAAATTATAATGAAAATAAGTTTTTAAAGGAACAAGAAATAAAACAGTTGATATTGATTATTGCACTAAATGTTAATTTGTAGCTTTAAATCATTGCTGTCAGGGTAATACTGTGGAAAAAAAGAAGAAAAAGTACCCCAGATTAATTTATTTAATGATTTTGTCTAGCTAACAGGTATTTTAATCAATTTGTAAACTTGTACTGTGGTCTGTGTGTGGTCTTACATGTGCAAACAAAAGGAAAATATTTCTAAGTGGTATTATTTGAGAATAATGGAAAAGAATAAACTAAGGAAGAGAAAATTTAAAACGGATGATAACAGCATCTTTAGGATTTCATTCTATCCAAACGTAAACAAGTCAGGGTAGAGTGTATATGAAAAAAAGGTGTGGCACATAGTAAAAACACCCCAAACCAAGAAAAAATAAGATGCACCAAACAAACAAAACCTAACAAAGTTAGGATCCTGGGTCCTATTTTCAAATATGACATAAATGGTGAGGAGAGGCCTTGCAATAGAACTTCGGACTCAGAAATCCTCTTGTATTAACTTTTCTGCTGTAAGTGAAAATCTCAGCCCACAGGAGGCCAAAAGAGAATGTGTTAAAATGAAAGCCGCAAAGGAAGAGATAACCAAGGCTCTTATGACGTGATTATTTGTCAATTTGCCATGGCATAATTACACATCTGAGCCCACAGTTTTTTCAAGTATTTCTAAAAATGTAAATTAGATTTGTAACTCTCTTAAGACACCTGAATATTTTACTCTTTTGTACTTGTGAAAAATTCTGCCTCTTTCACCTTTCTTAACCTAGTATGACTACAGACTGTCACATCAGCCACCAGTTATTTCTCAGAATGTAAAGACTGCCTAAAAAAATCTTGAAATCACATTAAAGGCATATGCTTTTACATAAATAAAAGAATTGCTGACTAATTAATTATTCAGGTTAATAATCTTTGAGTTTGCATATCTCCCTAAACGCGGGACTGTGTAAATGGAAGTATGTCCTTCAATATTTATGTTTTTCCCAATGTGTCAGAGGCTCACTGTAAGTTGTCATGGTTCACTTCACATTAGAACATCTCTGAGAAAGTTTGTTGAAAAATATACTTGATATTTCACTTAGTTCTACAACAAGAAATCTGTTCTCTAGTATTTTCAAAGTCCTGAGTTATAAAGCTAATATTGATTTTGATGTAAAGAACAAAATGATGGACATTTTCTGGCTTTTTAGGATGTAGCTTAGCATAATGGGAAACTTGCCTATAATTTGCCTGTATTGACTATGGCTTTCATATTTTCTCACTGATACACAAATCGATACATATTTGTAGGGAAAAAATCAGCCATCCAGAGTATCATAAAATAGAAGAAGAATCAGATAATATTTTAAGTAGATGTCTTGGGGTGATGGTTCTCTATTGTTTGTGTGTATGCCCAGAAACGTGGTCCTGTAGCTTTAACTGCATTTCAGCAGCCTGGAGCAGCTCTGCCGGGCTCGGTTGTTTTGAAACTCTGCCCCATTTGAAACTCTCCCCCAGGTTTCTTGGCTGATGAGCGAGGGGGAGGAAGGGACATTTCCTCTCTCGCTGCTGCTGCTGTGGCTGCTGGTAGTTTTTCCCTGGGATTGCTTCCTCATTGTCTCCTTTTCTGGATTTTGTTTTCCTCAACTCGTTTTCTCGCCTGAGAACCCAAGAAGCCCCCAGAGCACAGTAGACAAGGATCCTCCAGGGAGCCACTGGAGCAACTCCACCCGCCCGCCCCCCTCCCCTGGGGACCCCCAGAGAGGGGAAACTATGCCTGAGGAAAAGGACACTAAAGTTCTTCAGCTGTTTACTCAGGTTTAATAATTCCTTTTCCCCTTTCCCCTTCCCTTGTGCCTTACAGGGCACCCTGCATGTTTTGTTAAATAAACAGTTTTTTTCACTTTCATCCAAGAAATTCTCTTGTGGTGGGAGGAGAAGGTGTTGGAAACCTTTGGTTTGGGAGACGTGTTTATTCAGAGCACTTTCCACCTAGAAAATTTTTCTCTAACCTGAGACAGTAGATGATACCTTATCTCGAAGCTAGTGCTCATTTTGGTGTGTTACAGCACAATTAGAACATACATATGCAACTTTTGACAGAATTGACATTCATTTCCTATTGTATCATTTCTCTAACCTTGAAGAAAGAAAGATACTTTTCTGTGGGAACTCCAGGTAGATGCTGCATGTGAATAAATGACACCGTTTTAACAGTTTCTACTGGTCCAAAATAAGTTTCATTTCTCCGTGGAGGATGTTCCATCCTGTTAGTGATCTTTTTTTTCTACCTATGTCTACAAATACAATACTGTTATATTTTGAATCATATGCAACTCTTTAGACACCTGCATCTGTATACTAAATGTGAAGAATATTCAGCATAAAATGAGACCACAAAAAAATCAAATGAGTGTATAACTGAATCTTCATTTAATTAAAAAAAAAGTAAAAATCCTATGAAATAGGAAGTATTTTCTAGTTTTACTCTTGGTATAAAATCTTTACGTTATTTTAAGTGTACCAGTCAAAAGGAGGAACTTTATAATATTAAATTTGTACTCAAATCAAATATAGATACAAAACATAAATTTCTTAGCAAAGCAGACTGCTATAATAGAGAGCTCTCTCAAACTGAGAAATCCAGCTATAAGTTCTCTATCCCCCTAATATCCCATCATCCAGAAAAACATTAAAATTTATAGTTCTTCAAAAATCCAAACTAGACAATGCCTAGAAGAGAAAAGGTATCTGAGTCAAAGAGTTTGGGTGCAAAGCAAACTAACCCATAAAGTCCATGGAAGAAGAGAAATTATCATCTTCCACAACCTATCTCTGTAGTCTTGATATAAGTTACCACCTGCCCCAATACCCTTCTTCAGACTTATGGCATTGCTCAGAGCAACTTTGAATCTTCTCCATATTTTTCACCCTTGCACTTAAAAGTGACAATAAATAATTTTTTTTTGGTCAAGCCAATGTCTTAAGACATACTTCAAAATCAGTTGTAAACCAGCAGGAATTACAAAAATATTGGTTTAGAGTATTTGCTTCCTGCAATTCATTCAAATAATCTGTCCTTTAGGAAATCAGATATCTATGGTTAAAGCTCAGCAATTAGTCCAACATAAAAGCCAAGCAATGATTTTCAATTGAGATGTCCTTCTTGGTCAGAGAAAAGCCAGAGAAGCATCAAGGACAGATGGAATGGATCACCCTCTGGAGATACTTATCTCTCTCTGTTAATCATGGAGGAGTGCAAGTGACTAAATTAAAGTGCCTAAATGTTAGGAAATTGATGTTAGACAAGATGAATAAAAGCCTAAATGCAAGCATTGTTAGGAAAAGTCATGCATGTAAACCTCTTGTAACTTCTTTTATAGGGACCTTTGTCATCCCTCCTCATGTGTCATCACATCTGCTACCTCTACAATAATCATTTTAAAATGCTGTTTTTTAAAGTCTGGTTTTTTTTCTAACCTGTTCTATTTCTTTTTTCCTGTCTATAAGGGCACTGGTGGAAACGGGAAGCACAGAAATAAATAATGACAAGATTTTTTGTGTTTGTAGGTTATGCACATTATTTTTCTCACTTGGCTCATTGATTAGTTTGTTTACTTTGAATTTTCTTCCAGTCTTGCTTTAATTCTGCTCATAAAGAAGACTGAAATGACCCAACTGTTCTAACTCCATATTTATTGGGTCTGAAATAGTTTTATACTCTGCTCAAACAATTTTTCATATTCTTGAGGAAAGACCAGGTCAGAATTCCATCCATCAGAGTAAGAGCAAGATTTCTGAGGTATCTACAGTCTATATGTTTATTTCCATTGTTTGTGATTAATGCACTGCACAGCCACAACAAAACGCTGTATCACAGTGTTGCGGGGGCACGGGTCAATCACATGCAGACCAATGTGATCAGGTGAAAGCCGTTTATTACAGATCAGAAGGCTACTTATATACATCTTCTACTTCTCTATATCTAAGCAGTAGATTGGTTACTAGCTACTTGTTTACACATCTAAACGAATCACTTAGAGCAATGGTGAGCTGTCAGACAAATGCTGCTTCTGTTGGCTCTGCTAAGCTAATGTTGGATTGTGCATATTTCACTGCCCTGCCTATTAAGGATGCCCAACATCACAGGATGTCACAAAAGGCTGCTTTATTATATCATCCTAAGATGCTCATATCACTTCCAACATAAAACAATGGCATTTTTGTAAGAGTACCTGCCTAATAATTCATGATCCTTGACTTCAAGGAGATGGGGATAACTTATCTGTTCTGCTGCCAATCTGTATGTTTTAGCCCATCTCATCAACTCTGGAAACAAAACTCTCATCTTGCTTTAAATGAAGCAAAGAAAGGACATTTCCTTTTATTCTGCTAAACTGATCACAAAATAATTATTTTGTAGACAAAAGATACATTTTTGTGACCAAGTACCAATTGTTGTTAAGGATATGCTTTTGGTGATTTGAAAACTTATGTCATTCTTTAGCAGTTTGTCAAAGCAGATTTGAAAGAAAGAAAGATAGTGTGAGGATTATTTTAGAGGAGGAAGCAGTAGACAGTTACACATATGCAATAAATGTATTCTCTTATTCAGCATTTTCACGTCTCTTGTGATGAGTCTTCACATTGTGAAAATGTATTTTTCTCTTAATTTTAAGGGGAACGTTTACTCTTGTTGACATAACACAAAATAATGCATAAGGAAGAAATGTGCTGGAAAATATTGCTCAAAATCCTGTTATTAGCAACTTGATTGAGCTATTGTTACAATATTTTCACTAAATATGAGGTTACTAGTAAGTGTATGGAATTTCACTTTAGATGTATTCAAAATTCATGGTTTTCCAGGCCTTGAATATTGAAGGAAAAAAGATTAAAAAAAAGGTACTTGGTATTTCCAAGATACATATTTAATGCACATTTGTTCAAACTCAAGGGTCAAAATAAAACAAACCATAGGGCATGTGAAAACCCACAGATTGTACTTGAAAGATTTATATGAGTTTTGAAGCATAAAAGTTCTACAATAAGTCAGTGCTGTAGCAGTGGTTATTATAACAAAAAACTCAGTGGTCTCCAGACACTGACCCTGTACAGCTTGTTTTCCTCAGTGTTTTGATATTTGCTACTTCTTTTGTGTGTAAGAGACATAGCACTTTTTAATAAGGTAAATGACTGCACAGCACAGTAAAGGATCAATCCCAAGAACCCATATCTGTTTAATAAAATATAGAATTCTCTTAAAAAACTAGTTCAACTACAAATTTTGTTAAGAAATATTATACTCCAATGATATTTGTAGTAAAAGATTTTTTCTCTTTTTTTTTTTAATAGACATACTAATTTATTTTGAAGGGCAGTTTTACTTTTAAGGTTATTTAAATTTTAACCATTCAGGGATTAATGTTTCTAAATATGTATTATTAGACTTTAGAGATGGCTAGTGTTTCACATCTCTGGTTTAAATGCTTTTTAACTCTAACTAGTCAAAAGGCAGCAAAATAAACTCCAGAATTTTGTTATTTTTCTTTTGGTTGAGAAAATTTGGTTGAGAAAATTGTTTTTATGAAAACAACCACAAAAAAAAACCCCTAAACAACAAAACAATATCAAATTTAGTCTCAGACAAAATTATAATAAGAATAATAATGTCCAGAAACAAGGTTATTTTTTTTAAAAGAGAGCCTGCTCAATATTTGATGAAAGAGGTTATACAATTTAGTATGCCCAAAATAGCACAGATCTTTCTGAGGATATCCCACTCCTCCATTCCTTCCTGTTCTTGTTCTTGCAGAGGACTGTTACTCTCCTGGCTCTCAGCCTAACCCTCTTTCCCACCATTTGGCATGATGAGTAGGTTTAAAACTGGAAAAAAAATAGATTATAAACATAAATAAATAAAATTACTGTGTTCATTTTGCAACAGATAATGGAAGCTATCACTCCTAGGGAGCTGCAGAAGCTGTTCTGGAGTAACTATGCCATTTTTCCCAATCATTGCTACCCAGGTTTGTTATCTCTTCTGCTCCTACATAGTCCTTTTGATTTTCAAACACTTCTCCCAGCTTTAGTGTCTTTTCATATACTTTTAGGTGTTTTTTATTTTGGGATTTCCTCTTTACAGCCACCTCTTTGAATATGATTCTTCTTACCTTGCACTTACCCAGGAAAAGGAAATGTGACCATTAAGCACATATTTCAATACTGTATATTTCTTTAAAATTTCTTTAATTACACTGTGTATCAGTTTACCGAATGTGATCATGATTCTGTAAGTGGATTATGTCATTCTGCAGCGTTCCATAGAATAGTTACTGATTATTATTTCCAAGAGAAAAACCAAACTTTTCTTAATAAGTCACATAATAAATTGATTTGCTTAAGAGTTTCTGCTCACTTCCTAGTTAACCATTATTGGTAGAACATTGAGAGCTGAGAGCATTAGGAACAGCAAGATCTCATCATCAGGCCTTGGGTATAAACTACCCAATGAATGTCAAATTTGTGGTTTGATACTGCATTTTGAGAAATAGAGTTTCCTATCAAAACTCTCTTCTGTTTCTACTCTGTTAATGTTTCAGCCATATTAGAATATTTTAATTTCTTTATTATGCAGTTAAGGGCTTTTTTCTCCATATGATGTAAAGTAAGCAGTGAAAATTAAAGATATTTTAATATGAAATTTCAGGGATTAAGTTCATATCGTTATAGAAAGAACAGAGGTGTTGAAATACATAAATCAAAAGTTATAGGGTACTCCACCTCAGAAAAAAGTAATGCATGTCTCTAACTTAGAAAAGGTAAAATTATCTTTTGAAATTCCTAGTTCATAAACATTACAAGGTTTTTAAATCCTTGGGTCATCATTGTTGTTTGCATCAGTGTTACATTGGAATGAAGCTGGCAAGTTAGATCAACTGTTTTTCTGAGAGAAGCTTTTTATGGGAAATTCCTAGAGCAATATAGAGTTGTTGGGGTAGCTTTCCAGTACATAATATCCAGGTGAATACTAGTGAACAAGTAGGTCCCAGGCAGAAAAGGTTGTTGCCTTATTGCTACATCCTCAGCAGGTATCAAATAAGTACCTCAGTGTTAGGACATGCACACATATTAGAAACCAGGCGTGCAATTTCTCTAAATTATGCTCAAATCATCCTTCCTTAAGCACTTAAGAATCGTGAAATGCAAACCTGGGTATAGCAGAACTCCACAAAATGAGCATACTTCAGTTACAGCTAAAGATCTGGGACCAGATCCAAAAATTTTAGGTATCAAGGAAATCAATGGAAGTGAGGTACTTAAGTACCTTTGTGCCTTTCTTCTAACGTTCACAATGTTTCATCTGTTGCATTTTACTCTTTGATGTTTCTAACATTCCCTTTTTAAAACACAGTAATTTTTGTTCTTAAGCTAAATTTATAATTACTTAGTGAACCTAGTAACTGTTGCACTTTTATAGCAAACAACAAAATTTTCCTTAGCTCTCTGCCATGTCTTTCTTCTATATTCTTCCTTTTGTTTTCAAGAATTATAGGGCTTCCTTATGATCTTTACTATTTATCAAATGCAGTCGTGGAATACATAACATTTTTTCAGGTTTTGACAATTGTGACTAATGTCATCATTCCTGAGAATTAGAATGCTGTCAAATTAACAGATTTCTTCTTTGAATCTCCTTGATGTCTGCAACTGAAACCTGCATGCAGACATGCAAGTAATTTTCTTGTTTCAAGGTAAGATCAGATCTAATTAACTCTACACTGAAGTACCAGAAATATTCTCTGACGTGAGGTGAAGTATAAACCAGGAAAGAAAAAAGATGTGAAAATTTTTTACAACATCGTACTTTGGGATAAGAAAACATATAGGTATTCAATTTTTGTAATTGTTCACTGAGCTTCCCACTATAAATAATAGAAAAAATTGTTTGAATATCATACAGCATAGGAACTGAAATTCAAGTGCACTTGGAATAAGGTATTGTCATAGGTGGAGTGGGAGCTTCATACTAAGTTTATCAGAGAAGCCCCCCGTTGACTCATGTGGTGCAGAAAGGACCCTGTTATTTTCTAAACTCCCTCTCAGAGAGGAGCCTTGGTGCAGCTGGACCCAGTGATTGCACCTTTGTACAACTTTGTCCTGCATAATTAAAGACAGAAAAGCACAAACATTTATATAAAATTGAATGATATATGATGATAAATGATTAGACATAAAGATCTTAATCAGAATTATTTGCTACACAGTATTGAAGCTAAAACTACTAGTATAGCATAGTATAGTGTACTGCATCAAAGAAATTATAGTAAAGCTAGCAAAAAAAAACCCCAACAATTATTAAGTGGATATTGATGTTAGTCACTCATACCAATGACCCTGGGCAGCTCTCTATCACTTAGCCTTGAGGAGCAACTTGAGGGGTGTCCCCACGCAAGGGAAGAATTTCCACACACACACCAAGAAGGGAAATGTTAGAAGAACCTGCTGTTTGAAAGTGGAACTGGACTTTCACAGTATAAAGTGATTGACTGTCAGATATAGATATATGTCTTCTAAGATGTGCCAGCCTAGCATTTTTAGATAAGGATATTTTGCCATAGCTGCCACACATTCAACTCACAATCAGGATAATTAACTTTGGGGTTGATGACTCAGCCTGGTTTTAGCATAATTCAACACCAAAAGCAGCATCACATCACATCTTGATTCACCCCTGAGAGCTTTGCAAATAGGGCATTGTTTAAGTTGTTTTATCACATTCCAGGCAGAGCATCCTTCCACATGCATAAAATATAGACTCATATGATAAAACGTTTAAATTAATTTCTTCACAATTTAAACATCTATAAAATATTTAACATATAATGAACATTCATTATAGTAGAGTTAAAGCAAAATATTTAAGCATTAAACTGAGTTTTTTTTTATCATTTTATCGTGCTTCTTGCTCTATTCCACTGAGTAATACAATCACAGGAAAAATAAAATAAAATAGATTCACATGGGGTATCTAAGATATAAATTAGTGATGTCTACTGCCATGGGGCCAATTAATCATTTTCATTTCTTCCTTAGATATTGTGTAGAGGAACAGCACTGTTTTGTTGTTGCAGTGTGAATATATCATAAAAGTGTCTATAAAATCCTCAGTGAGTTAACAATTACTACCAAATATAAATTGAAGTACAGTAGGAAGACTGATTTATAGCTGTTCTCATGCATTGTAGCTGCCAGTAATTTGGCTTAATTTTTCAGGACTTTTTGAACACCATATAGAACCTTTTTTTTTTTTTTTGTAGGGCATATGTATTGTTTGTTTGTTTGATGATAAATCACGGTTCATTGCCAGTTTCATTCTCTTTCATTTTTTCTTGTCAAAATGGAGTTTAAGAACTCTTTAGTATTCTTTCACATAAGTGTCATATGCTACAGCTAAATACTTCATCGCCCGAGGCTACTGTGTGTTTAACACAGCAACTTCAGAGTCCTCTGAGAAGAAAGTGTTTACATCCAAAGAAGTTTAAATTACCTAAATGACACTGTTTTAGTTGAAAACAGATAATCTAGAAAAATCGCATTTCAAAGCCTATATGTCCACGGCAAACATAACAGGTTAGGTTAAAACCCATTGACATAGGTGGGGGAAGTGGTTCAGGGAATTGTGCTTGAATGTTAAGCAAAAGCCATGGTCCAGTAAAGTGTGAATTTACTGATGATGGAAAAAATGAAAAAGTTCCAAGTACTTCTAAAATTACCAAAAGTGCTCTCAGAAAGCTACAGACATTTGTTTCCAATAATGTTGAATGTGAAACATAATAATATCCCTTGATTTTTTTTGTAGGGGTTTTGTTCCCTTGAGAAAAAACAAGCTAAGAAGGAAAAAGAAGCAGAGGACAGAAGGTAAAATGATGCAGTAAATCTACCTTGCTGTTTTTCCTTTGCTACTTGATGTACAGCATCTTCTGAACAAAGCAGAATAAATAAGTTTTTGGGAGACATAAACGATTGTGAGAACAAACAGGAATAAAATTCCATCCTCTATTTCTGCCCACCAAAATTCTTGTAAAGAAATTTCAGCAGCAGAAAAAATTTACTTTAATTTTCATTTATTTCTAAACATTCCCATTATATTTTTTCTGAGTTCTTCAATTAAAAATAATCTTGATTTGCTATGTATGTAAAGACTAAGAGCTGAAAAGTGGAACATATTTGAGAATAATGTTTTTGGAAGTTCTTCCTGTTTTCAGGGTGTAGCTGAGAAGGGATGGCTGGTACGTGGCATGGAAGTGTAGCACTGAACTACAGAATTAAGGAAAACAATTTGAAGGACTCTTTTAAGTGGAACTTATTGATAAATTCCCTTAAGATATGTCACAAGGACTTTAGAACAAATGGATTTATTAAACTGCCTGTGACAAAAAAAGGCTGATAAATTTGGTCTTGGAGTGAACACCTGTATAATATTTCCTTTATAAATTACAATATTGCAATAGTCACTGAGCTTTGCATATAAGCAGAAATAGTCTTGCTTTTTCTGAAATGCATCAAGAATATTTGGGGGCAGATCTTGTAGCTAATTTCTGCTGGGTCTTTAGAGGTCACCTTCAGAGTTATTTTTGGATAGCCTTAAGTCATAATGAAATAAACCAGTCTTTGTTTGTCATGAGTCCCTTCATTTCTTTTTTTTTTTTTGTTTGGTTTTTTTTGGGGTTTTTTTTTTGTTTTTAAAGAATGAGCAGCACCTGAGATCACCCAGAAGCCTTTATTGGCCATGATAAAGGCCATATGTTAAGCTGCAGGAATCCTTTCCAGCTTTTGGCATTTGGTTCTTTGGCACATCCCCAAGAAAACAGTGTAGCAGCTTTAGAGTTGCCTGCAAAAGTGTTCTGTGATTTCTCTGATGTAGCTCAATGCAGTTTTCTTGTCTTTCTGAAAATATGCTTGTTTTAATTTATTTGATCCTCATGAAAATGTAAATATTTGCAATGGGATTCATTTCATGGTCTTTATAGTGACTTCCTTATTGTCCCAAATAAAAGGACAAGACCTTCTTTATTTGGTGTAGTGAATGAAGAGAGGTCAGTGAGGAGAGTTTTATGGAGTTTTTCTTTCCCCATGTTTATAAAAAATTTAGTTTCTTCTAACTCCATAGTTTTAAAACTTTCAGATATAATTTTCCTTTTCAATGAGTGATGAAGTAATAAGTATTACTACAAATGATTAAAAAAAACCTGATGGAAACTGAGGAAGAAGTTAAGGAAAAGGATATAGGGAGAATGAACAAATATATTCTTAACAGATGAACAAATTGTAGAAAAAGAAGACTGTAATAAAAATTCCCTTCTATATATATATTTGCTTTTTTCAGTGTTTGGTTTTCACATTTCATCTATTGGAATCAATATACTACATATTAATATTTTTTTTTTATAGAAAGATATGGCAATAATTCCATCAGAATGATTATTTAATCTTCTTCAGACAGTATCACCATGTACTACAGAATTTTTCTTTAAGCACAAATTTTTTTGTCATATTAATTCTTCCTGTATCATTCCTCTTTAAAAAAAATTGCTTGATCTACAGTAATCAATCTTCATTTTACAGGCAATCAAGGAGAAAGAAATTAGAACAAGTTACTATCATGTAAGTCCTTCCAGAATAATTAAAATGAGAAAAAAAAGTCATTACAATGAAGAATTGATCTTGAACCTCCCCTAAAGTTCAGGAAATTGTGAAAGATATTTTACTCCTCTCATGCTTCTAAAAAATTATAAATAGTTATGAATTCAGGAATGATAATTATTGCTTTGCTTATACCTTAATTCTTTAAGGCCTGAAGTAAAAGTGAAAATACTGTAATATAAAAAGACTTATGATTCCTTTAACATTTTGGAAGATCAGCAATTAGAAAATGCAAGGAATTTTTTCAGTAAATATTATTTCCTTTAAGTTGTGCACAGTTATCAGCTATGTGTGCTCTCCTTGCAAAGAAAGCCAGCACCAGGTGCCAGCTGATATCAGTTTGCAAGGAGAGCGCATGCAGCAAACACTTTTTGTGTAGGCAAATGCAATGTGTCCTCCATCTGTGCTTCACTAGTCAGTGATATAAAGGTGCAAAACAAAACCAAGAAAACCAAGATCCTGCTCAGTCATCTGACTGGAAAAAAGCTTGAGCTGGAGCAAAATCTACAGGCTGCACTTCATATGTTCATCTATCTGTATCTTCCTTCTGCACAGACTTTCTCTAAAGATTGGATTTCTTGAGAAATCAAATGCACAATCTCTTCAGTATGAAAAATGTAAAACATTTACTGGGCTCTTAATAAAAGATTTAAAGTTAATGTATTCATTCCTGAGCAAATGACAGGCAGTTTGAAGCCAGTCTATCTTCAGTGAACAGAGAGTAGCTGGATGGGAAGTGTGGTGTTTATTGTTGCTGAGTTTTGAGATTTCCCTATGTGGAATTATTTTGAACTGAATTTTAGACACATCTGCAGACAATCTAATTACTTTAATCTATATGCCAAATATCAGATACTTAGCATAAAAAATACTTTTAAGTATATCACCCATGTTCAGCAATGAAATTTAGCCTGTTGAAACTGTCCTAGATAAGTAAAGAACATGACCTCAACATCTCCAGTTTCTAGTTTAGGCATGAGGAATTCTGTTTTCTCTTTTACAAAGTTTTTACAAAGGAAGATCATTAAGTGTTCTGGCCCGGAATCACCACATATTTATGGAAGAACTGTGTAATTAGTGTGTGTAGGAAGAATTTCTATGTGCATATGGTATTCTTTTTCCACATTACTCAAGCAGTATTTATTCGAGGTAAAGCCTCTGATAAGTGACAATGTTCTGCTTTGTTTACAAAGAACCATCAAATGCTCCTCATGACTGATGTCGTAGGGAAGGCATTTGCATACTGAATTGTAAATTAACTTTAAAATCCACTGGATTCAAGTTTTTGCATAAAATGACACTTTGAATTAGCTGAGACTAAGAAAAAACGTAAAATTTTATTCCAAATTAAAGAATTAGGATACTGTCAATATCTGAATACATATTGAGAAGCAAGAAATGGGAAAAATGTCTCAAGACAGCAGACAATATTAACTTTTCTGTTAATCTGTGAATCCAATGGATTCACTAGGATGTATTTCTCGTAAATTCTTTTGTGATTGCTACTATTAATGTTTAAAAGTGAAAAGTTCTTTTGAACTGAAAAATGAAATTTTAAATAACAAAACTATTTTTAAGCTATGTATCTTGTAACAAAAATGTACTGGAATTGGTATTTCTGCAAGAAAGTTGCAGTGCTAACAAAATTCATCAAAATAGTTTTAATGATTTCTTTAAGCAAGTTTGTTAAGTTACATCTCAGAATACAAGAAAAGTAGTATTGTGTAATTATCTGTCAAGTAATGGTCTAGAAACTACATTTCTAAAGAAGGAAATATTGTAAGGGTAATTGGTTCATTAAAATTTAACAAGTATTAATTTGTCCTGAGCATACGTTTGTGAGTTTATATTGTGACTAAGTAAAATATTTGACTGTTGGTGCAGAGTTTTCTTCCAAAGCATTCAGAGAAGATATTTACACCATGCACACAGGAAAAAAAAAAAGCCAACTCTGAACACCTTTTCTGCTACCTTTGAATGAGTTCATCCCATTTAATCTTAGATTTCCATATGTAACTCCAGATTTGAACTAACCAATTCTGAATTTAATTTTCAGTCAAGAGAAAAATAAGCCCTTTGGATAACATCCACTGGAAAATGAAGTTCCTCACACTCCAGAGGCTTCTGGTCCTCTCCACCAAGTATAAAGTATGACCAGAGAACTAGCATACAAATAGATCTTTCAGGCATCTATATGGAGTTGGATCAACCATCTGTATTTATTATTTAGATTTCTTTGTGTATATCCTCCTAAAGAGTTACACCTTAAGGACCAAAAATGCTCATAGGTAAATGAGTAGAGCCTTCACAGAAAGATCGTATGATAAGTTTTGTTTCCCTGATCTTATCCTGTTTTCATGAGATCCAACTTCTATTTGATCACTGGCGTAAGAATCATACACCTGCTAGTCATGCCAACAGGAAAAGCTCTTCACACACATTTTTTACAAGAAAGCAGAAATTATGTGCATCAAACAATATGGTTTGGGTAAAGAATTTCTACAAGAATTTTTCTTGCCTGGTATAAAAAAGACAATTTCAGCAAGAAAGGAAATGCTAATGACACAGAAGATTTGGAGAATAATGAGATACATTACAATGGTTAAAATGTAGAGAGTATCAATGAAAACCATTCTAATTAGAAAATATTGGTGTTCAATCAGAGATGTTGATAATCAGTCTAAGTGTCATCAAGGCTCCACTAGAGGCTACTTTTTTTAAGTCCTGGCATTAGTTCAGCATGTTTCAGAGGCATAGGAAGATGTACTGTTTTTATGTTAATTACATTAAAAAGAAAAAGAAAAAAGATATTTAGAAAGTGCAATTTAAGATTATTTGACAGTAAAATTAAATCACTTCAAGAATATAAAATCTGGATCAGCTAATCAGACTTTACAAAAGAAGAAAATTTAGTGCAGTTAAAAACAACACTAAACTCTGCCAACATTTATTTATTAGTTCTTTGAGCTTCAAGAGGTGTATTTTGCTGTTTGTAAGGAATTCGTCAACAATTCATATGAGTGGAGAACTGAAAATTCTTAATCTAGAATTCATATGCATTTCAGGTTGATGCAATGAGAAGGGCAGCTCTTTCAATTTTGTCTGGTACACTACATAATTCACAGAGTAATTCAGCTTGTGTTGAGGAAAGAGAAGAAAAAGCTGTAAGTAGAGCTGTGGGTAATCCATGGCTCTGATCTTTACAAAAGGTTAGTGGTGGAAACATCTAAGCAGTGTTGTAAATAAAAAACCCCCATGTAAATACATAAAAATTGTAAAATATATGCTGAAGTAACATTGAGCTTCTCTGAGAAAAAGCAAGCCTCTCAATGAATAGTATTGATGAAATCATGCCTGGTTTGAAGGTAGATAATACACCAACTGACACAAAATGTAGAATGGATAACATCATCAAACTGATGAATTTGTGTCCTAGAGAGTTTGCTGACATTCACAATATCAAATGCCACACCCAGGTGGACATGGAACCTCATTTATATATGTTTTGTTCTCTCCAGCTTCTTCAAAATCTGCATAGAAAAGAAGTTGTGGGAAAAAAAACAAATCAACTAACCAAACAAAAAATTAAAACCAAAACCCCACCTGTAACTTATCCAACACCCCGAATAACCCTTAAAAAAAAATCTATTGTGAGAGTCCAGGTTTGAAGCCTGGTAAGACCAATGAAGTCAAATCTTTATAAATTCCAGGAATGGAAAGGTATTCTGCCAGTATTTTTGTTTTTCCTTTGTTAGACTATTTACTTGGCTTAATTCCTTTCAAGTGTAATTCAGAACCTGCTTTGGTGTTTTGAGTGAGCATAATTAATTTTGCTGCACGACCATTTCCCTAGATGTGATCACTTTGTTTAACTCTAATGAAACTTTCATTAAACTTGATATGCCTGAAATCATGCAAACAGTTTATCATTAGCATTTAGCAGTCTTATATTATTGAAATTCACACTTTCACACCTTCATTGCATGGTTGAAGTGCTGTATCTTTGATAAGAATGTGAAAAAACCTTTCATAATCAAAGCAGGTTATAGAATGACAATTGAATGAAAAGTTGAGGAAAAAAAATCCCAAAATAAAAACCAATCACAATATGGCAAATCAAATCAGCTTGCTACACATACTCAGCAAAGATTGTCTCCTTTGCACAATCTTGATTTCATCAGTTCATGTGTGATTTTAAATTTGCTGCTTAGTTCTCCTAGGACTCCAATCACAGATGAATATCATCTTCCACATGCAAATGTACAATTACTTACAACTTCTAGGACTTTGAAAAAGGAATTGTTAATAATTTCCTCTTTTGACAACAGTTTTGGAAATTGCAAAAGCATTGCATTATCCATTGCTCAAGTTGACATACTATGTAAAATCACATGGAGAGAAGGAAAAAAGAAAGGTAAGCTACTGAAAGAAATCACAGACCAGTGTTCTCTGAGTATCAAGGCTCTGGAATAAATGGACCACCAGAAAGGTATCCGAAAGCAAAAGGTTTCATTGACTTATAGACTAAAAATAGTTGTAAATTATCTGTGTATTCAGCAGATAAATAATGGCTTAGTTTACAGCAAAATAATATTTTGAGTGGATAGTATAGATAGAAACAGCTATTAAAGTATAAAAACTGTATTAAAATAGTATTTCATTGATCTATAATAGTCACCTATTTATACTTGCAAACTCTCCCAGTAAATTGAATTTGTCTTCAAAATAAATACAGCAGCTAAAAAATTCTGACCATAGTGTACTGTTGTTACAGTACCATTGCTGTTTGATAAATTTGATTTAAAGCTAGGTTTATAAAGCCATGAGGGTACAAACTCCTTAAAATGGTAAGATGAAAGCTTCACTAACTGTGCATTTGCATTTGCTCTAGTCTAGTGCTGATTCTTTGTTCTTGTGAAGGATTGATCCAGAATTGTGCTTCAGAGAGAAAAATGGTGTTGTTGTATCCAGTTACATGCCACACAAGAAAATCCAATTGTTTACACATACCTTTTCAAGCCATTATGATAGAGAGTACAATATTCTGTCATTTACCAAAAGTCTTAGGCCAGTCTGTTGTTTCTGAAAAGAAATTTATGATCAAAGATTTTGCCAAGAAACTATCTAGGAATGAACACAAGAGCAAATTAGTATGTGGCGTAATAGTAAAGGAGAAATAATGTAAGGCTTCTTGTCACTCAGGAGCAGAATCTAGCACCCAATAGAAGAGATTCACTGAGCTGCTGGACACAAGTTACCAAGCATAAGATTTGTTTTTGTCATCTCAGCTATCAAAAGTGACAAAAATATGTTATGCAAAATGCCCTGCAGATGAAAGACACAAAAGGTAATACAAAAAAGGAACAAAAAATAAAAAAGGAAACAGTTTTCGTGTGGGTGAAATGGGGGAAAGGAGTCATGGTGTCTGAATCATTTGCAGAATAGTTTATAATAAAAGATATAAAATGTGTTCTGAAGAACAATGACTTGATCTTGGCTCCTGTCTTCACAGTGTATTTATGTATTTCACAGTAGGGACTGTCAGATTGATTTTTAGGTAATATTCTGATTTCCAAGAGAGTTTGCAAAAATAGACCCAGATATTTTATACACCATTTGATTTTGGATATATAGAATGAAAGAATTATGCCATCAGAGTAGAGGTCTGAACTTAATTGACACCTGTTTCAGATTAAATATTTCTGCTTTCTATTACTATCTGATATCTATTACTTATTATCTACAATTATTGTTACCTACTTGCTATCTTGTTTGATTTACTTTTTTGCTATTACAATGTACAGGAATAAAACAACCCAGAATTCAACCTTGGTTTTTTTTCCTAGAAATGTTTTAAGACATTCTGGAGAAGTCTAGAAACAACCACATATAAACTATTAGAGCTGCATTCACTTTAATACAACAGTAATATGAAATGAGAACTTCATGACTCTGTAGGTATATTTTAATCTAATCCTGAGATTTAATTGGCCTATTCAGACAGAGGAACATGTAGAACTTGCATGTAGTATTTGTTAATTGCAATGAGTTGAATTTTGCCTTTATTTCACAGACTGGTGACACCTTTTTCTTTGCTAAAACTGAGTTTCCATGGGAAAGTCATGTTTCCTGATAGTTGTTCTGAGAGTAGATATTACAGGGACAACAGAGGCAGGATTGACATCTCACAACAGCTGGCCAAGAAAATGTGGGTCTCTATACCTAATACACTATTTTGTATATCAGACTGGGTTCCATGGGCATCATCACTAAGTTTCTTGGGGGGAGAAGTATTAAAATACTAACAGAAAGAACCCAAGTGGGAATCTTTTTACTGTATTTTCTTCTGAACACTTATTTATAAAATATTTTAAATTCTTTGTAGGGCTAGTTCGTTACCAGTAAGCTGCATTATTTTGCTTCTTTGCTTTTTAGCATAGCATTCAAAATTGATATGCAAGGAGGATTGAAAGTACCACGTTACTATAGCAAAGGTGCATTTAATTAAGAAGTTTCATTGAATTAAAGAAAAAAGCTCCAGTTTTCATTTGTCCGCTTATTCAATACTTAGGTGTGATAGAGAATTTTTCATTTATGTTTTTTCTCACAGTGTCAATTGATAATTAGCCAAAAGGTTATTTAACAGGTATCTCCTGCTTATGCAAAAATCACATCCTGGCTTGTAACGAGCATGCTGAATTCCTGTCTGTTGCCTTTTTGAACAGCCAAAACAACACTTTTAAATGTTTATCATGGAAAAGAAAAGAAAATATTTACATTTTTTCCTTACCAGGAAATACACAACACTTGTAGTACACAACACATAGAACTACAGAATAACCTACAGTAACAAAACTCATTCACTGATCTTTGTGCCTTTGCCTCCTTTCCAGAAGCATGTTCATACACACCAGCAGCTGAATATTCCTTTAAAAAAAAACAAACAAACCAGAAAAGTGGACTCACTGATTGCATTTGAATATATAGACCTTAAAACTATTTCACAACTATTAGAAAGTCGCTATACCTAAACCTATTTGCTTTGAAAATTTTCACATGAATGTTAGGATGGATATTAGCAAGATTATTGAATTTCTGAGGTACCATTTATATTTTTAAAACTGTTTGCTCCTGATGCGACCTCACTGAAGGGTCCATCTGACTGTGAATCATGATAATATATGCAGTTACATTTGCTGGGGTGTTTTCTTCTCATTTTTTTAATATCTTCCTTTTACTGCCTGATTTTTCCTGCCAGGTTATGCTGGCATGGTGTATCTTCAATTTACTTCTTCATCTGCAAAGGCTTCTATTAGCTTAACCAAGACTCCTTAATGGTGTGTGATGTTCTTTATCTGTTCATCCTTCACTCTACCCTGAGCCAGTTCTTAGCCCTCATGTGGACCAGTCATGGGGATTCATTTAATATATGATGTCCTGTGGATCTGAAAATGCAGTCCTGTACCTCCCTCTGGCCTTGGAGGGAAGGTTCTATTTTCACTTGGTTTTCCTATGTGTTAGAGAAATGAGAAATAAAAAACGGAAATCTCAGGCAGATCACGAGTCGGAGTAAGTTTTCATAGTTCTGACAAATTCCTGTTTGTTCTGTCTTATTGTCAATGGTCATAAAAAGTTCCCTCTCAAAGACCAACTGCACCTCGTTACAGCCTCCTTTCAGGCAGTGGTAGAGAGTGAAAAAGTCTCCCCTGAGCCTCCTTTTCTCCAGGCTAAACAACATCAGCTGCAACCTCCCTCAGATGCTCTTTACAAGATTTGTGCTCCAGCCCCTCCAACAGCTCTGCTGCCCTTCTCTGGACACGTTCCAGCACCTCAATGTCCTTCTTGTAGTGAAAAGCCAGAACTGGACACACCACTCAAGGTGTGACCTCACCAGTGCCAAGTACAGGGGTACAATCACTGTTCTGGTTCTGTGCTGGACACACCACTTCTGATACAAACAAGGATGCTATTGGCCTTCTGGGCCCTCTGGGCTCTTTTAGGCAAATATCAATATAAAATGATTTTAAAGCAGACCAAGATATATTAAAGTATTAATTAAACTATTAACTGTTAAAACATTAATTGAAAAGGAAGACTGCCAAAAATTCTGTTAGGTTGATAGATGAGAAAGTTGTAGTGGGAATGCTCTAGAGAGATGAGAAAGATAAGATGAGATTAGGAGAAATACAAGCATTATTTTCATTGGTGTTCACTGCATAGGAGCTATGGGAGGTTTATCCTAGAAATTTTCCTTTAATGTGGAAAATCAGGTAACTGATCTCACAATATTGCATGAGTGGGAAATAAAGTCATGGCTGAAATGTAAATAGTGCACATGGGGGAAAAGAATCAAAGTAAGACACAAAGCTCTCCTAAATATGTCACTTAATGATGTACTCTAAAAAGAACTACTCCAGTTCAGAAGGGTTTTCTTTGACTAATTTTTTATTATTTAATGACAAAATGAGCAATGTTCAGCAGAAAACCTAGAGATAAGATCAGGAATTATTAATAATAAAATAGTGTATAAAGCAGAAAACATGATGCCATATAAATCCCTAGATATCTGCATCTTAAGTGTTTTGTACAGTTCTGCTTCTTCCCACTGAAATATTTGGTAGAAATAAAAAAAGGCATGGGAAAAGTGATAAAAGCCTTATCACTGCTATGGGTTAATTTATGTACTGGAGAAATTAATTAACATTCTTTACTTTGAAAATGGGATGAATCATAGAATCAAATGGTAATGGCACCAAAATTACAGTTAATAAGGAGAAGTTGATACACAGTGATTATTCACAATTTCTTACAGTGATTAGGAATTCATCAAAAGAAACTCTTGGGCGCAGACTAATATGAAAGTAGGCATGTATTTAAGCTGTGGAACTCTGCCTTGGGATATTGATGAATGCCAAAAGCACAAATGGACTCAGAAAGGAATTATTCATATTAGTAGAACAGAATTCGACTGAAGGCTAAACACAGAGATAAATGTAACACTTTGTCTCTGAATCATGGGTTGCTAGAAGCTAAGAAGTTGTTGCTGCAAGCTTATCTGTTAAACTCACTTGCCAAATATTCAATACTGGTCACTGCCAGGGCCAGGATATTTGACTGAGTGAATCTACCATTGCCAGGCTTCTTATTTTTTTGTCTATTATTTGAAAGAGCATGATAATCTTAGTAGTACTCAATTTAATCATCATGTTTTGAAAATCTTAAGGCAATATTCCATTATCTGAATTCAAAGGATCTTTAGTGCTAACAAAAGATGATTCCTCCTGAATGAAGTTAATTCCACTTTCAGTTGCCTGGGGTTTCTTTATTCAGAAGTTGTTTATTGTTTTAAGCTACACTCTGACAAGCTTTCTTGGCTCCTGTTGAGTTGAAAGAAAACATTACTCTCCTCAGCACATTGACAGCTGTTCAACCATGTCATGCTAACAGAGGTTACTATTCTTGTAGGTATGCCAAAATTAAGAGAATTTTTTTTTCCATTAGAATTATCCATGTCAAGAAACCTTAACATCTCAACGTTTAAATCATCTCAAATCACATTGGCACAACCAAAAAAGTCAGCATACACACATTTATGTTGGAGATCTGGAAGATCAAGAATCTAGGAGATACACTAATAACTTTTCTCTCTTTTCAAGCTGCAAGAAAGTATTTTATTCTGGACTGCCTTGTGGAAAGGAGGGATGGAAGAAAGAAGGAAGGCAGAAAACATGACACAAAAAGGTGCAGCTAAATTGCTGGGTGAATTTATCTCTCTAATTGCCTCATTGAGGGCTTGCTCAATATTTTGTGAAACCTCCATTAAATGGAAGTTGTGGAAAAAAAATTAAATCTGTAATCTGTAATAAATCTGTAATAATAGTTTTCAATAGCCCCTTCTAAACCAGTACAGTTAAATGTCATGGTTTAGGAATGGTATTCCCCAATTCAATGACCCCACCAAGACCATCCCAAAACACATGCTGCTCTGTTTCACTTCCCCTTCCCCTCCCCCTTCCCACTGTGGAAGGATGGGGCTGAGAATTGGAGGCACAGAAGGTGAAGATCATGGGCTGAGGTAAGAATAATTTACTGGAAAGAGCAATGAGATAAGAAAACAAACAGTAACAGCAACAATATTAATACCAAAAGTATACAAAAAGATGGAATGATTCAGATGCAAAAATGCTCACCCCAGAGACCATGACAATACACAAATACCAGAATGCTCTCCCCACCAGGTTTTAAAGACCAGAAGGAACCCCTTCTCCATGGAAGAGAGTCCCTTTTCCCCTCCCCCAGAAATTATGTGAGGTGGTACAGAATAACATCAGGGTGCCAGCCATGTCTCTCTCCTGGCTACTGCACAAATTAGTCCTGTCCTGGTGAGAACCAGGACATTATGTCAGTACAGGGTCAGTGCAGATCAGGTCTTACTGAAAGGGCATTTTGAAACCATTATTTATTTATTTATTTTAAAGCATTCAGGACATGACTAAGAAATAAAATGAGTAGAGAAGAGATGATTATACAGGGGATTGTTTTCTAAACCCACTTAAGCAAAATAGGGGGATGAAATGAAAGGCAAGAAATGACTTAAGAAGTGTTTTTCATCACAATGAAGAAGAATGTCTCTTACTGCCATAGAATAAAATTATTATTAAAAGCTAAATAAAGTAATAAAATTTAATTAATATAATAAAAGATTAATATGGTTACAAATGAAAGATAACTTTAATTTCATAAGGGAGTAATTTTTTTTTTATTTAAGGATATTTAATTAGACAGTCCTCTTTAGGGAAACTGATTATTCAACATATGAGGATCTGTGAACATGTAATGTGAGTTTTATTCATTATCTTTATGTTTATGTCTTATTACTCTCTTTTACTGTATTCTTATTTAAAATTCCTTTCCTTATGGGGACAAGGAAGCTTTCCAGAGAAAGAGGGACTAATCAAAGCTTCATGAAATTGCCTTGGGGAGACAGACAGAAAAAGAGGGAAGGAAGACCTGAGGATTGTATCTTTGTAGAAGGAAATACCACATGCAGGTAAAGACCATACACATACAATTCTAAAGTACACGTGACAATAATGGTCTTTACTAATTCATATGATGTTAATAGGTTGAATAAGTTAATTGTCCACACAAGAGTCACAAGGTTGAGTATTTCTGGCAGGTCTCTTAGTGATCTGTTCAAAGCGTCAATCAGAGGAGCAATGTGGTTATTTTTATTGTGAACAAATTGAAACCATTTGAATTAGTCATTCAGTAATGTTTAAGGAGAACATCTCAGAATGAAAGACATAGCCACACTAAAATAATTTTAACTACCTGGCTAATGTCTGTAGGAAATGTAGTCTGACAGCAGTCAAAGGGTTCGTTCCAAGGTGTCTGTGTAGGTCTTCTGTAATGAACTTGCTGAATGTAATACATTAAATAAAGACCATGATGATTTCTATCTTTGAAAACTGTTATCTCAGTGCAATAAATAGTAATAAAAATCTTTCCATAAAGCAATATTAAAACAAGAAATATAAGTTCTAATTTTATGCTCTGTTTAGCAAGCAGCCACAGCAGCAGACTTATAAACAATATCACATTTGTCACTGTATTCTGCATGAGATATAAATTAAAAATAGACCGATTAATGGTTCTTGTTGGAGGTTTTTCCATCTCTAATCTAATAGAAAAGTGGGGAAAATTGAAGTATTTTACTATTATTTACTGTATATTTGTTTAATATATATCACATTAGAGAATGTAGCTAGATCACCAAGCATACAGAATTGTGCTGACAAAGATTAGCATTTTAAAAGTGTTTGCAAACCAATATTCAACCAAACTATATCATAAACCAGATCAGGAAATCACATATATGACTAAGAGTAATGTCTTTAAAGTTTCTGGGCAAAAAGGACTATTGGAGTATGACTAAAAAAAAATTTGTTATCCCAATACCAAATATTCACTTGTGAGGTAACAGATGAAATGGGAATACCCTCAACAATTAAATTTGAAGTCATAGAGGAAATGAGGAAAATCCCAGTTTTATGGCTGTCTTATTGAGCCAACAGCAATATTATGAAGCCAAATTATCAGCCCAGTGTTTCAGAGAATATCTGCTAGTCTGTTCTTGATAGACTAGTGTAGTCAGTCATCTATCTGTCCATAGAATAGTTCCAAATTCTTAACAAACTTTTGGCCAATAAGTGCAAAACCTTGCTTTGCCCTGGTAAAAGGAACAAAGCCTAATGAGAATGGTATTGATATAGGAAGAGTACTTCAAACTGAAGCTTAGTAGGGAAAAAATAGCTATGGTGACATAGCATAAAGTTAAATCAGGGCAAAGTATTCTAATGGTGTCATTGGAACTGATATTAAATGCCTAACATTAATAAGAAGAATAAAACAATTTAAGCCATTTACTGTCATTTCCTAGAATAGATATAAAAATGGGCAAAATTCCAGCTATAGGTTTGCAACACAGAATTTTCAGGAAGGACTGGAAGTATAGATTCAGATCAGTGTTTTAAATTCAAAAATCAGAAGACAGCCATTGAAGCACTGGTAGATTGTAGCTATTGTAATAGATAAAGTACATTAGCAGCATGCAAAATCAATTTTAGTTACTTCTAAAGACACTGCTAATTTTATCAGTCCCATTTCTTTGAAGTGATTGAGCCAAAATCTCATTATTTGCACAAGCACAATTTTGACCACTTGTGCTGAGCTGAAGCCAGTTACACTGACAGAGCTGGAGACATAATTTAGTTTAATATTTGCAAAAGGGTAATAAGAGTGTTTGGATTTTCAAACTAATTTATTTATTATATATGCACATGGTGCATATAAGCATCTACTCAACAAATCTACATTGCTGAGTTAAAGTAAAAAGAAAGAAACTGTGTAGATTTTTAGTTCAGGAATGTTGAACATCCCAGGGCAGAGGTAGTCTACTTTACAGTAATAAGCAGACTCTGCACTTCTGTGCTGAGGTTTGGGTAGTGAAATAGCTATCGGTAACTTGCTTCCAAAGGGTTTTCATTTATTTAAAACTACAAGCCAGAAAGTTTCAAAAGCTTCCCTAGATGCATTTCCATTTTTTTCTTTCAAAAATATTTTCCTTTTGCTGTCCATTTCTCTTCATTTTTCATTTGATGCCTTTTCCATTGGATAATAGAGTAGATTATCTAGGTTTTTCATTTTTGAGAATGTCATTATTTATCTAGTACAAGAAGTAATTCTGGGGGGGTTTATGTGCTTTCTGTAAAGAATTAATGGTTTCAACAGGCAGAAATCCATTATCTCCAGGTTTGTGCAAGATTTTTATTAAATATTCTTCTAAAAAACAAATAAAAAAATCTGCTTTTAATTTTTTGTACTTTAAAAATGATATTTGAAAAATTGAAACTTTACGCTAAGCCAGTATAATTGATAGTGAATTAGGAAAAAATTGATTTATTGACTCCCATGAAAGAACACTTTCTTTCAGCTATCTTTGGGATTTCTCTTCACTGCAGACTGCCGCATCGCACTGAGGTAAGAATGTGACATAGATTAGAATAACTGTCTCTTGAAACATTTAGTACAGGAGTGGAGATGTAGTTAAGAGTTGGAAAGCTTAGTAGGAGAAGAATTCCTGCTTTGGAAGAAATATTTTCTGGATGACCTAACATGGCTCATCCCTAAGATTCTGCAAAATGGCAACATAAAGTTGTCTCAGGTGTGTAGTGTTTTTTAATGCTCACGCTAATGGTCTACAGATCTAGAGTCAGAGTACAATTCTGAAACATTTCAGCCAACGTGATAAGTACTTTAACAATAAACCCCAGAGGAACGTAGTGTTACCCGTGTTAAAACACATGCAGAGGTCTTCTTTGAACAGACCTATCTCTGAGGTTGTGCCAGGACAATTTAACAGAGAGGTCACCTTCATAAAGTGAAGGCACATGAAATCTGTCTTTAAAGTTTTGAAAAACTGTAGTTCTGATATGTTCACTTCTCAGGAACTCCCTGCTATCCACAGAAGATTCTGTGGCTCCCTTTCCTTGGAGTGGGAGCCATTCACTTAAATAAAAAGAGCAGGGAAGAAGAAAGCTGAAGCCATAGCCTTGGCACATGTCACTCTGCATCAGGAACATCTGTTCTCAAATTCTCAAATTGCCCATTTCCCAAACTTGCAAATGCATTACGCATGTGAAATAGAGTCTTTGGGGAGATAATACTGTCATTCCCCATGACCACCTTCAGCTGACTTGGAGAACATGTTTTTTCCCGTCAGTGCTAAAGTAAAAGCTAGACTCTCCCACTGGTTCCAGTAAATTAACTCAAATATTTGCAAAGATAGAAAGACTCCATCTTATGCCAGTAACACGTGCAGTTTAATATATCTCTACAGTACAAAAATTGCATAACACTGTGTTTTCTCATTCCTTCTTCCTAAATGATAACTTTACAGCAATTAGAATAAGAGCAGTTTATAATTTTGAGTCTGTTTTTTCTAGTTTCCTATATTTGAATTTATACCATCAAAAAGACATTCATAGAATAAAATATCAGGTACAAAATACCTTTTTAAATGTACTGAAATTGCTTTACTACATATGCCAAAGAATATAGAATACTAAAATATTCCCTTGGGAGTTCTATTTGACAGTTCAATCCTTTAGACTTCTGGGCTCACATAGGGCTTTCATGTGACGTATTCTAATTTTTAAGTCATAGATTTAAGCAATTTTACCTGTTATCAAATCTGACATATAAACTCGCCTCATTAATCTCATTTTTATGTATTCCTAGGTGCATATAAAACAATATGACATATATGACCTATTAAGATTACAGTTCCTCTGGCACTAATTAGTAAATGCACCTTGAATTTTTAATAAATAGACATTTGAGTAGTTGCCAAAGAAGGACAGGCAAATTAAATGTACATATGCCATTCCCTAAAGCCAACACAAAACTTCAGTCTGATTACAAGCTGCTTTAATGGACATGAATGTCAAGAGGAATAACAAAATACCTGCACTGGAGTATGTGTTTTCTTATCTCTTTATATATAAAAATACCTTCCAGGGGCATAGATGTAATTATTTGAATAAGCCTATTGTTCTAAAAGGATTTTTTAAAAACTCTACAGTTCACTATGTTGCATTGTCTACTTAAAATAGAAGACAAACTATTTGCTGTCCGTACCAGTGTGAAAGTTTAGAAGAAAAAAAACCTCAAACATAAAATAGTTATGCATGATACAACATCATGAATCCAGGGCCTAATGAAAGAGAATGGAAAAGGTGAGGCTCATCTTGGTTTAATTCTGTAGTCATTTTTTTCATATTATTTTACTAGAAACAAAATATCAGAGAAAAACAAAATCTGAACACAAAAAAAACAGGCAAGCCCGTTCTGAAAAGCAGTTTAAGGACCAAGAAGAATTAAGTAAGGATCTTATGTGTTCGGAAGTAAGACAGAACCAGAACCATCTCTNTTGTGCCAGGACAATTTAACAGAGAGGTCACCTTCATAAAGTGAAGGCACATGAAATCTGTCTTTAGTCTTTAAAGTTTTGAAAAACTGTAGTTCTGATATGTTCACTTCTCAGGAACTCCCTGCTATCCACAGAAGATTCTGTGGCTCCCTTTCCTTGGAGTGGGAGCCATTCACTTAAATAAAAAGAGCAGGGAAGAAGAAAGCTGAAGCCATAGCCTTGGCACATGTCACTCTGCATCAGGAACATCTGTTCTCAAATTCTCAAATTGCCCATTTCCCAAACTTGCAAATGCATTACGCATGTGAAATAGAGTCTTTGGGGAGATAATACTGTCATTCCCCATGACCACCTTCAGCTGACTTGGAGAACATGTTTTTTCCCGTCAGTGCTAAAGTAAAAGCTAGACTCTCCCACTGGTTCCAGTAAATTAACTCAAATATTTGCAAAGATAGAAAGACTCCATCTTATGCCAGTAACACGTGCAGTTTAATATATCTCTACAGTACAAAAATTGCATAACACTGTGTTTTCTCATTCCTTCTTCCTAAATGATAACTTTACAGCAATTAGAATAAGAGCAGTTTATAATTTTGAGTCTGTTTTTTCTAGTTTCCTATATTTGAATTTATGCCATCAAAAAGACATTCATAGAATAAAATATCAGGTACAAAATACCTTTTTAAATGTACTGAAATTGCTTTACTACATATGCCAAAGAATATAGAATACTAAAATATTCCCTTGGGAGTTCTATTTGACAGTTCAATCCTTTAGACTTCTGGGCTCACATAGGGCTTTCATGTGACGTATTCTAATTTTTAAGTCATAGATTTAAGCAATTTTACCTGTTATCAAATCTGACATATAAACTCGCCTCATTAATCTCATTTTTATGTATTCCTAGGTGCATATAAAACAATATGACATATATGACCTATTAAGATTACAGTTCCTCTGGCACTAATTAGTAAATGCACCTTGAATTTTTAATAAATAGACATTTGAGTAGTTGCCAAAGAAGGACAGGCAAATTAAATGTACATATGCCATTCCCTAAAGCCAACACAAAACTTCAGTCTGATTACAAGCTGCTTTAATGGACATGAATGTCAAGAGGAATAACAAAATACCTGCACTGGAGTATGTGTTTTCTTATCTCTTTATATATAAAAATACCTTCCAGGGGCATAGATGTAATTATTTGAATAAGCCTATTGTTCTAAAAGGATTTTTTAAAAACTCTACAGTTCACTATGTTGCATTGTCTACTTAAAATAGAAGACAAACTATTTGCTGTCCGTACCAGTGTGAAAGTTTAGAAGAAAAAAAACCTCAAACATAAAATAGTTATGCATGATACAACATCATGAATCCAGGGCCTAATGAAAGAGAATGGAAAAGGTGAGGCTCATCTTGGTTTAATTCTGTAGTCATTTTTTTCATATTATTTTACTAGAAACAAAATATCAGAGAAAAACAAAATCTGAACACAAAAAAAACAGGCAAGCCCGTTCTGAAAAGCAGTTTAAGGACCAAGAAGAATTAAGTAAGGATCTTATGTGTTCGGAAGTAAGACAGAACCAGAACCATCTCTCTTGGTCATTGCTGACTGTAAAGAGGCCTGAGGCATCAGAAACTCCCCTTGTTACCTCAGCATTCTTTTGGCACTTGCAATGCTGCGCTGTGCTCAGACCTGATCAGACCTGCTCAAATCCCAATCCTTCAGCTTTCCAAACTAGGCAGAAAAATATTTACATCTTTACACTGTAATCAGCTGTGAAATGNGCCATCAAAAAGACATTCATAGAATAAAATATCAGGTACAAAATACCTTTTTAAATGTACTGAAATTGCTTTACTACATATGCCAAAGAATATAGAATACTAAAATATTCCCTTGGGAGTTCTATTTGACAGTTCAATCCTTTAGACTTCTGGGCTCACATAGGGCTTTCATGTGACGTATTCTAATTTTTAAGTCATAGATTTAAGCAAT
Organism: Pardalotus punctatus; assembly: GCA_013400915.1. Classification (NCBI taxonomy): domain Eukaryota; kingdom Metazoa; phylum Chordata; class Aves; order Passeriformes; family Pardalotidae; genus Pardalotus; species Pardalotus punctatus. The sequence goes on from VZTX01017215.1 coordinate 75,073, forward strand.
TTTACCTGTTATCAAATCTGACATATAAACTCGCCTCATTAATCTCATTTTTATGTATTCCTAGGTGCATATAAAACAATATGACATATATGACCTATTAAGATTACAGTTCCTCTGGCACTAATTAGTAAATGCACCTTGAATTTTTAATAAATAGACATTTGAGTAGTTGCCAAAGAAGGACAGGCAAATTAAATGTACATATGCCATTCCCTAAAGCCAACACAAAACTTCAGTCTGATTACAAGCTGCTTTAATGGACATGAATGTCAAGAGGAATAACAAAATACCTGCACTGGAGTATGTGTTTTCTTATCTCTTTATATATAAAAATACCTTCCAGGGGCATAGATGTAATTATTTGAATAAGCCTATTGTTCTAAAAGGATTTTTTAAAAACTCTACAGTTCACTATGTTGCATTGTCTACTTAAAATAGAAGACAAACTATTTGCTGTCCGTACCAGTGTGAAAGTTTAGAAGAAAAAAAACCTCAAACATAAAATAGTTATGCATGATACAACATCATGAATCCAGGGCCTAATGAAAGAGAATGGAAAAGGTGAGGCTCATCTTGGTTTAATTCTGTAGTCATTTTTTTCATATTATTTTACTAGAAACAAAATATCAGAGAAAAACAAAATCTGAACACAAAAAAAACAGGCAAGCCCGTTCTGAAAAGCAGTTTAAGGACCAAGAAGAATTAAGTAAGGATCTTATGTGTTCGGAAGTAAGACAGAACCAGAACCATCTCTCTTGGTCATTGCTGACTGTAAAGAGGCCTGAGGCATCAGAAACTCCCCTTGTTACCTCAGCATTCTTTTGGCACTTGCAATGCTGCGCTGTGCTCAGACCTGATCAGACCTGCTCAAATCCCAATCCTTCAGCTTTCCAAACTAGGCAGAAAAATATTTACATCTTTACACTGTAATCAGCTGTGAAATGTAGAAGCCACATGACCAAGATTGCTGTAGGTCAGCCCCCAGTGTTTCCTTTACGTTACAGATGAAGACAACTGGCATTTCCACGGCTCAGTCCATGACATCTTCAAATGGCACTTTTAAAGTAAATGAGATACCCTAAAAATGTCTTTTCCTCTGTACTGCCTTCAAAGGCATTCTGGCATGATTAGTATAGAAGCAGCTGTCTAAATCTGTTGTAGGTGATAAAAATAGCTTAAACTGTAAATGCTAACAGGCAGACGATAATTTGGTGTGTGTGTGTGTGTGTGGGTGGGTGTGTGTGTGTATGAGTGAATGTCTGGAATTGAGTTTTTGTATTTTCAAGCAGAAACTTGCTAGCTGCAACCAGCATGGACTGGTCATGAATTCTGATAACACTTGAACTGAGCAAAAGTGATACATCCTGAATCCTACAATTAATAGAGACATGAGAGAGAAATACCAATTAGGAAGCTACACATGTACACATACACTAATTATGTTGTAAAGTTCAGGGTTTGGGCTTCTGGAAAGAAAGCCAGTGTTAAAAAGAAGGGCTCTTGAGAAATGGTCTCAGAAAGGAAAAAAAAAGGATCTGAAAAGGTGGTGAGTGGACTGATTCAGGGATACAGATGCATGCTGCTGTTACATAAATATATCATATTTTTTTTTGAAAGAAGCAATATCACTCTCTGCACCTACCCAAAAGGAGGCTGTAAGCAAGTGGGGGTCAGCCGCTTCTCCAAAGCAACAGTGACAAGGCAAGAGGAAATAGTCTCAGGCTGCACCAGGGAAGGTTCAGGTTGGGCATAAAGAATTTCTTCATGGATAGGGTAGTTAAGCATTGGAATGGGCTTCAAGGGAGGTGGTGGAGTCACCACCCCTGGAGGTGTTCAAGATATGACTGGATGTGGCACTTAGTGCTACGGTTTTATTTGACCATCCAAAGGTTGGATTTGATTATCTTGGAGGTCTTTTTCAAGCTAAATGATTCAGTGTGATTCTGTGTGATTGGAGCAAAGATACTGGAAGTGGACTATGATCCTGGTGGTCAGAGATGAGTGGAGCTAAATGCTGGGGGCTGCCCAGAGACCTGGGCTGAAAAACTGATTGCTGCAAGCTGCTGTCCAGACATGACTGTCTGCCTGCCCTCCCTGGGCAGCAGGAATCTCTCTGTGGGGAAGGAAAACTGACACCTAGTGTACATATTCACTTTTAAAGCAAGTGAATATGTGAGATAATCAAACAAGGTAAAAGCCTGAAGTTTCTTTAGTAAATCCCAGAATCCAGCACCACTTCAGGTTGTTAATTCCTCTGTCTTAGCCATAATTAAAACCTTACATGTCTGAATTTGGGCGAGGTAAATTCCATCTAGAAGTTATGGTAAGACATTGCCCATAATAAAAGAGGTATGAACCCCTCTGGGATGCTGAGCAACCACAGCTTGTCAGTTTTCTCAGTCTGACTGCACTCCTTCCTGTCAGCAAACACCAGCTACTGTGCAATTGGGTGGTGGGACACCTGGAATTGTTTCTCAAGCCCATGAAAGCTGTCATCACGTAACAAAGAACAGAATTTTGCCAGTGACAGAAAACAAGCAAAGAAGCAAAACTTCAGGTGTAAGTGTTCAGGTTAAGGACCCCTATTCCCAGCATTTATTTGGGGGTTTGTTCAGAAACTACACAAAATGCATAAATAGTATTGTAGGAAGAGACAGATCTCACAGATAAGATGTTGCCTCTAAGGTTAACTTTAGTTCATCTTTTTCATCAGTATCCAAAAAACTGTGGTCTGGGAGATGAATGAGATACCTCAAATGACTGAAATAGAATTCAAGTACTTAATTTCTCAGTTATTTACTATTCCTTTTCTGTCTAACCTACTGTTTCATTCCAAACCAGCTAAAATCTTTCATCCTTTACATTAGCATTTCCTTCACACCTGAAGTTCTGTTTATGAGGCTGTCAAGATACGCTTCAGTTTGCACAGTTTTAAACAGATCCATGCCTAAACCCTGTCAATGCCTAGTACCTATTTAGAAAATAGTTTGTCTTTGTCTATAATGTCTAATGAGCTTCAACTTGGGGATATCTCAGAGTATTTTGCGTACATAGCAGTCCATATCAAGTGCAATGACACTGATCTCTGGTACCTACTTAGGAAATTTTCGAGTAGAAGATATTGAAAGGGCTATGAGAGGATCCCCTGAGGCTCCAAGAGGTTCAGCTGATAAGGCTCTGGGTCAGTTAAGAGCCAGTACAGTTGAGGATGACCTCTTCCCTCTTCCCCATGGTCACCCAAGAGAAGATCCCAGGGTCCATGGCGTGAACACTGGCTGGGAAGGTGCTTTCTATTGAGGGTTTCACCTTGTTCCTGCCAGAGCTCCAGCTCCAGCTCCTGCTGTCGTGCACCCATGTTCCTCATGCTCCTGCTGAGCCACAACCACCTGGGTGGCAACATCCCAGCCTGGGGCCCATGGAGGTGCCCAATGCCCTGGGACAGGGCTGGATTTACTACAAAGACTTCATTGTGTCTCCAATATAAAACAGAGTAATGAAAATAGAAAATTCAGATTTAAGGTTGATTTTGCCTTATTGGTGGTTGCAATTAATCTTAAAATTTCAGACAGAACTTACAGTTCATTTTTTCTTAATCCTTTTACTTTTCCTAGTTATGATATCATATTTATTTCCCTTTTAACTCCAGAGGAGTTCTTCATATGCTCATTTACTTTCTTACTATTCCATACTCACTTTTGTGTGAGTACGGCTTCTTAACTTATTATCCCATAAGTTTATCAAGAAAAGTTTCTTGGATTCAGTGAAGAGTCTGTTATCTAAATCAGAAAAAGAAAGAGACTTTCCTTAAACCTACAGAACTACTAGGTCTCATTTACTAGGGAATTTACCTCAAATGATGGATGCTCTTGTTGGAATCCTTACGTTACCTTCATAAATGCTTGGTTGAATGCTCTGTTCACTGAGCTGAGTCAAGTGGGTGTTCATATAAGAAGCCAAGTGTCCTTATAGTTGAGAAAACTTTGGGGCACCTTTCCACAAATATCCTTCTCCTGAATTTAGAGGAAACCTATGAAATTTAGCATCCTTTCAGTCTGTCTTGTTTCCTTTGGGACTGTTTGTTTTCCTACAAATAATTAGCTATTCCCAAGGTAACACAGAGAGCTGCCTTGAATATTTAAATCCTTCCCTCGGTGGATTGTTTATACAGAGTAGAATAGCTCCAAGAGAAGTCACTGGGGGATATGAACACAATAAAATCCACATTGGAATTAGGAGAGTCACTGGGCATGGAAGAATCTTGGGATCTTGGCAGAGATTCTAGATCAGACACATCTGGAACTTGAACCCATTACTGTATGTACAATGACAAATTTTTGTGCATAGAGTAATGGGGTGGCAGGTGAAAATCATTACTGAGAAATGACATCTCTGGTCATAACACACAGCTCCATGAAAACATCAGGTCAGTGCAAGAGCAGTCAAGAGAACAAATGTAATTCTATGAATTACTATTAAAAAAATAGCAAACAAAATAAAAATTTCATTATGCCCTTTTTTGTAGAAAAATGTGGTATATGGACATCTGAAGATTTTGTATAATTCTTACTACTGAAAACATTATAGCAGAATTAAAAAAGGTCTGGAGGTGTATGGGGAGAAGACCAAAAAAGCAAAGGTCAGCAAGGAGTGTACGTGTTGGGTACAGTTCACGTAGAACAAATTGTCTGCACACCTAAGGAGCAGGAACATTGCAGATATGAAGAAAAGGACTGAGAAACACACAGGTATTGTGGTTATGGTCCATCTAAAAAACTCAGCTAGTGGGAACTAAGTCAAAGAATGATTTAGATGATAACTTAAAAACTGAATTTTGCTTCATTAACTCAAGAAGGTACATTATTTTTCCGGCCCCTACCTATGCTAATGACTAAAGTCACTCAAACTCCACCTAAACAGGAACTGACATCACCTCTAAGTTTACCTTTTCCCATCTTTCAAACTTATTAATATAAATACAACTTATGTGGGGAGGGAGGTCAAAGAAGACTCCATCATAACTTCTGGTATTTGTCAACAACTGAACCTGTCTTCTGCCCTGTCAGGACATGTATTGGGAAAGAAATTTATCCTATCACACTGAATGATTATCTCAAGTTTGCTTTCATTGGTGATAGGAGCTTGTCTGTATATTATTTCAAGTTCATTTTTGCAGTCAGTGTACTATCAATGGCAATCACTGAACAGCCCATCACAGTCTTCTATCATCAGCGTGTTTGTTAATAAAAAGTGTTATTCCATAACTGCTTAATGTGAGTCCTTTAAGGGCACTAGCAGCAGCTGGCAGCAGATAACAGAGCTGACAAAACAGACAATATTACAAATAAAAGGGCAGGTGCTGTTGGTGCATGACTCTGAATTAGTTGAAAACTAATTAACCCAAATTAGTTGAAGCACACTCCAATACACTGGGCTGTTCAGTGGGGTCTATGTTAATACAGTGCCGACAGGTTTGTTGGGAAAAAGAGTCTTGTCTTCCTTGGCTGTGTTGATAGATTGATCCAATATCAAGGGCTCAAGGAAAGCTGCCTTTCACATGGAAGGTGTGTGACAAAAAATGTTTAAAAGTATCAAACTGTAGAAGGAACTATTGAATAAATGATAACTTTCCAGCCCAGATAAGAGGCAAGTGAAGGGGTTATACAAAGATATATAAACTCATGTATGTCATAAAGGCATGGGAGATGCATATTTTAAGAGCTAAATAACATACGACAAGAGAAGACAGTAGCATAAACAATTTCTTCATTCAGTGTATCTTCAATACAGAATATTGTTGATGATAAAAACTTACACAACTTCAAACATGGAGTGTGTGAATTCATACAATCAAAGAAAAACAACTGTGGACTATTAAAACAAGATTTCCATCTTCTTCAAAACACACCTAGCCATCTCCTGTCACTGAGCATTGCACATCACTGGAAATTGCAGGAGGCAGTGTTATAACCTACTTGTGTTCCTGCGTTCTTTTCAATATCTCACATAAATATCTACCAGTATCCATGTTGAAGTTTAGGTATTTATTCAGTTTTTGATGTTAGAAACTGAGTCTCAGAGAGAGAGAAGTTGAATCCTCCAAGGTAACACACTCAATCAACATCAGAGATAGGAAAAGAAATAATCATCTTCTGACTGTCATTCTGGTGCTTCATCTCTGAGATAGAAAGAAAGCCTTGACTCTTTAAAGGATCTCTAAAGTATGAGTAGATGCATTGAGATTTTAAAAAATAAATTAAAAAAATCACTAACAGAATCTGTATGAGATAAAATGGGTTTTAAAAAATAATATGCTGCAGAGGGGAGAAAGTCTGGCAGCAGGCAGTATGCCTCATGGTATCTTGGAGTGTGTGTGTATTCTGCGCATAAACACTGCCACGTATTTCTGTCTGTTTGATTAGGCTCAGCTGGATGCAGTATTCTTGATCGAGGTACAATACAAAGAAATGCTCTTTTCTCTCCCTGGGAGAATAAGTGTCCTTGTCTTTTTTCCCTTTTCTCTTTTCAGCAGGTTCCTAAGTGGTCTGAATAAATCCAAAGGCCTTGGATCCCTACTGTCTAGAGATATCAAACATGTGAGAATTTATCTCAGCACATTATGGTATGAAAAGATGTAGTCATAATGATTCAATAAGATCCCCACATTTCTCCCTCTGCATATAGTGATTTTACTTCATCTAAGTAGGCGAAAAGGCCTTCATGATCTGAATGAAAATGTATACACCTTTTTTAAAAACACTTTCACTCTGCTGAGCACTGAAAGGTCTGCATTCATGATGACGTAAAAGGGAATGCAATTTCCTAGAAGTAGGAAGGGAAGGAAAAGCACTTTACAATCATTATCCTTTTCAAACACAGAGACTGCTTTTGCTTGAGATACTACCAAGAAGAAAGGTATTCCAAGAAGGAAGATATTCCAAAAAAGGATAAAAGAAAGAAAGACACAACTCTGTCTTCCAGAAGCATCTGCTGAATTAGGTCATGGCGTCATACAGCCATAGAATGTTAAGGGTTGGAAGGGACCTTAAAGATCCTCTAGTCCAAACCCCACCGCCATGGGCAGGGACACATCCCACTAGAGCAGGCTGCTCAGGGCCTTGTCCAAACTGGCCTTGAACACTGCCTGGGATGAGGCATCCATACCTCTGGGAAACCTGCTTTAGTATCTCAGCACCTTCATAGCAAATAATTTCTTCCTATTATCCAGCCTAAATTTCTCCTCTTTCAGTTTTACCCATTATTTTTTGTCTTATCACTACAGCTCCTGACAAAGAGTCCCTCTCTGGCTCTCCTGTAGGACCTCTTCAAACACTGGAAGGTTGCTATGAGGTTCCCGGACAAGTTTCTCTTCTCCAAGATGAACAGCTGCGGTGCTTCAGTTCTCTTCTGGACTTGCTCCAACAGTTCCATGTTCTTGCTGTGTGGGGGCTCCAGAACTGGCTGCAGTAGTCTGGGTGTCTCACAAGAGCAGAGTAGACGGGAGAATCACCTTCTTCAACCCACCGGCCATGCTCCTGAATGAAGCAGGCTGCACAGTTCTACTGACTTATATGCTCAGATCTTCCTGAACCAATCATGCTTTTGTTATTTAATGATCAAGTTTGTGTAATAAAATGTGCTCACTGAAAAATGAGGTGAACCACTGCAATATCATTTGTATAACTGTGATCATTTTACCGTGTATGCGGCAATCAGTTTACAACACAAAATCCTGACCCCTTGGCATTATCATAGCAAGATCCTCAGTTAAAATCACAGAGCTTACCTTTTCATCCCATAATAACACAAAGCAATCTCTGAATGTCCTCATTGTTACCTTCTTTGTCATATTTTCTAAGGGCATAAACCTTCCAAGCACCCAATCTACTCTCTAAATGTTTTAATTCAGCTACCTTTATGGTTATTTTTCAATCTGATCAGCTCTATTTTCATGGAGATAATTCAGTTAACACATTCACATTTAGCTCTAACAGTCCCTCTGCTGGAAAGAAAATACTTTTCAACTACAGCTCTAGACTTAGTTATTTATCAGTACACAGAGAGTGAAGCTAAGATCCAAACAATGTTATTGTGGTTTTATCTACATTTTAAAAATAAGTTTTATTGTGTTTGGGAATATTTATAACACATTCACAAATAAAAATGCTCATCCTTTCCCCTTATTCTGCTTCCACATTTTACAAATCAGTTTACAAAGATGGGCAACAGTCAACATTCTTCTCTAATAAAAAATACCACCATTTAAAACCCCCCAATATCCCCCAAAATAAACCCAAACTTGTCCATGAAGATAGAGTCAAAATTCCCTGAGAAAGTTAAATATACATAATATGATAAAATAGGAAAAAAACCCAAAACACCCTACATGCATAATGCTAATTTTACCTTTATTTTTTCATATTTATGTAAGGGAAATAGCTCAATTAAAGTAGTAAAAATATTATTAAAATAATAAACTCAGATTTCTCCCATTGAAAAAAATTAATAAACTATGTTCCTGTTAGATATTTCTACAGCTAAAACTTACTTTGTTCACTGAAAAACAGTTGTAACCAAAATACCTCATCAGGACTTGACTGCATCTTCTGTAGAATTAGCATTGGAAATGTGGGAAGGGGATTCTTCATTGAGGCCTTGATCTTGTACACCACAAAGACATATAGGACCCTTCTCTCAGGTGTGGGAAAAAAATAACACAAGCCATACAAAGGTCACAACACAGATTAAAGGGAATTTAACCTAGAGACCATTAGAAGAGTGAAAAATTAGAACCTTACTATTGTTTTTGTCCTCACTGATCTGAGTAAAAATGCTCATGTACGGTACTACATTCAAGAATATCTGTTCTGAAGAGGGGAAAAATAATTTTACCGATTTCTACTCTCCTTTTCTTAATTGCATTTCTCAATATGTGTCTTTCTGTACCTTGGAGTTTAAGTGAAAATATATAACAAATAAAGGCTGATTGCACAGCCACTCATGTAATTGGGTCTTTATTTGTGTTTTAAAAAACTACTGAAGAAGTACACTCTGTCTTCAGCTGGTCTTCAGCTATCGCTCTAGATAGGGGCTACTGAAAGAGGCAGTGACAAGTACACATGAATCCCAGCCTCCTTCTGTTCTGAGGTCTAATTCATCCTGTTGAGATATACTCAGGCACTTTTTGAGTAACAGCATTACACAAGTCAGAGAAATGGGAACTGGTGAATAATGCATTAAATCAAAACTGAAAGAGGAACCTAGGTTGCTGTAAGGCTGAGCTAGCCACTGCTTGACCAACCATTTGGAGCAGGCAGAGATTCTCCTGGCTTCTGAAGGAGTAATTGGAACTGCAGTAACTATTCTGGCAGCCTGGAGAAGATGCTGAGAGCCAGAAAGCTCAGGTCTGTTTCTTAACTGGCAAAGAAGGGGCTCCTGCCCTTTCACACTCAAGTTGATTGTGGAAACATAAAAAAACCAGCAGAAACAGATCCACTGTCATGAAAACCTACAGTATCAAGGAAGATCTGATTTCTTGAAGAGTTTCCAGGCAGTTCCATTTGGGAAAGACAAGCTGTAGTTAAGTTTCCTTGTTACAGGGAAATATTTGAAGGGCTTTTTAACCTACTATATCACACTGCAGGAGCATATTACTTTCACAGTATTTCTGAACAATAACAGGCTATCTCCGAATGTCTGACTGCTACACCTTGACCTGAATTAGAACTTCTAGTCACAGATTTACAGGCAGCATGAGGGGATTTGACTTTGATCCAAACGAATCAGTTAGAAAGAAGGTGAAGTGTTTGGCAGACTCACACAGGAAGAAAATTAAAAGCTGGGACAATTCTCCCCAGCCCATCCACAGGTGGACGTAATCACTCTGAAGTTCTGGCAATTTTTCCTCACTGGTACTGTGAGTTGCAATACTGCAAACTAAAATTTTTTGCTAAGAGGGAGTAATAACTTGACTCCACAATTTTTCACACACTTTGCATTGAAGTTAGACTCCATAGGAATCTAATACTTCTTAACTTGTCAACATTTGTATTCTTTTCATTATATTAATACCTGCTACTGTCTATATCAACTGCTTGGCTTAAGATATTTATCCTTTTGTTTGGATTCTGAGTTCTGAATTGCTACCATTATATGCCAAACTTTGAGACTTGCTTTCTTCTTTCTAACATGCATGCTCAAGTTTATCACAACGCTTTCTCTTTTAAAAATTCATCCATAAATAAAGAGATTCAATATAAACTTTAAATTACATGTCTTTATATACATACCTTTTATTCCTCCAATCAGTATTTCTGCTAGAAATGCTTTTCATAGCAGTAATGTGGAATAACTTCATGTCTAGTGGTGAAATTAGAACGACACAAATTCAGTCTGGAACTGAGCTTTTAAGCAGTCGGTATTTCTGCCAATGCTTTTGGCAGCAGCCGCCTAAGCTTCACTGTACAGACCTGACATGATCTGAGCATGCAGAATGATTTTTGTTTTCTTCCCTTTTTTTTGATCCATTGCCAAAAGACAGGAGCAATTTCACTGGGATTAGTTTGAAGGAGCTTCTTAAATTGAGGTGGACAAATAGACTACATTGATTTCACAACTGAAAGTTAAAATGTAGAAATATTTACTCAAAATCAAGAGGTTTTGAAAGCAGAGCAATAGTCCATGTGGACACACAAGAATGGAAAGAAACCTTTACTCTGCGGACAAAGATAATTTTGTTCAATTGTAATCTCTTGTTCTTACCTTTTGCAAGGGAAATAAAATTACCACATACCTCCTAAGTGTGTGATGTGACTGCCTATTTAGAAAATAATTGTATCAGTGGATACCAGAGGAGGATTTTTCTTTACCTAGCCATTTGGTCTTATATTTGGTCTTCAGCAGAGGTAACTAATATTAAGTTTAGAGACAATAAAAATAATTTCATTGAAAAATGAATTGATAAACCAAAGGAGCACCTGGAGTTCTTAAAATAGAGCTGTTTGACCTCAGGAAAGTGGGCAAGGTGGATGGAGGGTGACAGCAACACTGAAAGTGACAACTTTATCTGCATGGATGCCTGATTCGGGGGTACCAAAGAAGGGAGTCAGACTTCTCTCAGTGCTACCCAGTAAATAAACAGGAGGCAATGAGTTAAAAACTTTAAATAAGGGTGGTCAAACATAATGGGTTACTTAGAGTCATTTTTTTGGAACTTTGGGTGTGGGAATCTCCTTTCTTACAGCTATTCAAAACCTAACTGGATGAACATCTCAGCAACGCAGCCAGGGTCATCCTGTGCTGAACAGGGAGGCTGGATTAGAGGATCTCCAGAGGTGCCTGCCAACATCAAATATTATGAGATTTCTGTGAAAATATCTGGACTATTTTTTCAACTTTCTGCCTCTAGAGAGTCCTTTGCATGCTCAGAACCACACCAGCCTTGACTTGTTGAGATGCAATGAGAGCAAGCTCAGGCCATGGCAAGGGTGTTGTTCTCCTGTGGCTTGTCTTGCTTCATTGTTGCTTTGCTTATTAAATTGATAAGGGATAAAAAAGACACAGTGTTGAGATCAATATTTGCAAGTTCATTGGCAATGCTTCCCTAAAAGACTAATTTATCACTCCTTCTTAAAAACTTACTTTTTTGCATTCGTTGCCTTTTAATGGTAGAGCCAGGTTTAATATCAAAGCACTTATCTAAATAAGCACCTTTACTACCAGGTTCATGGTTTGTTTAGGCCCTCATACAGTTGAACAGTGGCAGCTCAAATGCTTTCTGGCTAGCGGAGATCTCAACAGTTAACTTTGTAATAGACACATATATATGTAAGTATTATGGTACATCTGCCTGTGTTCTCATGTGTATTCATACATGTTTTATACTCAGAAATAGCTTCCAAACTTACCACAGAGGTCCAGTGCACAAACACAAGAGCTTGAAAGAACCCTGTAATGTGTTAATGTGTTAATAAAAACCAAACAAAACCACGGAACAAAAAAAAAACAAAACCAAAAAAAACGCACCAAAAACAACAACAAAAAATTTTAAAAAGCATTGCAAAGTATATCTTACTACAAGCCATAATTCAGAGGTAATTTTGCTAAGAGTTTCCTGCAGGCATTTGGCAATTCAAGATGATAAAAGGTGGTTCACAAATGTTACAAGGCTCTTTGCAACAATTTTTTTTCCAATTTCATATGTACAGAAACTAACTATTTTCTTGTTGTTAGTGTTATCTGGAAAAAGAATCACAGAATCCCCAAGAGTCACACCATGTGCCTGAGAGCATTGTCCAAATGCTTCTTTAACTGTCAGGCTGGTGCTGCGACCACTGCCCTGGGGAGCAGGAGAGACAGACTGGCTACAACCTCCTTTCAGGTAGTCGTAGTGAACAATAAGGTCCCCTTGAGCCTCCTTTCCTCCAGGCTAAACAATCCCAGCTCCCTCAGCCCTTCCTTGTGCCACTTGTGCTCCAGACCCTTCACCAGCTCCACTGCCGTTCTCTGAACACAGTCCAACATGCTCTGTCTTGTAGTGAGGGGCCTGCAGCTGGACAAGGATTCCAGGTGTGACCTCACCAGTGCTGAATTCAGGGCGACAATCACTGCCCTGGTCCCGCTGGCCACACTAATTATGATACAGGTCAAGACACCATTGTCCTTCTTGGTCACCGGGGCACAATGCCAGCTGTTGACCAGTACCCTCTGGTCTCATTTGGAAAAATAAAAAATTATACCTTCCTTTCAATGTCCTAGTCATTAAATTTAGAACACTTTCCCTCTAGAATGTTTTTTGAGACTCATTACATTATTTCTGGAGCACTGCCCACAGTCAACAGGAGATTGGAAGGGCTCTATCACATAGAATGGTCTGCAACTGGTGATTTAGTCTACCCAGAAAAGAAAAATATGTATGTTTTAAGCCTCTTAACCTGGCAAAGCTACATTTGAAATTAATGCTGTAACAGCTAAATCACTATATAAAAACTGGCCAGGGACATTCTTTCTCCTATTCAGCTATGAACACAGATGAAAAGCATGAGCAGCATGTAGGTGCTCAGTGAAATTGTAAAAGGACTTATTTTGAAAAAATGAGAAAGATTATGGATATTACTGTCATCTGCATAGAGAAAATTGCTTGAAACCTTATTGAAATATTTCTGTTCTTAACACTTTTAATACATCTCTGCTGGTTAGTTGTATGATTCTTCATACGAGGCAACTTTTTTTTTTTTATTTTTTTTAAACTACCTAATCCTTCTCTGGCATTACCAGCACAGCAAGACCAAAATTTGTGATTCCACCGATGTACCTAACTGCTATAAAACACCTAAAGCATTTGGTTTACTGGTGATATGTTTCTGTGAAAGGATTCAGACAGGAATGTTTCTTCTGCCTGAGTTCTAAATCAACCTCCCAGAAACTGGCGCCAATCTTCAAGTTACAAAAAAATCTATAAACTTCAAAGGAAATCCAGGCAAACAATGGCTAAATAGTGATTGTATTTCTTCTGAACTGTACTAGGATAATGTCTGACCTAGAATATCAGCACCGGGATTGCTGTACTCTATCTTCCTTGCATGTTGTATGCCACAACCTTTCCTTTTCCTTTGCACCAAATGCTTATTATTTGTGAATTTCCTGTTCTCTTAAAAAGCTGTTTTTTGCTGGTCTGCATCAGTTGAACTCTTATACGTATCACATGTAATGTATGTTCATAGTATATGAATATGGAAAATAGACAGGAAATACTCTAAATAAGAACAGTGTATCTATAAATGGCTAGTGAGTAATAAGCAGCAATGCAACAGCTATTCGGGCAGATCTGCCATTTAGGTATCAAAGATGTGCCAATGAATCTATTATCTGCTACAATCATGCCTATATATGACACAGACTGTAGAAACATTTATTTTGTAAGTTTTATAAAGGTTCCTTTCTAATATGAAAGTTAATTATTTTATCTTACAGCTACTAAGTTTCTGATTTTCACCCAAACTAAAACATAAAAATGTGTGAAAAATGACCAAAGGAAATGTCACGTCTTGAAACAGTAAAAAAGGAGAAAAAAAAGAAGTGGCACCTATTGAAGAAAGCGCAGATAGAGATGCTGCAGGCAGCTGTCAAGTTTAGTTATCCAGGACCTTTCAAATATATCACAGCACTCCAAAATCTGGATTTCTGTACACTTCTGTGATCCCGTTATCTTGTTTGGATAACACTTTTATTTGAACTAGACACGAGTAGGAAGGCACCACTTGAACATGCAGAGCGAGGCGATGATCGCAGGGATCCCCGGTGCCGGGAGCGTCCCCCCACTCCGCCCCCACGGCACGGCCCGGGCGGCCCGCAGCGCCATCCCGCGGCTGCGGCAGGCACAGCACGGCCCCGCGGCTGTGGGAAAGTGCCCCCCGGGAACTGGCACAGCTCCCTGGAGACTTCCCGGGTCCGAGGGCCCTCGCCTTCCCCGACGTGAGTGACTATTTTTTCGTCTCCTGGACACCCATGAGTGATCCTTGCACCCTCTGGATGTGGCAAACCCTCTGATGACCTATCGTTGAGGAAGGCAGGAAGGGAGGAAGGAAGGAAAAGGGTAGAGAAAAGGAGATCACCAGTCCTGGTTCCAGCATCGATCCAGCTGATAATCCCGGTTTCAGCATCAATCCAGCTGCATCAATCCAGCTGATGGGATATCCAGGGTCTTGAGGATACCACCTGCACTTGGGGGACCTTTTTATGTACAGGTTTCTCTACCCTGAATATAGGTTTTCCGCTTTCTATGCAAATTAGTTGCCATGTGCAGTCCGTTCTTGCCAGCCTTTCGGGAAATGGGTCTGAGGGCTCCGGGAGTCCTTGGAGGTCTTAACCCCACCCTGTAGTCCGTGTCTACTTCTTGGCCTCATTCCTGCTCTTGTGCTGCACTGGGCTGTGCTTATCTCCAGGAGCTACAACAAGGATGTTTTTTCCAGAAAAGTGCTGCCCTATCTCTTCATGGCCCCCCTTCTCCAGACAAATTTTGTTCTTTCTCATGGCATGTTGATACCAACCGTCCTTGGCTGGTTCCACAGCCGTCCAGTATCAGTGTTTGAGACATACACATTAGCCCCTTATGTCTTGGGGTTCTACAAACCTGCTTTCTGGGTACCCCTGAGCAGGACCCCTCCTGGGGGGTGGATGTGTGTGTGTGTGCACTTTGCGTCAATGTCTGAGCAGTGACAATGTCCCTGGCACGGAACCCAGACCCTGTTAAACGGCGTTGGGCTGCTGCTGTGGGCACCCTCGTTGTTTGTGAGTTTTGGCCTCGGGTTTTATTTGTAAGCCAGATCTTATCTGAGGTTGCCCCCTGTGTACAGTTGTTTGATGTTCCTCTGTGACTGCTGCCTTTTACATCTCCTGATTCTACACAAATGATCCCCGATGCCTGTTCTGGACTCGGTGCCTAATCAAGATGAACTACAATTGTCAAAGGAGACCTGCTCCTTCAAATGTGTTAGGAAACAGCCTTTCGTGCTAACAGAGACAGCTTTTTCCTTCAATTATAAATAAGTACAGTGCTGCTAGTAGGATCAAATTGCTAGTGCTTTACCAAAGCTGAAGGGTACCTGTGCACTACACTGTGTTTTGATAAGAAAGTTTTTAAAAGCAGAAGCAGCAGTTCAGATACAATGATAGCATATAAGAAGACTTTGAATATGCGTGTGGATGTGTTTCTGATGCTTATCTATTGATGTACATATACATCCATATGAAACATGCATGTATGTAGTTATGTATGCATACAAATATCATTTGAGAAAGGAAAAGCATTGATTCTTATCTAAATATTCTTTAACAATAAACTATAAGGTAAGCTATGTAAGAATTTTTTCATGTGTGACAATGACCATTTTTGCTTGCTAAAATTCATCCTGATAACTAAGTATCTTATAACTTTATTATCTGTTTATCCTCATCCATATCTATTATGATACAAAAAGCTAGGCAAGAAGGAAAATACTTTTTTTAATAACTACGTCAATTAATCTGTGGCTAACATACTTTCATGTCCAGACATTGCTACTAAATAAGAAAGGAGTTGACACACACACATTCACCCCTAATTCACACAAGGCAAGATTCCTGGACACAAAACTAGTAATATTGAACGCTATGAATTAGCATGTGCAGATCATGAGGCTTTTTAAAGATTTTGTAAATTTATAGGTGCTTTCAGCAGATATTCCTTGTCTGCTAGAAAATTAAAGGAGAACATTGTATTGTAACATCATTCAGGTATAAAAAATCAATTGCTTTTCAACCTGAAGCATATAAGCCTTTTTACAAAGGGATCTTTGAGTCTAGTAACACTGAATCACTGAAATCTCACATATCTAACGACTTGCCATGTTAAAAATCACAGTATTTACACAGCAGCAATCGTAATATTTATTTCTTTGTTTCTTCCTGTGTTTACTCTCAGTGGAAATGCAGAGTACAGATACTAGATTTCTTTGGACATCTTAAGCAGACTGCTTACAGCAGCCACTACAGCAGGAAGTGTCCGTACCCAGTTTTAATATTCAAAACAAGCTGCAATGAGATAGCAAAGTCTCCTCCTACCCTTGGCTTTGTATCGTGAATGTTTGAACTACATCGTGCAAGGAAATTTGCTGCCTGGCAAGATCAGCAGGTGTAGGCTCAGCCCCTGATTCTGCTGCCTGGCTTTGTGGATACACTTCCTTTAATAGAAAAGAAAATGTGATGTTATGATAGCTCTGTGCCATTAAAGATATTCTCACACTGTGGGAGGAAAACACCTGTTTCATCAAAGGAAAAATAAAAAAGTAAATGCAGCTGCCTGTAGGAAGTAATTTTAAGTGCTCTTTGAGCTATTTCAGCAGCACAAAGAGCACCTATTCTCCTGCAGGTAGGGCTGTACTGTATGTGAATTTTGAGTATTACAGTTCTGTTTAATAGAATGGGTCAATTTGGGTTGCCCATTTGCTATCATCTCTTACACTTGTGTTAAAAATCTCTTTTATTTCTCTGTAGCTGGGAAAAACCCCAATATATACAGACAGCATGACTTTACTCTTACAGCTACCTCATGTTTTCTTTAGTCAGTTGCTAGTTACACAAAAGATTTCTAAGGTTATTGTTAAAATAACTGTGTTTTTGAGAAATATGTAAGTACACACAAATCCAACACACAGCTTGGATGATTATAAGATCGAAACAAAGCACTGGATGTAGCAACTCTCCCCACTTCTTTTAGAGTTGAAATTAAATCTTACATCTCTGTGACAGTAATAACTTTGTACAGAAACTGACAATTTTTCTAGTAGCTATATTTACAAAGGACTAACCAAGGCTACTGGTTTGTTTCTAAAACATTGCTAGAAGAAATTTTGTCAGTGCATTCTCTCTACTCTTATCATAAATACCATATTCAGTGCAGCTTTCTTCAAGGGCTTGGTGTCTTTGATCCCAAGTCCTTCTCATTCTCATGTCTTGGTGAGAAGAGAGCATCCTAAATGTAGTGGTTTCGGGGTGTTGTAGGAATCTCTGCGATGTGCCGGCGATTTGGACAGAGCTCTCCAGAGTCCAGTCTTAGAGCATGCAGGNATTTTAGAGATCGAAACTTGCTTTCAATTCTATTTCACTTACAGGTTTCATATACTCAGAATTTAAGCAATCATATTTACGAGGCCTTCCTGTTTCCTCTTCCCCAACACCTAAAACTTTCCAATAATAGAACAAGCTGTGTAGCCTTCTTGCTAAAATGGGTGTGCTATTTAGAAAGGAATACAACCTTTTCCACGAGGAAAGGCTGAGAGAGCTGGGGTTGTTCAGCCTGGAGAAGCAGAAGTTTCCAGAGAGGCCTTATTGTGGCCTTTCACTTCTTGAAGATGACCTGTAAGACAGACAGAAACAAACTTTTTTAGCAGAGCCTGGTGTGATAGGACAAGGAGCAATGATTTTAAACTGAAGGAGGGTCAGTTTAGATTGCATGTAGTTTTTTGCAATGAGGATGGTGAAGCACTGGAGCAGGTTGCCCAGAAAAGAGACAAATGCCCCATCCATGGAAATGTTCAAGGCCAGGTCAACTGGGCCTCTGCGCAATCTGATCTAGTTAAAGATGTCTCTGTTCATTGCAGGGGGGTTAGATTATGTGACCTTTAAAAGGTTCCTTCCAACTCAAACTATTCTATGACTCTATGATTTATGGACTGAGAGGAAAGAGCACCAGCAGAAGTATAATTCTGTATCTTTGTGTGTTCAGTTGGCAAAGCAGAGTAATGGTTCTTGCCTCTGCTACCACAGTTAGCTCTGATGTTTGTCTGGCAGTTACTTGGTGCAAAATTCAAGGAAAAGAACAGCTATAGTTCATTTCATCAGTGGCCTAATCCTAACAATGTGCATTGTAAGGACTACTAAACTAGAATAATTGTGATATAGAGAGACCGAGTAACCAGATTCTTCAGGATATAGCCATTTAGTGAATTTGTAGGTGCAGATCAACAAATATGCTAAGCCCTTTCAATGGAGACTTGTAAATGGAAAATAATTTGCTTTTCATTTGAAACATGATATGAATTTGAATTCAAAATATGACCTGTCAATCACTGAGTGCCTTTTAAGTTTTTTTTCACCACTGTGTGTTACATCTACTAACAGTGATTCCATTCATTGGCTACTTTGTCACATTATTTGTTTTTCTAACAACATGAAGTTCTGTAAATGAATTCGTTTTACGATGAAGACATCCACATACATGGTTTAGCTGTACCTGTGATTCAGATCCTCAATTATTCACTGTAGACTATTTCTGATATGCAACTATTTCAACACGCATCTATTTCTAATAAAAATACTTGTTTATGAGCCTAATATACACAGAAAACATTATGGAATCATGAAATAGCTAATTAACTTTGTGAATTTAAAGTCCTGTCCCTGCACAAGAAAGCTAATTAGTTGTTATATGGATTCCTGAATTAAAATTCCTTCCTTTTTTAGTTCATGTGGTTGTAAAGTTAAATTTAAAATATTCGTAGTAATTTTCCCTTCTCTAGAAAGGATGATGCTGGACTTTATAGTCAATTAATAGTTGTATTGCCTATGTTCTCAGATGCTGCTCATATTTCATTGTCACTCATTTGTTTCACATAATTGCAAAGGTTTATTCACATTTCCTTTTAGAGTTACACACTGATCTCAGCTTTCTTGAGGAGGTTAAATTCAAGCACAACTCAAGCAATTGTTCCCTAAAATTTTGAAGCTAGGCTGTGCCTAGTCTTGGGACAGCTATGTGGGGAAATAGGTTAGGACTCTTCGTTCCCTGTGTGTGGCTAACCTAGCATTAAACACAGCAACACCTCACTGAATTGAATATAATTATGCCATTCAGGGGAGTGGGAAGTTTGGACAATGATAGAATGTACCTTGAGTAACTGGGTAAGGAACAGTGAGACCAACTTCCCATGTTCTACTGACAATAATAGTGGCTACAAATCAGTTAGTAGTGGACTGAAAGCATTTTTAACGTAGTGATCCATTGTGGCAATGGTTAGCGGTCCTACTCCTTACAAAATGTCTGTTGCTGCTTATTTCCTGAAGCAGAAGCTGTATATCAATCATTCTTTTTCCTTTACATTTTCTTTATTTAAGTAATGATAGACAAGTTTAGTGACTTCTTTTTCAAAATGCAAGTGGCTCATGAAGAAGTTGCAGTTGTTTCAGCTGGTGGAAATTCAACTGGATTAAGGACCAAGTATAAATTAATTCTGTAACTACTGCAGAAAAAGATCCTGCCACAATGGCTAGTATTAATAGAAATTAATGTAAAGTACAGAAATAATTATCATGCCCTATTTCAGCTCTGAAGTGAAACATTACACTGAATCAGCAACTAGCGTTTCTGTATGGGGGGAAAAGAGTTAACAGCTTTAGAATATAAAACCTTTGAAGTAAAAAGTATAAGAAAACCAAGAATATTCTGCCAAAATTATAACTGACACAAGATGGGATAACTATCCTTGGAAATATTTACAGGGATATCTCTAAAAAACTCATTAATTGGAGAACAGAAAAGTAGTAACAAGCTTAAACTGCAGAAAGACAATTTGAGATTGGATATTAGACATATCTGCCAAAGTACAAGCTCAGTTAATGGAAAAATCTTCCAACATACTTAACATTATTTCATTAACCTCTCAATTTTTTCATCTTAGTGGCACTAATAACATACTGGGTTTGTTTTTGGGGTTTTTTTTGGGTTGGTTGTTTTTTATTTCTTTTACTCCTTATTTGTTTTTAATTTCATTGATTTCTTACTTATATATCTTATTAATTGTCAGCTCTGCTTTTTATTTGTTTGCTTTAACCTGAGATTCCAAAGCCTTCTGCTTACCTAACCCAACCCCAAGCCTTCATCAGAGCATGGGCTGAGAGGTCCAGCCAAGCAGATGAGGAGGTCCATCCCCGTTGCAACATTGCTTTTAGCAATCCAACCCTAGATCCAATCCCTTTTCCTTCCCTCTTGGTGACAAGTTTCCCTTTGCTCAGATTAAACTGACAGTTTGATACTCTGCATCCATAAAAGCCTTTGTCGCTCTAAACTGTCTTTAAACAAGTAAACTGGGCCCTAATCACTGAAAGGGAAAAGTAGACATCTCAGTAGATGGTCCTACAAATCATTTAGACAAATTTCTTCCAGATCAATTTCTGAGTTTTCTACTAGGGGTCTTCAAAAGCAGTCTCACAGGGGGTGATCATAATTCTAAATAGTACACAAAAAGCAGTAAGTCAGCCCTTCTGGTGAATCACTGTAGTGGCTGAGCTCCACATTTATGATAAGAGTTCTTGTAGGTACAGGCCTAGACTAGAATGACACTTTATATCCTTGCCCCCCACACTGTGAGACTGTTCAGAGCACAGCACAGTCATACCATACCTACAAAGTGGAAGACGAAGGGGCTAAATCTCAAAGTCCACCAAGAAGTTGTGGTTTCACATCTACTTGAGATTGGTCCACAGTTTTCTGGTTATGGAACCTTTTACTGGTAAGATGCAACCCTGTGAGCTGCAGCGGGGACATTACCAGGCCCTGCTGAACTACAGCTGTCTGAAATAACTTAAAGAATGATGATGTTACCAAGGTGATTGGGAAAGTGAGTTTACCAATCCAGATAGCACAGAGGACCCTGAAAACTATAGGAAAGTATTGCAAATTAAAGTAAATAATGGTGTTTAATGATGTCCCAGTTCTCCAGTTGGCTTCTTACTTAGTACCCAGCATCTGCAAATACATTAAAGAATTAAACAGGCAAAGTTATAACAGAGCATGTCAACATGTTTATACAGTCTCCTCTGCCTCATGGGAACTTATCAAGCAAACATTTTTCATCTTTCAAATCACTTCAGTATCAAAGCTGGATCAATGTTGAGAGAGATTTTTAAGTGTTATTTTTCAGGACAACCAGTAACTCTCTCCTTACTGTGAAGTTAATAGGGAAGGTAGCATTGAAGAAATTTGCTCTATGATGGGGCTGTTGACATGAGTGGAAAAAAATTGTTGCAGTATTGCACTCAGAAGAAATCATATGAGAAAACAGATTTTGTAGCTGCAAAGCACTAAAGGCCAAATGAACATAGCTGAATTCTTAATTGCTTCTCAAAAAGCTTTTTCACAAGAAAATAAATTACACTAAAAACCTTCACAGAAAATGTCTGCTATGAAAGAAGATTAATTCTCTCCTAATAAAAGCTATATTTCATTATTAATCTGTAAGTTTTGAAAAGTACAAATAAACTTCAGTCCTAAATAAATCAGGAATATCCAGCATTAGAGATTAAAATATTTTCATTTTTTTATGAACTTAAGTACTCTCAATAGGTGTTAAATAATATGACATGCGATTCAACATTAGGTAGTCCAGAGAAGGTCATCTCAGATATAACAGATTTCAAGATTCTATTTTAATTTCAAGATGAAAGCAAGGCAGCATCAGAGCAGATACGGTCGCTGCAGGCATAGATAAGCCTCATGTACTCCTTGCCCCCTTTGTCTCTTCACCAACAAGGTGTCCTAGGCTTCTGCATTTACTTAGAAGGAGAGTTAAAGGGGAGAATATACAGCAACGGATTAAGATCAGTTATTTGACTCATACCAATCCACATGCTCTATTCAGGGAAGCTGAGAGAAATGATTCTTGCAAGACTGATATCTGACATCTTGGAAAGGTCATGAAGATCAGGAAGGTTCCCGGGTAACTGGGGAAAGAAAATGTTGCACCCACCTTCACGAGATGCAGGGGATGCCATTCACCTTGATTTCAGCAATGCTTCCAACACTGACTCACACAATATTCTTGCATCCAGGTTTAGAGCATGACTGTCTGAGCGGGTGAGCAACTATGTGGGTAAAAACTGGTTCAAGGATTGTGCTCAGGGGGTCATGGTTAATTGGTCATAATCTACCTGGAGGCCAGTAACAGATGCAGTAATGCAGGGATCTGTCCTGGGAACTGTCCTGCTTAACATCTTTGTCAGTGGAGGAGGTGATGGAGCATACTCCTCAGATCCACTGATGGCACCAAACTGGAGGAAGCATCTAGGTATATGGAGGGTGGGGCTGCCATCCAGAGGGGTCTAGAGAGCCTGGAGGAAAAGGCTAATAGAAGGCTCATAAAATTCAGGAAGATCATATGCAAATCACTGGACCAGGGGAGGAGGAGCCCCTTGCAACAGGTGCAGGCTATGTCTCGACTGGCTGGGGAGGAGCTCTGCAAAAAAGTCCCTGGGGCTCTGGCAGACAGTAAACTGAATGAAGTACTAGATTACACTCCTTTGCTCAACACAACTTGGACAGTGTCTCCAATATTGCATCCAGTTTTGAGCTCCCAGTATCAGACAAACAACAGTTAATTGGACAGAATTCAATGTAGGGCCACCATAAGGGTTTGATGTTGGAATACTTGCTCCAT
This sequence comes from Pardalotus punctatus, assembly GCA_013400915.1. Classification (NCBI taxonomy): domain Eukaryota; kingdom Metazoa; phylum Chordata; class Aves; order Passeriformes; family Pardalotidae; genus Pardalotus; species Pardalotus punctatus. The sequence goes on from VZTX01017215.1 coordinate 98,037, forward strand.
GAGGAGAGGCTGAGGAGGCTGGGCTTTTTCAGCCTGGAGAAGACATCTTCAGGGGGACTGAGCTGTAGTGCCATATCACATAGTGGGATTTATGTTGCTTCAATGAGTGTGTTGAGTATATAATTTTACTTTAATTTCCTTTAATAAATATAAGAATTTTGTAATCTAAATGTGTTAACTTGAGAACACATTTAAGAAAAGGAGAGATTGGGGAAGAAAGTTGTAAATCTAATAACGGCAAATTCTACTCATTCTACTAGACAAAAACAAGGTTTTGTCATATGGTAATTTATTGGATTAGAGTGTGAATGTGGTAAGTAATAATGCTGTTTTGACAGTGAGTGATAAGGAGATTTTGATAAAATATTTATGAGGTTGTGTTTTTTGACACCAATGATTATGATTGAATATTTTTAAGGTCACCATGACACTGAAGAATTTTGACAAGATATTTATGAAGCCATTGTGGTCCCAAAGATGGATGTAGATATGGAAGTGATGTAAATTAGATGAATTCATGAAAGACAAATACATCAAGGGCTATTAAGCACAAAGATATCAATTCTGACTGAAGAAGTCAGACAACTTAAAGCTGTGAGGTTATGCCAAAGAAGTATCACTGTCTGCTTTTACAGACGAAGAGAAGATATTAGGTTAACTGAAACATTGGTCTGACCTAATATGTGAAATCCAATACATAAGGTACAGAGATATCATGTTTTGAGATAATATAACTACCTCGAAACCTAAATGAAGAAGTGGACTTGATGGTGGTTACAAAGGAGCACATACAAGTGGTTCCCCTGTAGGGCTTTCCTGAAAATGTTTATTTTAAAATCTGTTAAATGTTTTCTTTGGCCAAGATGAAAAAAAAAAGACCTCTGGCACTGACAATAGGATTTTGTTTTGTTTTTACAATTTTTTTTAATTTGGTTTTATTTCAGATATAGAAATGCTTGTTTTTCCTCTTCATATATGTGACTTTCTGTTGCCATTAAAATGCAACTGGCCAGAACCTCAGCCTGAACTATGGAAAATACTAAATTGAAAAATATCAAAGCAAAACATATTCTTTCAATATATGCTTTAATGGAGACTTCTCACTTTTAAAAACCATAATGTCATTTGTTTCATTGAAAATATTACTCTAAAAATACTCTAAATTACTCAGTTTAAAAGAAAACAAAAAATTCCACATTGTTGGACTGACCTTATTTTGGTGTTTGGTCTTTTTTAGGACTGTAAACTTTTTATTTATAATAAACTCTTTTAAATAATCTTTCACCACCAGTAGTTTTAAGGAAAGAAATAACAAACCAGTGATGATACCTACAGCAATGCAAAGGGCTTGCCTCAGAAATGCTGGAAAGTAGTGCTGCCAAAGGGACTTCAGGGTCCTGGTAGACAGAAATTCAAATACAAGTCAGCTACTCCAAATTACTTTCTTCTACTTACCATATTGGGAAAGTGCTCCCACGTCAATTTGCTGTATTGCTTTCCCAGAGAGTGAGATGAAGTTTACTGACATATATTTCTCTGGTCCTCCTCTTTTTCTTGAAGACAGGATTGGAAGAAGGAATTTAGGATGAGGATTTAAGGACAAGAATGAACCATTATCCCCAAATGTAAAGTGGATTTCAAGTTAAATAGCATGTGACTAAACTTGAAGCTTCTGCTTCTCTTTTTCAGTTGTGAAGTATTGCTTACTTCACCTGAATAATGTCAACATGAATGGCACCTATATCCTACTATTTCAAATCTTTTAAATTGCATAAATAATGCAACAAATATTAAGCATATGTATTATAGATGCAAATATATATTTTTTTTTTGCTTTTGAAAACTGTAAGAGTAATTTAATATCAAGAAGAATAGCTTATGAATGTTGCTGAGTTCTTTCTTTAAAGAGATTAAATTCTCTCCTAGAAGAATATAGCTCACTGATAGACAATATATATGCATCCTGGACTATTATTCCCCTATGGCAAGAATTCTTATTTCAAATACTTTGATAATGAAGACAAAGGCAAACATTCTAAGATTATATATATATATAAACAGAATAAAATTATCAACTCATTTGTGCCCTACTGGCAGCAACCAACAGCCAGGGATGGATAACAAGGCAATACAGGGACTAGGACACTAACATTCAAAAGATTAATCTTAACCCACTTTAGGCATCTAAAACTTAGTTGTATAGTCTAGCAAACTGTCTTGGCTATAGATCCAGGAAAAAAAAATTCCCTCTTTCACAGGCATATCTGTTTTAGAGTGGCATTGATCACCTTCTAGCTAAAGACGTGAATCCCAACCTTCTTGTGCAACTTTAGGGAACTCTTTGTTATTTCCTTACATTAGATTTAGAGTTACATAGAAAAAGAAACATTTTGTCTTAAAAGATGAGGGGAAAAATATTTTAAAATGTATGAAGTACTAGTATAAATATACTTCCAATATAATCTTGTACAGTTTTTTAAGCACCCATTAACAAATCTTAGAGCAGTTTTCATATTTTTGTTACGTACAGTCCCCAGACTCTGGAATGGGGAAAAAATTCCTCTAAAGAAACCACTGCCATTATGACCTGATGGTTTGAATCAATAAAAGGCAAAAAGAAATCTTCTTTAGTTTGTTAGGGAACACTGTCCCTGTCATCCACATCATAAAACATATATTGCAGTTAAGCAATACATGCCATATAAATCTCAGTTATTACTATTTTCTATGCAGTTTATCTTTATAGTCTGATTTTAAGTATGACATGCATTTTCATTTCTCCTTTTATTTTTCTTTTCTTCTCTTATTTTTGTGTCTGTTCCTATCAATACTAGGTTCATTCCATTATCTGACTGTTTAAAATGCTGCCTTATTTTACACATTCATCTCAGAGTACCTCTTATCTCCAACATCACTCTTTTGTCTTCATTTGCTGTTAGCAGCTTCCCTGAACTACATTTTTAGATGAAAATACTTTTTTCAGGAAACTCAGACAATCTATATGTTTCTTCAGGATTTATTCTTTGTGACTCTTAACAGCCAGCATGCTGAATAAGGACAAATCAATAAGGGCAATCATTGTGTCATAGAATCCTCATCATGAGCACTGATGTAGATGGTAATTTTTGTCTGATCATTAACTAGTTGACCCATCTGAATCTTCAAAAGAAAAGCTAAATAAAGAACATTTTAGATGTCTTCCATGAAATTAAAGCTAAATTAAAATTCCAGGGCTTGGGGTCATTATATGACTACTTGATACTCTTTTGAGGAGTCAGAGTTTATAAACTAATGAATGAGACCTAAATACCGTATACTCCTAGTTTAATCTGTGGCAATTAATCTTTCTCCAGTATTTTTCATGGTCTTTAATAGGAAACTGTATCATATTATTAAGTCTGAATCCTTAAAGTTCAGAAGCATTTCACAGCATGATTAAACTGTGAAATGTATTTGAAACTAATTGCTTCTGACAACTGCCATTAGACACATATTTGCAAATACATTTTCTAATTCCTTAATAGCAAGAAATTCTTGTTATCTTTTGAACTTTTGGGCTCTCTTGTGAACAACAAGGCAAAAACCACTTTTGCTTTAACTTAAGCAGCATGTAAGAGAACAAGTCACAATTATAAACTACTGGTGTCAAAGGAAGCAGTACAGATCATGCCGAGTGTGCTGGTTGATGCTATATGTTGGTACTGACTAGACTGCAAGATGTAGGAGGAAATGACATCTACATTTTTAAAAGGTTCTTTGAAGACTGACTCAATAAATGAGTCTAGTAATACCGTAGTTAATACTGAAAATGTAAGATAAACTATTTTGCCTTTTTCCTACAATATAGAAAACTAATAATTCAAAATACATTATATTCTGATTATTATAAACTTTTTGTCACATCATGCAGCAGACCATAGAATGCTTTATGGTAAACATGCACTGCAATTAAATTACCAGATGCTATTTCTCAAATTATTCAGTCATATCCTGTAGATTTTGAAATGGAATTTTGTATTTTCCTAATCTGCCTAATTGATGCTGTACAAAACTGGGGGTGCAGTTATTTTATGAAATCCTCATATTTACCAGTTAATTTTTGATATACAGTATAAAGCATTGACAAGATGCCAACAGTTATCTCTCCATGAAATTAAAAATTCTTAACCAGCAAAAGAAGACAAAACAAGAAAATGGGGGGAATTATCATTCCCATTTAACTTCTTTGAGTTAAAGTTGGGGGGAAATAAAAGGCAAGATTTGATATAGGTGCTTTTCTCTCTCCAATAACTCTAGACAGCCTTGATTAGATGCCTTACATTTTGATGGTAATCATTAACTGGGATGCACATCATGGAGTGGTTTCCCCTAAATCAGGAAGTTTTTGATTTTAGCAAGACTTGGTTCAATATCTGAAGCAGTCTAATTCCTTACTCACAGGATTCTGAGTCCTACTTTCTTGCTATAAAGAGATGAAGAAATGGAGTGTCTTTCATCACAATTCCTGATAAATCTAGATTACAGATGGAGTAAAGTTTATTGTATAAAGAGTAATAGTGCCAAATGAAAGCAAAGTGAACTCCTTTGTCAACATGCACATTTTAAGCCCAGTTCGAATAAAAGGAGCATCCTTGCTTCCTGATTTTCAGAGATTTTTAGTTAGGCCATGGGAAAGTTAATTTTGTTCAGAACAAGTAAAGATAACCCCCAAAAGGAAGAAATAATTTTATATAGACTATTCAAATTTTAACAGGAAAGATTTATCTCCCCTCCTCTGCCCAAGAAATTATTTTTGTAACAACTGTAACAAACTTAACGAAGACATATTTCATACTCCCATTATTACCCTCATTTTCTATAGCTTTCCATTCTTTATATAAAGAAACAGATTGTTAACATAAGGCTAACACTAATACCAGAATTTACTTTAAATTGCTTTTCACTTTTAGACTTTCATTAAATAAGTTATCATTTTGGATAAAATGGTAATGTCATCACCACTAAAACATTTTTGTCCTATATAAATCTGAATTTCTTGTGTTTATGTGTGAATTTTCCAAGTGGCTTATCACTGATCATAGATTCTAGTATATATTTTGTTGACTAGAGAGTTTTCTATGGGTACTGGGACAACTAAAGCCCAAATTATTTATTTACCTTTGTCTTTTTCCATCTTATTGAATTGCAATATTCACATGCTCCTTTCCTAAGATTTTTTCTAAACCTCTGATTTGTTCTCACATGGTATTTCCGTACTACTGCTTCAGTCTAGACTATATTCCTGGCTACTTTAAGTTGTCTCTGTTCCATATCTGACAATAACCTAAAATTGCCCTTTTTCCTTCCGTCACAGCCTTGCTTATGTTACATCTGCATTTATCCTAGCCATTTATCTGGGTTATGTTGTTTGTGTGACAGACAGGCCTATATCCCAGCTATCAAAGGCATTTTTCTTATATTGTTTCAGAAGGTAGCAAAGGTCCTTCAAACAAATACTGCACTTGAGTTAGTCAAAACTCCTCATAAATCCACTACAATATGTGTTTAAAGAGATGTTTATGGTTCTTAAGTGGTTTGTTATCAAGTTTTCAAGATTTCTTAGAAGCTGGCTTGGGTTGTTCTATTTCTTTTTCTTATTTGTGCTGCATTGGTCTCCCTCATGGAGACATTTAATAGTCTTTTTTATTACAAAAATAAAAGAATATTTACTTTCCTTCTTCAGTTACTGACTAATAAATATCTTTAAACCACAACTGTCTTATAAATTAATCTAAGGAAATTAGTCTATTTATAATGTTTCACTTTTTTATCAAATTGATCAAATTTTCCAGATTTGATAACTAGAAAAGAGCTAATAGTAAACCAAATGCAATCCGCAACAGATGACTGCTACCAAAATAATTTTTTCTAGTTCAGAAACTCCTGACCAAGAAAACATGGTGACCCTTTATCCTAGTGAGAAACTCTCTTCAAAAGACATTCTGTTACAAGTACAGTGCTTTCAAAATATGTACTTGGACAAGAGGGAATGATTAGAGAGCTGGAGTGAAGGGGAATGATTCAGCAGGATGGCACACTGCTCCTTTTAAGAAAGGCTGAGAAAGCTGGAGCTGCTCAGCCTGGACAAGAAGAGATTCTGGGAAGGTCTTATTATGGCCTTTCAATACTTAAAGGAGGATAATATTAAAAACACAGGACTTTTTACCAAGGCTCATAGTGATAGGACAGGGGGAAATGGTTTTGCACTGAGAGACAGTAGGTTTAGAATGGACAAAAAGGAAAGCATTTTTTGTTATGAAGGTTGCAAAAAACTGGAACAGGTTTTGCACAGAGGTGATGGATGACCCATCACTGGAAGTGTACAAGTTAAGGTTGGACAGGGCTTTGAGCAATCTGATCTAGAGAAAGATGTCCCTGCCCATGGCAGGGGAGCTGGGCTTTGAAGGTCCCTTCGAACCCAAACCATTCTATGATTTCTGTGATAAATTTTGTTTGTTTGAGCGTTTTGTTTATTTGCTTGATCATTTTGTTTTGATTTGCTTTTTGTTTTTTGGGGGGTTTTCTTGTTATTTTTCTTAATTAGAGCCCATTGTTAGAGCTAGCACAAGCTTAAAGGACATTAAAGTGTATACAATACCCATGTGTATGTTTTCAAGCCTTTGTGTGCTCTTGTGACTTGAAGCAGAATTTTCCTACTAAGTCTTACCTATTTTAACTTTATCTACTTAATATTCTTGACACAGCAAGCTACCACTGGAGTTTGTTTTATGGCATCTTTAACAGCAGAACTGATTTGTTCATAAGTTGTTACTAACTTACTGGAAAGTTTTGCATTACATTTAAAAAAATATCAGTAAGATATTTTCATAATTTACTGATCGATAGAAACAATTGAGCCTCAGAATTATTTCCTACATTTAGGCAGCCAAAACAATGAAAGAGTCAGTTTAAACTACAAGGATCACAGCTCCTATTATTAGGCAAAATCTTTGTTAAACCATTTGGTGTTTCATAAAAGCAAGAATGTGTGAAGAAAGCTTTTAGATGGGGGAGTCTATCTTTGTAAATGGTTCTTTAAATTGATCACTAATACAGTCTTAAACTTGAATTACTTAATTAAATGATAGCCCTCTAGAAGATAGGAAGAACAAAAGGACGAAAGTTGAATAGCCATGGTTTTTAATTTTAGCTCTCAGTCGCTACATTTTGGGGTCAGCATTTGTATTAGAGTAACTTCCAAAGACTTCTGAGATTTCATTAAATACTCTTTTATTGTTATTCTGCACAGTAAATCTGCCATTGGAGGAATGAGGAGAAATCATAGAATTAGGAAAAAATAAAAGAGAAAGCAATCAGCACAAAAATATTTCTTAAGTCTGTGCTGCAAATTCCATTTCAATCTCTGATGGATTTCTTTTCTCAGCCCACCCTGTGGCAATGGGAATTTGCACTTGCTCTGTATTCTGCAGTCCTGTGCAGGTTTCTATACTTATCTGACACAGAAATGTTGAAGTAGGTATTTGCTCTTTAGCCAGAAATAGAAATTTGATGAATTAATGCCACAAAACCAAACCAAACCAAACCAAACCAAACCAAACCAAACCAAACCAAACAAACAAAAAAGCTAAAGCCACAAAAGATTTAGCAAGAGCAGAAAAAAAAGGGCTGCTCTAGTATCTAATGTTAATTTTTCAATGCTATACAATAATTTTTTAGATAGCACTTTAGATATCCAAGATGCTTAAAAATGCAATCAATAAAACCTTCCACAGAAGTACAATTTAGCTTTAGCGGAAATTACAGGGAAAACTTCAGACCATATTAGCCCTATGACAAAGTGAGTTTGAAGATTTCTGAAGCGGATGGAAATTCACCTTCGAGACATGAAAGAAGACCTTACAAAGGACTTTTGAGAGGCACTAATGTCAAGACATGGCTGTATGTTACATATGTAGCTGGAGACATTGGTCTAACAGGGATAATGCATAGCAAGCCATAAAGACACTCCACAAAATTGTAAAATCAACTTGAAAAATAGCTTGGAGACAAAAATGCAGTATGGTTCACCCCTGATTAGTCAACCACTGTTTACTGACAGTCTCTGTTAACCAAAATCAAAGCATTATGTCTCAGCCAGCACTGAGTGTGTTTGTTTTTTTCTTTTATCTCAGGTCTGTCTCCTACAGATATTAACAGCTAAAATATTCCTGGGGTTTTTAATCTTAGTATTGCAAAGACACAACTAGTCAATACATAGCTGTTTTTCAGAGAGTATTACTATCTCAGCTAACGGGTGGATGAGTGACTTGCCTGGATAATAGTTGCATTTAAGTAGTAAGAGGAAATGATGAAATAAAAAGAATAATTAATTTTTTTGGTTGGGTGGATGGATTTTAAAATTCAAAAATTAAACTTAAAAAGGATGCAATTTAAAAGGAAGATCATATTTTTTAATTTTGCCACCACCTATTTTGTTATATTCCATGTTATGATTGAATAGAATAATTTTCTGTCTTAAAATATAAATTTTCATTGCTTGAAACCACAAGTATTAATTCTGTACAAATTGGCAAGCAGCATCTGTCTTCTACTTATGATCATATTGCATTATTCTGAAAATAAAAGGAATTAAAACTTTGGCACAATATATGCCATTGTTATTAATGTAGTTAGTTCTATGTGACTGTATTTGAACTGTGTTATTTTATATCCAGTGTAACAAAAGGAAAACAGCATCACAGGGTGACCTTATGAAAGTATTTCTCAAGTTTATAAAATTCATTAATCACCCACATTCTCTTTGAAATCACTCTGTAAAATAATTTACTAGACTTTGTGAAAATGGTCACATATGCTAAACTCTCCTGTCACAGATGCTTCCATTGCCTAGTCTGATAACTGGCTTTTGTCAGAACATAACCTTTCTCCAAGGAACCAAAGCATGCTAATTAGACTTATGAAAGGGAAAGAAATCCTCAATTTAAATGCCATATTTTTATCTCCCCAAACTTACCACAGCCTATGTGTGTGTTTTCTTGTTAACTATGTTGCATGCACCTCATGACTTTCATAAAGATTGTTGTTTAACCATCAGTAAAAATACATAGGTGCATTTTAAATTGTTTTATCATTCTGTTGTACATGTTACTTCACTCATAATTCAGTATATAACTTTTTGAAGTTAATTTATTTCTCCTTTTACACTAAAATGTCTGAAACAGTAGTATTAATGAATTTGTAATAAACTAGCTTGAAATGACAACTTAATAGCTTGTAATTGGCATCTCTGAATGCTTTCTGCAGGAGCAGCAATTTCTACAAGACTGAGATATTGATCATTAGCACAATGATCCATGTCACAAGCACCTTAGTTTATCACAAACTCATTTCCTTAATGACATAAGTAAGCATTTTAATTAAGGAGATGATTCAATAAATCAGCACAGCACTGCATCTGAATGCTATCAGAAAGAACATTACTTTGTTGGATGAAAAGGTAAAATATATTCAGCAAACACTATGAGACTGGGAGAAAACTGTGTCATGGTCTTGACAACATGGTAACTGAGTAAACATCTAAGTTACTTACCCTAACCAAGGACTTCAGGAAATTTCCCTGATAGCACAACCCAAAGTCTGTGGGCATTTTATTCTTGTTTACTTTTTTATTCTTCAGAAAACTTGAGGCTGTATAAACTGATATATTCAACTAATTACAGAACTGTGTATAAACAAATATTTTTTCTTCTAAAACTGCTGTTAAGACAGTCCCTTTGTATACTGGCTTTAAGTATTTTGTGAAAAAAAGAGCTGGGTGCAGATAAGCTGTCACTAAGCAGCAAGAGCAGTGAAAAATAATAGCTGCAGAAGGGAAAATCCCTCTGCTCTGAGTCACTGCACACCATCACTGTAATATGAGGTAAAAAGTTGTATTATGGTCAGATGTTGAGAAAAGAAGGGACAGTCAGACTCTGACATCACAGACATGTACCTAGAGGTCTATGACTGATCTAAGTGAAGGTTTTTCACTATTGATGCTCTGAAAATATCCATCATCCGAGAGATTCAAAACATTAGCCCTCCCAAGAGGGAATACTCAGGCTGAACAGAGACAAGATAGATAAGAGATGGCATGAGAGACTGCAAACCACTGTGAGGATGATAGACATGTCTGGAGCAAAAATTACCCAAAGAGCAGGTCAGACAGGATTCTTTTCCTGTCAGAAAGTGATGATTCTCCCAAAACATGTAAGTGTAGAGATTTTGAGATTGTGTCTCTCAGAAAGTAAAACTGATCAAAAGTATGATCTAGGAAAAGAAAAAAAGAAACAACCAACCTTATTTCCTCCCTTTAGAAGAATGTTACCATTAGTTTATCCTCTTTATTTGCATTTTTTTTACTGATACAATAATATAGTATATTTTTTTTCTTTCTATCTATACATACTATCTGTAGTATTGTGTGCTACAAAGAAAAAGAAATTCAGATCTCAAGCAATTTTCCTGTGACTCTTCACCAGCTCCATATTTTTTAATATTTATTTTATTTTGAAATTGTAAATTATTTACATAACAGAAACAAACAAACAAACTGCTTTTCCCAGGCAGTCCTAAATCATCCGGTCAGTGCTGCTGAATGTATCACCAAAGTACTCAAGAACTTTTAAGAGAATCATAAAATCTTTTGTATATATCTCTTGGTTGAAAAATTATTAAACCTTGGCTTCAGAATTGAAATAAGCACATATTTATTAGATCAGTCTGCCATTAATATCAAATGGTATTTTCCAAACTGTAGGTGAAATCTTGACTTGAAATGTTGACCAGTCAAGACCGAAATTTTACTTAAGGATCTTTTAGAAATAAACATCTTGTCATGGATAACAGTGGACCCAAATACAGCTAAAAGCTTTCATACAATACAACTCATGGGCCAGTTAAACACATGGCATTAAGTTATGGAGAGCTGAAAGTCTATTCATTGTATTGTTCCCCATGAAAAGATCAATAAGCTCTTCATATGGACTCCCTATCATCAAGAAGAAAAATCTTTGTGAAGCACATTTTAGAAAGGAGCAATGTTTTGTGGTCTTGAACAGCTGACAACACAGATTTTCAATTTTCTGAATGATACTAACTTCTCTCCTTCAAGCACATTTTGCTTTTAGGCTGGCCAGATGCATGTGCACCAACTGATGCTTAGAAATGGGAGTTTTAATAAAAGAGTTCAGACAATCTATGCTTTCCTTGCTACTGATCTCTGTGCACTTTGGTATTCAGACTGAGAGAGGACCTAGGGACTCTTGTCATCCAGAGTGCTTTGATGATTTTGGTATTTTGCTATAAGTTCTTGTAAAAATGAGAACCATAAATTTTGTGGGTAATAGCTTGACAGAAACTTCTTAACCTGAAAGGAGAATAATTTATTTCTCAAAATATATGAAAAAGTAGCTTAAGTACATAGTTTAAGTCCCTGGTAAAAACTTGGAAAACCATTAAAGTAGCACTTCTGTTTTAAAATGAGAATATATGTGAGAGACCTTTATTTTCAAATGAGCATACTTTTAAGATGTTATCTTTTTTCTTTTTTGTAGTTGATTTTTAGCCGAGTTGACAAAAGATCAATTCAATAAATTAAAGAAAAAAAAAAGTAACAACCATAGCCTTGACCTAGAATCATTAGTGCAGGGGTTAAAAAAGGAAAAACAGAGAGAGACAGAGAAGGGTAAATGAAAAAGAGCTGGCAATGCTGATATATGGAATAATAATGGCCAGGCAAATAAAAAAGTTAGAGATATTCATTATTAGGTAACATGAAACATGTGAACCTTCACCTCTACTCCATCTTCCTGTAATTAGTCACTGACAGTTATTGCTGGAGGCATAGGTACAATCTGTTTTTTTTTAAATTGGTAATACATCAGAGTCAAGATAGGAGACTTTGTTCTAGGATAATAATTTAAAAATGAGTGGGACTTTAAGATGGGTTTATCTTTCTAATTCACTTGGCTTGAAACTTGTTTTTACATTACACATCCCCAAAATTATAGGTAAGGAGTATTCTTGAAGTAAAGGGATGATAGGGATTTATTGAAGGTAGAAAATATTTTTTATCTACAGGATTTAAGTATATTGGTTTTAGTGTTGGAATCTGATTCCAGATTTTCTTCTTTGAAGTGAATATTTCTAATAGTTTCTTAGATAGTTTTTAAATTGTTTTCATTATGGAAATTTTATTTAGCAAAGTTATGGAAAAGGATAGGACTGGGTTAATATCTGAGGATTCTGCTTGTCAAGATATAAACTATGTTGCAAGGCAACAGGATGCTTTTAAATTCTTACATTTAGGTGGGATGAAACGAATTGACTGGGTTAAAGATCAGATATTTTGCAGTTAGAGCCAGAAGACTTCTATTCATTACTTGATTTATCTGAGTTTTTTTGATTTTTATCTGGGGTTATTGGTAAGGAAGCATCTGTTTATTCAATAAAACAGTAGTGAGTAGAAAAGAACTGAACGCATGTCTGTAGTAAAACAGTTCAGGTGTGATATAATACCCAACTGGAATGACCAGAGTCAACCATCTGGTGTTTTTCTGGACATCTACAAGCGACACATTGTAAGTGTTATTTGGCATTGCAGAATGATTTAAAAGATCTTCACAGCTAACTCTAATGAGTGAGAATGAGGTCAAGAAAAAAATGAGTTAATGTTAGAGTAGAAAGTTAAAATCAGTTAGACTATCAAATTAAAAAAAAAAAAAATCTAGGAATACTTTTCTTGGTGAAGGAGCCACATACAGAGGAAGTGATGTGCCACTGGCAGTGCCATAATTCTCTTTCCCTCGCAGTTTTAACTTCACTTCTTGTGCCAACAACAATGTCAGAAAGTCTCAAAGGCAACAGTTCTATAGTTAACAAGAAAGTTCTCACTCAGAAGCAGCCTATTCTCTTCATTTTTGGCAGAAGTAGACTGAATTGCTCTGACTATTTTCCAAGTGTCATTAAAGGAATGGGCACATAAAATACATTGTGATCAAGAAGTGTAGCAGATCACAACTCATCACCCAGTCTGTATGAACTGTGTGCACTCACCTCATGGTAAAATGGGAAAAGGCTTTTCTACACCATGTTTGTTCCAAGACACCATTACAATCTGTTACTGTAGGCTACCTATCAAGCATATTTTTTAATTGCACCAAAACAATTTTTTAATTTGCATGTTGTGCTAACTTCTCTGTTTTTTAAAAAAATAGTCTGTTATGGCTTAAATGGTTTAATCTTGCACAATTTGCATCTGTGAATGTGAACACAGCAAATTTATGCAGAGCTAGGTAGGTTTACAATTTGATAATGAAATGTGAGTGGGTTTGGGCTACATATGGAAATATGGCTGGAGCTAAGGAAACACCTTCAGGAAAGGAGACAGACTTGCTTGTTGTCAGAAGGCAAAAAAAAAAACCAGCTTGTAAAAACTGTTTATTCCTGAGTCTTCCTTAGTGCTGTTTGTACATATCCAGCTCCTGCAATGCAACATCTCTGGTGTCTTTGTGAATATGCTGATTGTACCTCAGTTCTTATTACTTGGTTTCTCATTTCCTAACCAAACTGAAATCACTTAGCAAATAGCTGATCTTTGATCAAAATAGAAATGAAAATATATTTTATAACTCTTTGAACTGCACAGTCGTTTAGCTCTCAACTACAGATAAATATCTTTTAAGAATATTACTGCCAATCTCAGTTATAATAATCAAGGCAATGCAAATAGATAGCTATTACTCTCCTAAATACAATGTACTGAAATAACAGCCTCAGGAGATGGGCTTTATATATTGAAAAGGAAAAAAAAGACATTTTATTTTATTTTATTTTAGTCTTTTTATTTCTCTTGAAATAATGATGTCATCTCTCAAAATATAGGGGGGATTTTTGACTGTATTTACAGAACTCAAAATTATTTAGATTTTCCAAACACATGGTATTTTGAAGGTTTCCTACATGAGAGGCTGAAATCAGATTTGTGAAACAGAAAAAAAAAAGGTAAAACTCCTAATATCTGTTGTAAAACTAATTTTAAGCAGAATTTCATTGCATTGCTAAAGTACTCCATATGCCATCTAATTCTCAATGAACAAAGTTCTATTGGCAGTGTAGATTTTGGCATTTCAGTCACATAGTCACTAGGTCCTGCTCCTGTGCACACTCAAGAGAATTAATTTATGCAGGCATTCTCCAAGCATATCTTAGAGATTGTGCTCTGCACAGAATTCAGTAAGATATTCCAATATTTTTTCACAGCATAAGTGAAAGGATCTCTGCTTTTCTTTCTAAATAGCTCAAATCATAAAGCTATTAGCGAGGGTGTTGGGAACGCAGACTGAAATCCCTTCTCTATGTTAAGGTCCTTGAAACCATGTGTTTTTATTTTACAGAAGTGTCCAAGATAAACTCTCATGCTGAGAGACTCATTATAACTGCATGTAGTCTCAAAACAATTTGTTGCAGTTATCTTTATTCTGGTCTGGCAGACATTAATGTAAAATACATAAAGTCCTAAGAGCTGGAGATAGATCTGAAGCCTTCCTTCTGTCCAGTAACTATGGCAAGTAAAAGGGTTTATCTGTGGTCCCAACTGGCCCAGCACAGCAACACAATGCAGAGAAACCTTGGGGACCCTGAGGAGGACAAGGGGTGGGGAGGCAGGTGGGTGCTGTCGGCTGTATGCAAACCTGTCTGTGTGCATATGCCCCGCTGTGTGTACGCCAGCCATTGGAGTTTGGTTAGCAAAGGGGGTTTAGAAATGTGCGAGTCTCTATCAACATGGCAAGTGTCCAGTATTTCAGTTTATATTTTTCACTTTCTCATAAGTTTTCTCATTACCTGTTAATTATAGACCATTAATAAATCAATGCAACACTTCAGTCCAGAAGGATTAAAGGGTATAAACTGAACATAATTTCTCTCTGCAAGAACTAAGTTCTACAGCCCAGAGTCATTAGTGAGGGCAGCAAACTACAGAATCCCCTGGTTGCTTGTGCTGTGGAGCAGTGATGTAAATATAAATAATATTCAGAAAAAAATATTAAAAGTTATTTTAAAGAAAACAGTGATCTTTGGCTCACTTTTGAAATAAAAATAGATTAATACTGTAAAATATGAGTTCTTTATTATTTTGAGCATCCAATCATGTCTCAGTGTGACAGGATTACTTTTTGCCAATATCCAGCTCTATCTTCCCACACATGAGCCAGACATTTTGGGCTTCTGTTTCAAAGCATTCCTTTCTTTCCATAAATTGTTTACATGGATGCATTGATCTGCTTTGCACTGGGAAGAAAAGTATTTAGATGGCTAGGTCACATCTTATTGTTGTTCCTACTTGTCCCATGTATGCCCAAGGTTAGAAGGGTAACAGGACATTTTTGTTTTTCTCAAGATCTAAAACAACTTTAAAATTGGGACTTTTTCCTCTTTACTTCATTGTAAGAACTTGGACATTCCTATTTTTGTTCTCTGTACATTTTATTTGTATTCAGTTTACAAGAGACTTTATATAAATTCTTATTAAATATTTTTGCTGACTAACAAGAATGATGTGAGCAAAATCTGCCTCAAGAAATTAAAATCTAGCTTTTGATTGAAACAATTTGTCTAAGCCATTTTAAAAACATAGATTAAATGACTGGCAAGTTGAAAAACAATACTAGCAAATATAATTAATTGGTTTTAGCATACTTAGTAAGAAAACACATTCTGAACTGACACTTTACAAGTACATTATGCTCCTGGTTCCCCTGAGAATATCCACTTGAAATGCATTTGGTCATATTTTTCTTGCATAAACAACGAACATAGTTCAATAATTAACCACTGCAAATACCATTAATTCTGACAGGTTTGGGCCACATGGTGCTGTTAGAATCTATCTTCCCTCTACTCTCCTGTAATTTTTGATTGCAAGAAACTTTTTTTTTTATCAAGAACTCATACTGCCCTACAAAACAATATTAAGAGATTTTATTTTTCCTTCTTTTGTGCAATACCTTGGAGACTACTGGGTTTTTAAACTTTTCTTTCCTAATCTCCTATATCATATTTCTGAACTCCCACCACAATGATCCATTCAATGAATGCTTGTTTGTTTTTTTGTATCAGCCTTTCCATATATTTCCTTTCTTAGACCCATGACCTGTAATTGATGCCATAATTTAAAACAGTAAACACTATTTACAATTTACATATTTCAGCAAACTTTAAAATATTTCCAGAATTATTAGATGCTTTTGATAAAGCAAAAGACTCCTTTTGTGACCAATAATAGCATAAATTTATTTTTATGCACCTAAAGAGGATCCTATATGCTTTTATAATATACACATGCGTATACTAAAAATATTTTCTTTTCTGTAGATTACTTCTAAGAACCAGTTATGGGGCTTTGGTTTTTTTTTTTTTTCTAAAATGTTATTAGAAACTACAAACACCAACTGGAGAAAATGCAGAAAACCTCCAACACATCCTTTGCAGGACGCTTAGAATTTTCTTGTTAATAAATATAAATTTTTATGTTTTATAGAGCTTCATACTAACTTGTCCACATCAATCCCATTTTTGTTTGCAAACATCAATTTGTTAAAAACTTGCTAAAAACTATGTAGTAGATTAAAAAAAAAATCTTTTTATAGGTAAGAAGCTGCATAATATGGTTAAATTTCTCTTTGTCCTTTAGAATATAGATTATGTCACTACCATAAAGTCAGAAAATATCTAGAAAATTTTGGATGTATTTTCTTGTAAGTAGAACTGTTTCATAATTTTATTAAAGGAGTATTTTGTTTATTTCTTTCTTTGTGTAAAGAGAATTCAGTCTATACAACTTCAAAATATTAAAATTCTCCTTAACAGCCAAAATGCAGAGCTTATGTCAATCAGTGCAGTTGGGATTGTTTTAACCATGTCATCCTGGTGAAAATATCCCTTTACAATAACATTAAGAAAATCTTAATTCCCTCTATCTGTGCCTTGAATTCCTACTAACAACAATAAGGATATTGCAGGCAGGCTGTACTTCTGGCTTCATCTTAAGTGTCAAATGTTTGAAACTCTGTTTGGGGGCCAGTAAAGATTTTTTATTTTCTCTTTAAAAAGGAAAAAATAAAATGTCATCGTGTGTCCTAATTTTGATTTTTTGTATCCTGTCAACTGAAGTCCTGCTATATTATTTCAGTAATACTCCCAATCCCACTGCACAATAAAAGCATCATGAGGTGGAGGATTGTTGGGATGTTTTCTTTTGAATTAATGGCACATATCTGCTTAGTTGAGATAATAAAACTCTTTGCATTAGCAGCAAAATCTGTTTCTGGTTTACAGTCTAGTATCAGCTACTGTTTTTTTGGTTTTTTCATTTTATTTTTTATTTTAACAAGTGAATCCATTTCTTCCAGAGCTGCAGCAATCTCATTCCTGTATGGATAGTTAAGCAAACCTGTCTTTGTGCTATTAGCATGATGCAAATGAGGCTCAAATTCTTGATGCAATGACACTTTGGCTATAAAATGTGCTGTGGAGAGAAAAAAGTTGATAATGAGACAAGTGTATTCTCAGAAAAGAGAGAGAAACAGCTAACTTTCCATTTATTTTTCCATACTTTATAACCATTCTACACAAACTTACAAACAGATCTTTGAAGTTATGCATTAGCATAATTACACTATAATAAGTTTTCAGATTGTTTTTGCTTTTCTTTAATTTCTTATTGTCTTACACAAAGTTGAGCTACATAGGGAGTATGTATTTTACTTTGGACTAGTCCTCCTTCTTACTCCCCACACTCACATCAAAACAATTTTAGTTCAAAGGATGGGCCTTAAGAGTAGTATTTACAGAAGTATCCTTCCTTCCTTCCTTCCTTCCTTCCTTCCTTCCTTCCTTCCTTCCTTCCTTCCTTCCTTCCTGTTGGGGAGTCTGTGCAGTGGTGCCACAAGAATCAATCTAGTCCCAGTTGCCTGCTAGAGATAAAGCACAAAGAATTTCTCACAGCTTTTCTATCATTAATCCCATATTTCTCACAGCTTTTCTATCATTAATCCCATTAGTGCCATTTCCCAGACAAAATAAGCTTTTACAGTAATATAATTTTTATGGAAATATTTTACCCTTATCAATCTGGGGGCTTTACAATCTCACTATAAAGCAGTGAGTATAGGATAATAAGAGTTAGTCAAGCATGGCATATGGTATTATCCTTGGTGCTGACTGACCAGTCACGTTGTTCAGATGACACTTTGGGTCTTTATGAACCTTTATAAGGGAAAGACGTTTGGATTTTTGTCTTCTTCATGTTTAGCAATGTATTACCTCCACTGGACTGACCAAAACTCAACATCAGCCCCTCTACATGTTGTCTCAACTCCTCTTAATAGAGCTTAGGAGACTGCTGCCTCTCCTTGGTGCTAGAGCACTGCTTGCCAGAGCTGCTTGTGAGTCCTCAGTCCTCTGTGTCACTTCAAGGAGCTCTTCCTTCCCAGGCGTAGCATTTTAAATTTGCCCTTGTACTTTGTGCGATTCCTTGTGGCACATCCTTCCAGCCTGTGTGGGTCCCTTTGCCCTACCCTTGAGCATTTGGACTGGTTACCCCAGTTTGGTGCCATTTGCAAGCTTGATGAGACTGTGCTCTGTCACCTCGTCAATTATGAAGTTGGTACACAAGACTGGTCCTGCGGGGTAGATTTCTGCATTACTCCAGTGGTCTCTGGGTAGAGTAGTACTCATTAACTACTACCCTCTGAGTCCAGTCATCCAAACAGACGTGTTGTATAACCATCTGGTCCGTTAATCTTCTTTGTTCTAGGCTTGAATGTGCCTTCCTAACTTGGATACAATATTGGAGGAGCCAGTGTTGAAAGAGGAACAAAGATGGGGTAAATGATAGCCCCTGCTTTCCATTCAGTCGTGTAAGTTAAATGATATCCCTTTCTTTCTCTTCAATCACATTTCCAATCTGTTTATCATAGAAGACAATTGGGTTGATCAGAGGCAATTTAATGCTGAACTGAATAAAATGGACTCATCTCTGATTTTGCAGATTGGTGAGTTTGCCCCTTTTATGAAGGTGGGTGAAGCATTTGCCTTTCTTCAGCCAGCAGAGACTTGTTCATTCTAAAACTATGGAGTGCTTTTGCAAACACCTTGTTAAATTCCCTCAGTTTACATAGTTGCAACCCATCAAATCCCTATACCTATAAGGCTCCATGTGAATCTATACATCAAAAGCATTTACTGTAATATTAAAGTGGAAATATTCTTCTGAATATTTTCTCCAAATTGTTAAATCATATCACTTTGCTAGATAATAGTGGGCATAAATCTTGGCCTGTGAAGCTTTGCCTTTTTTTTACATTAGAGCTTGAACTGAGCCCCAGAATGGAGCAATGACTCAGGATTATTATGCTGTTTTCCTTGTTAACACACAGTATATAAATAACCTTTAATATGAAACTCATAGTGTATTTTCTGTACTCACTTTCAGTTATTTTATATTTTTGGTTACAGATATCAAAGTATAGATAATTCTTTGTGTCTTGAGAAAACTCACAGCATACGAGTGGTTTCACTGAACCATGAACTGGTATTCTCGAAATGATGGTTATCAGTAAGTGTCATCATATGTGGTAGAGAGCTTGGCAGAAAAAGAACTTTTAAAACCTCAAATTTTGTTTCTGTTCCACATTGGAATGGCCACAAATGTTCTTTTGAAAATGGAATTCTGTCAAAAATTGATTTAAAAAAAAAAAAAAAAAAAAAGATAACTGAGGTTTTTAATTAATCTCTTTTCCTCACTCTTTCTCATTAGAGGTGACCAGGAATCTGGAAGAGGTGACTGCAGGAAACTTTCCTTTGAAAAATTCATTGAAACCAATATGCCTCTCAGGAAATATTTTGGCTTTTATAAAATTACTTTTAGTCACAGCTGTTCCAGCCAGTTTGATATTGTAAGAATAATCATAATACAAAAGAGCTGCCTAGACCTTTTCCATAATTATGGAACTCCTATTTATAATTTGAGTGTCTCAGACAAATGAAAGGGATAAAAGAAGTCAGCATAGTAAGAAAAGAAGCTGGACTAAAATTGATAACTATATATCTGTTTTCTAAGATTAGAGAAAGAAAAGAAAACAATTATTTGATTGTTATTTGGCAGATTTTTTGGGGCTAAATTGATGGGTCAGGTCAAAAAAATATCCCCCAGGCTGCATTCACGGGGGCATTACTAGCAGAGTTAAAGTTGTTATCTTTCCCCTCAGTGCTTGTCAGGCCTCATCTGGACTATTGTGTTCAGCTCTGGTTTTCACAAATAACATCAAGTATCTAGGCTATTTTATCTGTGGTTTTACAGTTTATAACAAGTCCAAATCACTACTGAGGTTTGAATTGGCAGTAACATCACTGAAATCGCACACTCTAGTACAATATTTTATGCTGACAAAGGTAAGAAAGATATTTAGTGTAATTTCTCCATATTTGCAGGTATGACTCTCTCAAATCTGTGCATCATAAAATAAGTGACTTTTTTAAGAAAGAAGATGTGTTCCCTGTTACTCTCTGGAAGATTCTGCAATAAGTAGACAGTAAAACGATAAAATATTTATCTTGCAATATTCTTATGAAAGTCACCTTTCGTTTAGCAAATAAAAAACATTTCTTCTTTTTCTTCCTTATTTCAATTAGCTGTTAATTGGTAGAAATCACAGAATCACAGAATCATTTAGGTTGGAAAAGACCTCCAAGGTCATTGAATCCATCCTTTGACTGGTCACCACAATGTCAAATAGACCATAGCACTAAGTGCCACCTCCATTCATATCCTGAACACCTCCAAGGGATGGTGACTCCACCATTTCCCTTGAAGTCCATTCCAATGCTTAACAACCCTATCCATGAAGAAATTCTTCCTGATATTTAACCTGAACGTCCCCTGGTGTCATGTTCTCTTATCCTGTCACCAGTTGCCTGGGAGAAGAGACCGATGACCCCCTACCTGGCTACAGACTCCTTTCAGGCAGTTGAAAAGAGCAATAAGATCTCCCCAGAGCCTCCTTTTCTTCAGGCTAAACAACCCCAGCTCCCTCAGCTGCTCCTGAAAATAAAATTTACTGTTCTTCACTAGTTGCATATTCAAATAAATACACCTAGGGTAAAAACATTTGGTAAGTGTTAGTTAGGGTGGGGCACAAGTGGTTGGAGATCAAGTATAGGAATCAGCTTACAACAATGTATTTTGATATAGAAATGAGGCCACCAAAAATATAATTTCAGGCACATCCAAACAAACCAAAGAAGGTTTTTCTTCAACTAACTTATGGTTGCCAGAATTTTTACAAGAGTCTGCAGTAATGCTGGAAAAATATCTGTCAGAGGGATCCATTGTGGAGTTACTAAGTAACAAATTATATCATGTTTAAAAAATCTCCACAGCAGACAGTAATTGCAGTCTGGAAAATTTGAGGGCTAAATATCATGTCAATTTTTATTATTTCCTAGCAAATTAATAGTGAACACTGTTGAAAGTGAAGTCTTGTCTAAATGTATACGTTAATCTGAACCACTTCATCTGTTTTTGTGTGCTTGTATTATGAGTTATATAAACATTTTTTTAACTATCTCCATCTAGTTCCAACCGGATGTAGGAGGAAGCAGAACGGAAATTAAAAAAGGAAAATCATAAGCTCATTGTAAAATTCAGGTTGGAAAGGGTGCCAAGAGTCCACAGTGAAGTCTCCTGCTCAGCCAGAAGGTGTGAAGATGCAGTTGAGGGCTTTGCCCAGCCTGGTCTTGAAAAGCCCCTAGGGTGCAGACAGCACGGCCTCTCTAGGCACCCTGCTCCACTCTGGAAAGCTGCCCTTTCTCTCTAGTATGAACTTGTGTCATTTTAGATGAGGCCTGCTGCCTTTCATCCTACCATCAGGCATTGCTGTAGAGAACCTGATGTCATCTTCTGCAGCCCTGCTGAAAAGATCTGCTCTGGGCCCTCACCTTGGCACCTTTCCACTGTCAAGCTGTCTCCAGTACTCCTCCTCAGAGTCCTTTGCTCCGTACAAAGGATATGGTCCTTTGCTGCTTGCTGTCTCCCAGGGCCCTGTGTGCAGAGCTGCTTGGGCACACGCCTGGCTCAGAGAGTGAAGGAGCTGGGCTGTTGCTGGACCAGACAAAACCACAGGGACAGCTCACTTCAGACTTGGTCACTGGGGTTGGCCAGGTTAGTGCCAATGCTGAGCAACTGTCCATGTCTTAGGAAGTCTTGTAGGTGCAAAGCAAGGAGAATTGTGCATCGCATCTTCTTGTGGTTTACAGTTTAGTTTCTGTGTCAGCACTGGCATGTTTGTATCCCTTGACAATGACTCATAAATAAAGATGAGTTTGGATAGTTTGTGGACTGATCCTTTCTTAAACCTTGTTGTTCGGGACACTTCTGTATCCGTCTGTGACTTCTCATGGTGGAGAGAGTAGCCAAAGCTACTTCAGGTGGATATACCCCAGCTTCTTGCTGGAAATAGGCTGACCAGGCTTCCCTTCAATACAGACTCTCTAATAATGCTTCTGAACTCCCATTCCCAGAGAAAATTTAGCCGGAAGAGTATAACAAGATCCCTCCTGCCTGCCAGCCACAGCCATGGGGACTTGGGTGGGAGGAGTTTCAGCTGCTGCTGTCAGAGATGGACTGAGAGTAGTGCCTGAAGAATGGCCATGAACATTTGGGTACAAAGGCAGCAGCAGAAGCAGCTGCTGGTCAAAGGCCTTGGACACCCCTGCCCTGACTCTTTGAAGAGGGAAGCAGGGAAAGCAGGAGAGAAACATCTTCTGTTGCAGCAGTTAATTGTGATACACACCTCAAAATTGAAAGCATCTGGCTATTTATTGCAGGTGACAGAGGTCAGGCTGTTGCAGGGGCTGTGGCAGCCCTGAATGCTGTACCCGTTGTCTGATGTAGCAGCAGGGCTGGCCAGGTGCTCCCTTGTGCTTGCTGGTGTTCCTTCACAAGAAGTGCTGGCTGCAGCAGCAGGCTGGGAAGTGGCATTGGAGGGCCCCACAGTTCCTGGATCCCTCTGCACTCAGTCTGTCCCCACAGTCCGCCTTGTTCCCGTGGAGGGCTGGGTGTCAGCATGACTGCAACTCAGGCTGTAGGTCTGCTGTGGGGATGTTCTCTGGATCCTGGCCTCCTTCCTTTGGTGGTAGGCAGCCCAGGCAGCCACATTTTCCTCGTGGTTGTTGTCTGCTGTCACAGTGCACAGCAGTTGCTTGAAGGGCTGCTTGCACAGTGGGCAGGTCTCTGTCAGTTTGGCCCGTTCCGAGATGCAGATGAAGAAAAAGCAATGACGACAGACCTCCACAGAGGTGGAATTTTTAATGACACCCAGGCAGATGGGGCATAGGCCGTCTGCTGCTGCCATCTCCGATGGCCCTGCTGGCGGCAGCTGGCTCATGCTGCTCCTTGTAGCAGAGTTTCTCCTCCAGGGCTTCCTCAGTGCCCTGCACGTGGTCCTGCCCAGGGAGACATGCAAAGTGCCTGTGTGCCTGGCCTTCTTTGGTGCTCAGAGGGCAAAAGCAAGGAAAGTCCAAGCAATCTGTGGGATAGGGAAGGAAGGGTCTCCTGACGGGGTCGCTTTCTGGGCTTCAAAGCAGCAGCAGCAGCAGCAGCAGCAGGTGCCCTGTGGACAAGCCAGCCCCAAGGGCAGCCCTGCACTCCGGCCTTCTGCCCTTACTGCCCGCATGCCAGCAGCCCTCACTGGATGTTGAGGTGCTGGGGAAACCTCCTGCCTGTGCATCAGGGAAAGGCAAGCTTGGGCAAAGGGTCCTGGGCATGGAGAGCCCATGTGCCTCTAGGTTGGAAAGGCTCCCGCTGGGACCTGGAAGGAGGTTGGGCAGACCCTTTGGAGGTCTGCTCCATGGCAGAAGGCAGAGAGGGATGGAGAGCAGGAAGGGAAGGCCTGATCTCTTCTGCACTTCCTCAGAGCTCAAGCTAGGTGGGTGAGAGCCCTGGGGCAGACTCTGGTGAGATGTCAGGAGGTCCTGGAGAAAGACCTGCTGTGCCCAAGCCCCCGCAAGACCCCATAATGTCTCCCAGACATTACCTAGTTTAGCACAGGGTACCTGAATGTCATTCATGAAATTTAAAAATTGACTTTGCACAGGAAAATCATCAGTGATTAAGTTCAGAGGGTTATATGTTATTAATTAATGAGGTTACCAGTTAAGATGTTTTAAACTAAGAAAATTATCATTTATTTTTGGTTCTAATAAAGTTTCAGAGTTCTAGTTCATGTTATAGAGTGGGAATTAGTGAAGTAAGTTTTTTATTTAAAAGGAGTGGGATTTTAAGGGATTTCAAGGTTAATCAACTCAAAATTATGATGTTTTAAACAGGACTTAAGTTGTAAAGTATTTTGAGTGTTATGTGTTGTCTGTAAGTTCTAAACCAAGTTAAGAGAGTTATATTTTGCTGGTAAATCGTTTGATTTTATGGACTCAGTCCCTCAGCTTAAACCAGGTTCCTAAAGGCAAAACCCCTCAGCCCACAGCCAAAGGACTAATTTTAGAAGTTAGCCCTTGGTCTGCAACTGAGCTCCATGACAACATGGAATACTAATGAGCACTTTTCCCGCCTTGAGGACTATGGGACATNGAGCTGCTTTTTGCCCCAGGGTAGCTGTGGTAAAATCTGGTGCTGGGGTATCTAGGCCTGAATCTCTGTTCAGAGACTCAAATAAACTGCTTGCTCTTAGACTAGCTGGAGCAATCCCGGCGCCACAGAGCTCTGCCCTGGGTTAACAGCCTGATTGGCTTTTTGGATCTCCAATCACCATGTTCCCGGGTAGTTTTATTTTTTTTTATTCCACTGTTGCCTTAATTTTCCCTGGTTAATAAATTTTTATTTTTTTAATTAATTAAGAGTTGCCTTGTTTTTATGACACTGAAGGACAGTAGGGAAAGGCAGAGAGCCTTCAGTACTGGAAAACCCCAGCATCCTCTTGGCCTTCACAGCCCCAGGACAGCTCCTGTGAGGAATCCACAGGGCCTCACAACTGGGAAGATGGAGATTGGAAGAGGCTGATTTTGCTCAGTGCCTGGAGCTGCTGCTCTCTACTGAAGAGCAAGACCACGATCCTTCTGGAGCCTGCTCACCTTGCGTGTGTGCCTGCAGGAGTCCTGGACAGAGTGCCAGGGGACAGCACCTGTGACACTCTGTGATGTCGCTGTGTTCCAAAGAGCCATTTACCATTGGCCACCTGGCCAGGAATGTAGATGCCCCAAAGAGGGGCCTGCTGTGCAAGATGTTTTGGTATCTTCCCATGGCCTTGCAGGCAAGTTTTCACCTCTGCATTATCACTGAAGAAAAGGCAACCTATCTCCTGCCCTATTCAGCAATGAGCTCACATTTTCCCTGGTCTTTTCCACTTAGACATTTAGAGAAGCCCTTGCTGCCTGTGGCATCCCTTGGCAGATTCAGTTCCAAGCAATTTTTCAAGTCTTACTGCCAAAACCCTTCCTTATGCAGCCCAACACACCCTGGGACGACTTTGCTAAAGGGTGGCTTGTGCTGGCTTGTGTTCAGCTCACTGTCCACCATTTCCCTGCTCTTGCTGGACCAGATGGAACCAGACAGGGGCTGCTTCAGACAACCCCTGTGCAGGACCCATAGGTCCTTGCACCTGGACAGATGGGAGCAAGCTGTGGGAGAGAGGAAGTAAAGGTTTCCTGAAGGAAAACCTGCTGGGCTGCAACCCACCATTGTTCACCCAGCGCAGATTCTTTTAGTATCTTCTTGAGGCCTTGCAGGTGGGTTTTCACCCCTAATTTATCAGTTCCTGCATTGAAAAATCAGTGCCCTCTGCCCAAGGACCTGGCAATAAGCAGCCCAACAATGAGGATGGGGAAATGGGTGATAGTTCATGAATAGTTGTCAAGTGAGGTAGAAAAACAAAGGAAAATGAAGAAATCAGACACTTGCACTATTGAATTCACCCTGATCTCTTAATTAAGACTGTTCATGTATGGCAGAATAGTTGAGGTTGGAAGACTCATATGAAGATGACCCTTTGCTCAAACAGGGTCACCTAGAGACTGCTGCCTTTGCCCCTTTCAACAGTAATTTCCAGCTAAAGTATTGCTGTCAGAAAATACCAGCATTAGATTTCTCATCTTCCAGAATTGAATGTTAATGCGCGAAGCATCCCTGTAGATATTGGAGGCTATATAATGGTTTTATAAGGAGTAGCAGCTAACACCTTAGAGATCACACTGATAAATTTCAAGAGTTACCCATTGGTTCATTCTATTTAGATATAGTGAACTATCTTTATATATTTTAAAAAAACTTTTATAATGATATGGCATTATAAAATGATATGGCATCATTGGTTTGGATTTCTCCCCTTATTCCTACAGAGAAAAACACCAAAAACACCCAACACCTTTGCTGTCTTACTTTGCACACCTGAAAACAAAGCAGTGACCAGAGTAACTTCTGTGTCGTCGAGTTTAAAATGTGATCAGGAAATAACATGATAGGACTTATTTGAATAATAAGATTTCATGGTGTGAAAAAATCTCTTCCAATGAGCATTCTACCTTAACCCTTCCCATGAAAGATTTTGTTGTAAGAATCATTCTGACTAATAAAAAAATAGGCAGCAGACCTAGACATAAAATGATTTTTCCATACATCTGTTTTATTGATTGAGTGATTAGCTGCATACTTGACAAAAGCTTTTGAATAGTATATGAAATTTTAAATTACTTATTGATGAGATTTTTTAATTTCTGGATTTTTAAATTGTCAGTATATCACTTGCACACAAAGTCCTTGGTGCAATTCATATTTTATGAGGGTATTGAGAGTGGTGGTTACATTTTCCACCCAAGTAATACCATCCTTTTCAATTATTAATCAATATTTCAATTGTGTGGTGTAACTAATACACACTTTACCCATCAAGAAACTATTTAAAGTGTTTTGGTAGAAATTAAATCAACTTGGCTGTTCCTGAGTGTTGAAAGAGGTGCTTTTTTTGTCTTTATTTCTTTTCTTCTGTAAGTGTATAATACACTGTAATGCTGTGCTCATTCTGTACTTTTCTGTCAAAGAGGCTTGAAATTTTAACGCTCTCCAAAAGCCATCAGAACCCTTTTTTATCCTCAAGAAATATTTGAATAATACATTGTATTTTATTTTGGGTAGGTTTCAAGGGAAAATTTGGTCCTAAATCCCTTCTACTTCTCTGACATATATGTGTTACAATCTGCAATAAACAGTTTTACTGTTTCTGGGCTTGAAACAGAACAAAGTAGTGTGGGTGAATGAATCAGAACTCAAGATCAAATTTATAAATAAAAATAAAATCATCTTAACTTGAAAACAAATGTATAAAACCTTTCTTGCCTTCAAGTCACCCTCCCTTCTAAAAAATACAGAAAGATCATTTGAGTTTTTATATTTTAAAAGCAATCTCTTTATGGTTGAAGCTCTTACTGTGACAAATCATGTTTAGTGCAGGCTGAGTTGAAAAGAGAGAGGTGCTAACAGCACTTTCCTTAAGGGCTTAAGATCTCTTTTCTGAAAATATCTAATGCATTAATTTAAAATTCTTGCTAAGCTTTCGTTGTGACTTTCTTTAAACATGTTTATTTAATTATTTTCCACAGACACAGAAAATCTGTCCCACTGGAATATTTTTTTATCTGGAGTATTTTTTAACTTCACAGAAATAAACTATCCAGAAATTTAAGTAATTCCCCTATTTATTTAATAACACTAATTATTAAAGTTTGGATTTTTTTAACAAACACAGGTGAATATCACTGTTCTTGGCATCCTTGCTTGTTGAAGAATGACCTTCTGCAGCCAGCAGTGTCTCTAGGAAAGCCAATAAGGCATGCCACCCTGCAAGGCTAGTCTTCATCTAGATACACAGTAAAATGTGTCAATGGTGTCTGGTCATGCTCAATCCATAGTAAATCTCAGCACATAGTCTTCATTTCTACCACACCAGGTAGCTGAAGGGACAGCACTGCTCATCTGACTTGAGGAAAGGGGTAAACCCCCATGAATCATAACTCATGGCATAATTGATTTGCTAGATGATACACGACGTGTTAACAAAAAATGTTGAATGAAAATCAATTGTTAAATACTTCATTAGATACTGTTTTGTGGAACAACTGTACCTTCTTCTGACTGTGATGGTAGGTAGATGAACAAGGTACTTAGTGAAAAAAACCTGCAAAATATTGAATCAATGTAACTACTTTATGTGGAACGTTTCTTCCAAGAATATTCAGTGTGAAGAAAACTGGTGCTAGATACACTTTTCACTGAATTGGCAGAAAAGTGTCTGTATGGCTTGGGTTTTGCAGTTCAAATGTCAATGCTTACTGGGGGAAATCAACACATAACTCATAACCTTTATTCAAGTGTAGCATTAGCTTGTTATAAAACCACTGTCACCATGTTCCATAGCCACCCATAGTGGCATGTGCAGAGAACTTAAAAATAGGAAATCCTAGACAAAAAATCAAAGGTAGTTCATTCAAATGAGCTTGTTAAATTATGGATTATAATACAAGCAGATGTTATCTTTGGAAAAGGTAGCAGAAAATTTCTCAGCATTAATATGCTATAGGAAAGAGGAACGTAAATATAAACCTTTTATATATATATATTTTGTGAATTACCTGATTATTAATCCTTAATATGAGCTAGCAACAAAACAAGAAACGTCACAGAATAAACAGTAGTCAAGTCACAGACATGTTCTTTGTATATATCAGAATATACAGGGTTTATCTGCCCTCCCAAGAGACTACCTTCTTGACCACAATAGTGTCTATATTACCAACCTTAGAATAAAATGTGCCTTTACATTTGCATCTGACTTTGCATTTAAATTTGCGATCTAATCTCACAAACATCTTAATTCATCCTAATTTCCTGATGTGGGGGATATTGAGTCACCTTGTAGCTTTACAGAAACACTTTGAAGACACATGCAGTATTGTTTCTGTGAAGAGAAGAAAAAATCCAAAAGGTTTGCTGAAACAATGCTTTGACAAGCCTGCTTCTGACATCTACAAATGTTCAGCATCTGCAAAAAAATCCATCCGTCTAAAGGAAATGAAAATCATTCTTCTTGGGACAATCATTGTCATAATTTTCTCTCAACTACATCTAGGAAGATAACTGTTAGACAGATTCTAAATTGCTGAACTGATGAATGTGTGGAAAATGCCTCACACAGAAGGCAGTGTGATTTCATTCTAAGCATAGAACCATACAATTGGTGTGATTCTTCTTCATGTCTGCATATCCAAGAAAAATGCTGTGAGTATAATCAAGACCTAGATACAGTAGTTTTTGATCTCATTAAAGCTTCAGCAAGTCAAAATATTTCAAGGCTTCTGCTTAAATTGGACTATAATAACCATGACAATTTCATTGCTTCTCTTTATGCAGAAATGAAGGTTCATATTCTCAATCACAGAGATGTTTTTAAAGAGCTTCTGCTGTAACAAATTAAAAGATTATATGTGTTGACCCCCTTCATTTTCCGTAAGTAGTCATCAGTATATTTAAAGATATGGATTGTGACATCTATAATGAAATACAAAGTTGACAGATCTTAAACTTGCAATAGGTAAAAAAAAAACATTTAAAGCACAAGGAAAAGTAACACAGCCAGTACAGGCTATGAGGACTTTGGTCAGCATATAAATTGAATGCCATGGCTGTCTTCTGTTCACACTTGAACACTCAGCTCCATCCTTTTTCTGCTGAGCACAGATAACTTTTGTATATGATATTTTTCTTTAAGTTAATTTATTTCAAATGTAGCAACATGATAAGCAGTGCTTATGGTACCATATATTGGAGATTTGTGAACAAAATTGTGATTTACTACAATGTTATTGGCATCACTTAACTCTACATCTACAAGACTGGGACCATGTATTGTCAATATAAGAAATATAAGAAATATAAAAAACATTGTGGTCCATGTGGTCTGCGTTTTTCAGGATCTAGATAGTCTGTGGCAAGATACAATATTTGACATTTGACATTTTCCATGTGCCTTAGATGAAAAACAAAACTTCCTTTTCCCATCTATGTTAATGTGTGCCATTTTTCTTTACAATTTGAGTCGAAGTAAGTTCCTGTTAAGAAGAGGAAATGCAGACATTGTGTGCCACAACCACTCTCCCTGTCAACAGCTAATGTTTACGAAATGCAGGTAGATAATGTCAGAGGAAGTTTACCTGCTTTGTATAGCAGGAAAAAACAGTGACTGAAGACTTCAACATAAAGACACACTGCCATGTCTTCAAAGTCACTGTACATATCATAGAATCATAGAACCATAGAATGGTTTGGATTGAAAGGGACCTTCAGCGTGATCTAGTTCCAACCATTCTGCGCAAGGACATTTTCCTCTAGACCAGGCTGCTTAAAGTCCCATCCAGCCTGGCCTTGAACACTTCCAGAGAATCAAGAACTTCTCTGGGCAACCTGTTACAGTGCCTCACCACCCTCACAGAAAAAAATTCTTTCCTTATATCTCTGTCTTCTTTAAAAATAATGATAAAATAGAAAACAAGTGAAAACAGACATGTTTCTTATTGTGCAGATGCATGCACAGAGCGTTAATTGCATTGCAGGCTCAGATTCTGTTATTCATTATATTTTCGTCAACAGATTTATTTTACTATTCATTTCATTTTTAATTGCAAATGACATTGCTATTGCCTTTTCCACTCGTACGTTAAGCTTTACTTTATTATGCTTTTATACTTTACTGTTGTGTTTTTACAAACAATTATATCCAACTTTCTGTTGGCTTCCACATGTAGCTTTTTGAAGTGTTATTGTACAGCTGAAAACTATTCATCTTTTATCTCTTTCAAAAGAAGAGACATTTATGCCTTAGTGACTGTATAACACAAGAAATGTTTCACCAGCACATCTTTGTTCATAAAATGCTTTCTGAGAAATAAACTCTTTTCTTTTTTTTTTTTTTCCTGTAAGAATCCATATGCTTTGGTGAATATATTCACCAAAACTTAGGAGTGAATTTTTAAGTAAATCAGAGTTAATGTTAAAGTTTGAATGTGCCAACACAATGTCAAGACCTTTGTGTATTTGACTGACACCTTGATGTGGAATTATGAATATTTACTTTAATCTGAATACCAGAAGAGGCAGAGAGACAGAGATATATAAATACTGGGGTTTGAAATGAAAAAAAAAAGAAAAAAAGGAGATAATTAAAATAATCTTAGGATATGTAAAAACCTCAAAACTTCTGTGGCGTCAAAATAATCATAATCATCTGGGAACTCACAAATAAAAGTGCTCTGAGTATCATGGGTTTCTATACAAGAAGATAAGCAAAGTGAAGATTTTTCTGCCCACTAATTTAGTGTCAATGTGTCAGCATGAGCAAGAAAATATTCTTCCTCTTAATAGACATATAGACATTATAGACACCAGTAAGTGCAGCAAAGGGGACATAAAAAGGTCAGAAGGTTTTCAGTAGACTTTTTTTTTTCTGAAGATCTCAATTTTTCAAAACCCAAATAATTTGTAAGGAAAGATTTATTTTTGTGAATTTTCCATTTCAGTTTTGTTCTTAAATTAGTTTTGAAAGGCTGAAGTATCATATCGTATCTGTTTGATATAGAAACAGTTCTTGTTTTGGATCATATAACTGATTAAAATTATATATTATTTTTAGTGAAGATGAAAAAAATGAAAGTTAATTTGCTTTGAAACTAATAAAGTAAATGTTTTCACCTATGTGAGGGGATGAGGGAAGCTGTTCCAAAAAAAGGTTGAACTAAGTAATGACTTGAATCACAATGGACAAAATTGATGAAATGGGAACCACTTTTCATTTTGTCTATGGTGAACAAGGAATTGCCACTTGATGTGATTGCTGCTTTAGTTTTGGATTAGACCTAGAAAGTGGAGAACTAACACAATTTGCAATTCAATTGGTTGATTTATTTATTATCAATATACTGATGTTTTTTAAAAGGCATAAATGAATAAAGGTCAGGGCTCAGTTCACTACATACAAGAAATCTATGAGCCTTGTAAATAATGAATGAGATATACACATGCAATTTTTCTTTGTGTAGCTGTTCACCATGCTCTAGCTATTACTTTCAAATACCTTTTCCACATAGATCTGTACAGACCATATACAAGTTTCCAGAGCTTAAGCTTGCTAACATCTGGATAAATTATTGCAACTGACAGGTGTAGGAGAAAAAGGACAATGCACTTCCTTACATAGACATTTAACAACTGGATATCTGCATCTGAGCTAGACATCTTCATGTCAGGGAGGAAAACACTTGAGTTTCAGGAGCGACACCTCTCTTCTGAAAACAGACATGGGAGAGCCATTTGAAAAGCTACTATTTTTCTATTTTTAAAAAAGGTTGTTTTTTTTAATTTTTGAAGGAACCAAACAGGTAATTAATTATAAATGTCTTAGGTTTCTAATATTTCTAATATTAGTTTAAAAAAACCTGAAGTCAAATTTATTTATGAAAATTTGGTCCTCAGTGTAGAGAAAAAACTTTTAAAATATAAGTTTTACATGCTCTTTTGTATTTGTTCATACTACCTAGCTATTCATACAGTTATAATTACCTCCTCCATAATTTTTGATTATATTCAGGCTGACCTGCCTGAACTCAATTCCAGTGTACTAATGAAAATGATACTGACAAAAAATATGTTCTCTTTGACTACATCTCATATTTTAGTTTTCCATTGAAATAAAATAGTTGATACTTCATATATCTAGTTCAAATGTATGATGCTTTGACCCAAGTAAAAATTTTCCTCGGAAGTGCTCATGAAATGTAAAATTTGTTATAACACTTTTGTAGTTTAATCAGAGACATTTGCAGGGATGCACAGCTCTTTGGGGGAGGAGTGTTGAAGGGGAAACAATACTGTTGATAATGTAAAATTTCATAGTAAAATATCTTTGGGAAGTACAAAATTCTTACTAAATTTTAACATAAAATTACAAATAGGATCCTGGCTTTTTTTCTTTGTATATGTATTATGTATTTTTCTATAGTATTCCAATGCTACTTCATGATATCTCTCAATATGCCATTAACTATATTATATCTTTTTATTTTTAATAAAAAAATAAAAAATAAATGTCAACTCCTGCTGGGTAGTGATTGAATATATTCAGTTCCCTATATCAGACAGCTTTTACCGTTTGATATAATGAAACACTTTCACTGTTTAAGAAACAAGAAATAATATTTTTAGTTTCTGTAATTGCCATATTTTTCATAGAACATAATGAAAATTATTTGAGAGAGGAAAGATATTTAAGTTGCTATTCAAAAATGTTGTCATTCCATTATTTTAGAAGAATTCTATTCAAGCAAATATGTATTTCCACATATTTTACAGTGTTATAATTCACTACTATGCATAATGTATGTAATACTGTAAAAATCATAATGCAACATAAATGAAAAAACATAACATTCAACTTAATTTAAAACACAAAATTATTTGAAATTATCATGTTGTAGTAAATCTGGAAGGTATCTGTTATGATCCTTGAAAACAAGAAATAGAAATTTTGAAATATCAAAATTTTCCATGGAAAGAAGACCTTTGTAAACATGCCTTGCTTTATGATTTTATTTATTGGAATGTATAAGTAATTTGGAAACACTCTGGCATTTCTCATTAGTAAAAAGAGGTGAAATAAAATTTTTGTATTGCTGCTAAAGGAATGGGTGCTGCTTGTCACTTACTAGGTGAAACATTCTTTGAAGAGGCTGGCTTTCTTCACAATCTCTCTGGCTACTAAAAGTTTCACCTCACACCTACAACTTAACCTCCACAGCTAAATGCCTTACAATTAGGGGTGAGGGAAATAGAATACCCTTTCCTCTTTCTGTACTGCTTTTGTGTTTTTAAAAATCCACAATTATACATTAAAGATAGAAAAACCCTTTCACTTTTTTTTTTTTTTTTTTTTAAAAAGGACCAATCACTGTGAACTTGCATGACAGAATGAAAATGAGAAAGATATTATAGGAATTACTAGAACATTTGGAAGCATCAATTTAACATCCATTCTTGCTATGTTCTATAAATAAGTTACTACCCACTATTGAATGAAGCCTGAGCCAAGTGCTAAGAATGTGTAGAATCAGATCCATAGTCCATGACTAGGGAATTATCATTGAACTAAGATATACTGATTTTACCCCTATTCAAAGGCCAAAGAAGGCTATTTATTCTTTAAGTGGTAAACAAACAGCTTTATGTATGAACTCACAGATAATTTCTCCATTTTTTTCTTTTTCCCAGTCAACTTAATAAGCAAATAAAATCAAGAAGTCTACACACATTCCCCAATGATTTTCAAAAGGAAGATGTTTTAGCAGAAGAATATTTGAATGCTTGCCACAGTAACAAACAGTTTTATGCTTTGACTACTTAAAAAAAATGTGGTAAGCGAAGTATTTCAAAGATTTTATAACAAGTGTTTGCACCAAATGCATTAGTAACAGGAATAATATCAAAACACTCAGACACACAGCACAAAGCATAAGCCAGGCATTTCTATATTTTTCAAATACTCATAAATAAAACCGGTTTTACATTAGTATCCAATTAGCTTAAAAAAAATAAGGGAGATGTAAAATTTGAATTAATTCAGGCCATTAATTAGGCCTGAATCTAATCACTTAACATGAATGATATTACTGGAGTCATCCTGCTCTATTTACATGTTCTAATGGCCACGCAAAGTAAAACATTAATTTAACTGCAATAGCAACGATGCCTGTAAATGATATCACAAATTACAGTTGCCTGCATTTAGAAACCCTAATTTGATGCATTTATTGCACCAGTTAGGAACAAGAAGGCAGTTTAATTTTTATGGTTACCATGAAGGAAAACTATATTCTCAAGCAGTCATGTTTGTCTGGTACATAATTTCTGAAGACTCATGAATTTTATTAGTCATCTGAACTTGCTGTGAGTTGAGACCTCTTCATGGAAGTTTCGGTAAAAATCTGTTATCTTCCTATTATATTGTATACTTCCCTGGTGATAACGTTGTTAGCATTAAAGTTAGCATTCAAGTAGAGCCAGTGGAGATATTTTCCAAAGGAAAGAAAACTTACCTAAAGGAAGTTCTATGCCTAATCATAACATATATCATATATGATCACATAATTCTGAAAAATTTAAATACCTGCAAATACACACATATATCCCAGAAAAAGACTTTGAAAACATTCATGTCTACCACTTCTTTCATTCCTGAAATTTTACAAGGAGATTTGAGAAGAAAAAAAATTAGGAGATGACAATACAATTAAAAATAAAAAACTCTGAAGATTGAAACTACCTTTATGAAAGTATAGCATTTCTCCTGTACAATTACTTCTCCCCAGTTACACATAAAAGACATGACCAAAGTAAACAATGAAATCCATTTTATAGGCTACTTTGCCAGTGTATTGCTTTATCATTTGTTCAATGAGATCATCAAAATACAGTTTGTACACTTCAAAATACTCCAATGAGTGATTCATCAAAATACAGTTTGTACACTTCAAAATACTCCAATGAGTGACTCAAAAAGAATATTTAGAGGAGCATTCATTCAAATAAGTTATAGAGCCCCAAAGCTAGGTAATAAGAATACGGCTCATCATATAAGATAGAAAGGAACATTAATTTATTCATATCAGGGAGAAGAAAATTTCCATATTTCAACATAAAGTGTTTTATTTTAAACACTGAAAAAAGTTAAACCTTTTTAAATCTCCGTATATATCAAAGTACTTCTCAGCTGCAGCATGGATGAATTTCCTACAAAATATTCTGACCGAGTTTATAGAGGAAGAATTAGTAATTTTGTTTTAGGTCTGTAACGTCCTGTGCACTTGAGGAGTAGTTTTGAAGCAAACAGTATTGTCACTGCCTATAGGCCTGCAGTGAAAACACTGGTCAAAAGCATTGATGGGAGGGATAGAGGTACAAATAGTTGAGAAGAAAAGAACAGGCAGTACTGTGGTTTTCAAAAGACTTAGTTGGCCTCGCATGGACTTACCCTTCAGGTGCTTTCCTTTACCTCTATGAATATTACCTGTATGGCAGAGAGGAGTTTCCACTAAGAGGTGGAGCTGCAGGGTAACAGGAGACCTTTGCTGGCTTGTTTGAGCTAGGGGCTGGTGAGCAGGGCTGGACCTGAGCAGTTGGCTCTGATTTTCAGCTCAGCATTCTTGAAGTTCCTCAGATCCTCATTTCAGGCATGTGCTCAGATTGCAGATATAACTGCTTCTTCCTAGACAAAAAGGACAGATGAATGGGGATGGCTTGTTTGGGGCTCTTTTTCCATTTTAATTCTTTCTTTTAAGAACAGCTGGGATGTTCACTTTTGTAAAATAATTATATGAAACCTTTAAAAATCCTGTTGATGAAAAATTGTGTTTCCATGTATTGCTGTATTTAAGGTATATATAAATTTTAAATACATTCTTAATTTTGATTTCTCTGGGCAAGTAGAACCTCATTTATTCTTATTCTGCATTTCCTGGGTATTGTGAAAGAGCTCGATGAAAATAAGCATTTAGGTTTTTTTCAGATGTAGGAGAGATACTGTGACCTGCTGTTCAGGAACTTAGCTTTTTTTCCATGTACTGTGCTAATTATCTGAGCCATCTAATACAGGTTTAGCTGTGTAAGAAATCTTACGTGTTTGTGTGTTGAAGAGGAAGCAAAAGCAGGAGGCAGACATGCATTTGTTCAGGATGGGGGACCATTGTTTCTTGACCTCCATTCACTCAGGAAACACAATATCATGACACTGATATTGTAGCAGATGACTAAAGTGTGGTTCCTCTTGTGCCCCCAGCCCCTTAATCCTGGTGAGAAGGAATTATGACTATGATGGAGTAGATTCAGATTTGGACCAAGGTTTTTGTTTGTTTGCATATATCTTAATCTTCAATGAAATGGTCTGTTTTTATTACTAAAAAGATCATGTAAGTTGTACAACACTCATTTATTTTTTCATAAATGCATTTCCAGGGTGGTTCAGGAACACAACAAGGTAAATATGAAATGTTGTACTAAGTGTTACACAAAACAGACAAGACCTTGATGCCTGAGTCTCTCTGGGCTGAAAATACCTCTTACTGTGGCAAAAGCTTTCCAGATATGTCAGGTGAAGTAAGAACCGTTCAGAATGATGTATTGTCATCTGAAAAGCTAGTTGTTGAATCTTAGCCACTCTGCTATGAGTTCTTTTGAGGGATGAAGGGAAAATGTGTTTCTAAACCTATTTTGCCTACTGAAAGAAAACAAAATCTGTAGGATCATAATCAGCACAGCTCTGTGTGATGGTGAGGCGTTCAGTTTATCAGCTCTGCTCACATGAATAAGTATCGCTTCAGTCAATGGGAATTCTTATAAAGGCAATCTGCAGGTTTGGAGATAAATCAAGCAGCTAAAGAGGCACTAAAAATGTGCAAGGATGGCAGAAAGATATAAACAGTTCAGAATATATTTAGCTAGCATATAAAAGAAAGGATCTTGAAGCTGACATGGTTTTAATATAATGAATGCTACAAGCTTCCTTCTTATACTATCACCTCAGTGAGATGGACAAGGAGATTTTGTTAAAATGGTATTGAAAATGAAAAGCTTTAGATTTTTTTATTTGGTTTTAAGTCTGCTCTTGTCATTTATGAGATGGCAGGTAAAGCACAGGGAGATATTAAAAATATAAGCAAGTCTTGTCCTTTTGGAGTTGGATTTTGACAGCAGTGTCACTGTTGGAAGAGAATAAGAGCTGTGATTTTGTTACAGGTATAAACAGTAAAAATAAAACACCCAAAATAAAACCAATGGTTCCCTGTATATTCCAGTAAAAATATTTTAGAGGATATTTAATTATAATGTACCACATGAGTACCAAACCTGCAAGGTTTTTTCATGCACAACTTGGTGTATTTAATATTATAGTTTCTGCTTTGGTTAGGTAAAAAAGGAGATAATCAAAGGCATTATTGCTCCTGTACTCCCAGCATATTCTTACATTTTAACTAGGAAGGAAATATAAATCTCGAAGATGAGAGGAACTTTATTTTCCACATTAAATTTCATCTGTTTGGGAACTATGACCAGAACCAAAATGAGGGATCTGAGTAGACTGCAGAGAGTTTTAGTGGTGAGTGTCTTTCCAAACCTTGAAGGTGTAAATGTCCCAACTGACTAAAGGTATTAAAGAATGCTAGTATGAAAAGCAGTTAACAAAAGTTATTTTTTAGTGTGTAAGACAGCATTGTTAAATGTCATAGAGAAATAAAATAAGCCAGTGAGCCAAATAAATTTCTAGTACAGCTGTACAGCCTTTCGATAGTTGAACCAGGATTATATTTTCCCAGTTTCCATCTAGAAAAAAAAGGTTTTATTTTACTTGTAGTATGCACAAATGAGACTGTGTTCTCATTGATTCTTGTGCTTGGGAAAGCAAAATAAATTCCTTCATAAATGTTAATTCATTTAAAAAAATTTGACACTTTTACTGTTTAGATAATTTAGTTTCTCCATACATGGACAAAAGTTGAATATATGAGTATATTCCTACAATAAAGCTAGTCACAAAGGAAATAAAGATATAAATTACTTTATTATATTATAGTATTGATATTTTTTTGTATGTGTCTGTGGGCAAATGCAGTGCATCTGGGTTACGTATGCGTTATTTCAGATTTTCTATGCCTACCTAATAGAAAGATAAATGTCTGCTAATAAGACAAAAGGTCTTGAATAAATTGTTGTTGCACTCAGAGATCAATAAAATCCACTAGAATGCTGTGGTATTTTTACTTTCAAAATATTCTTTTGTGTCTTTATAAAACAAACTTATGACGTAAAAGTCCTGAAGAATAAAGATCAGTTTCCAGTTAGGTGAAATTCCACACAATAAACCACAGCATCTTACTAACTTTTGGTTGCTCCTAACTGAATTTATATTCATTCCACTTTTGACCTTTTTCATATTCCACTGGTTTTAAAGCTCTTTTTTAAAAGTTCCTTATTTTAGCACAAGATAAATTATAATCATGATGTTTTAAAAATACTGTAAAAATTAATTTTTGAAAATTTAAACCAATCATTGCAATAGTAGAAAACTATTGAAAAAGGAAGGTTTCTCTTGATACTAGAAAATATTTAATTATTGTATGGAGCTTAAAAAAAATTTGATTCCATCATACTCCATTGTTAAGTCTGGGACCTTATTTTACATAAAGTGAGAATATATAGGGATTTAGGTCTTTATCCAGAATAAATCGATATAAAACTTCAGTCAACAATGTGTATAAGCTGAGTGCCAACTTCAGGAATTTTATGAAAAATTGGGATCATCATTAGGTTATAAGTTATGTTAGCAATAAAAAGGAATGGTCTTGGGTTACCTTAAGGGACTGTCAGAGAAAAGAAAGGTAAATTTCCTGGTGCTATTCTAAGCACATCATAGAGTTTGGATTCAGTGGAATTACTAGACAAGTAGTTGGTGAATGATGAAACTAGAAGTCTGACACACATGACAACAATGCTTGTAAATAGGAGCCTAGGCCTCTATTTGGGCCATGTTTTCTTCTCTCCTCTGAACTAAGACAAATACTAGGGATATTCTGTTATTTAAGGGAGCTGCTTGTCTTGTGTCATGTAGGATGAGGGAAAAGCAAACATTTCTTTCATTTCCACCCCTCTCATTTCAAATTTGGTCAGTGAATGTCAAAATAATGTTTGTGTCACCAAGAAAACTGGAAATATTCAGTCCAAAAAGGCAGTTTCTGAAGTGCAACTGTTCTTTGTTATCTTTCATCTTCTATCTTACCTCTTCCCATTCACAAAGTTCCTACTTTTCTTTCTTTTGTCCATGGTTTTACACAAGAAATGCAGCCTCTACCTACTCCCTCAATTGTGTTAGAATTCAGCAACACCATGCATGAGTTATATGACCTCATATTATTGAAAGTGGTAAGACTAAACACTACCTATGCACATATATACTCTCTTTAGTTTCTACTACCCTTCCTCTTTAAATGCTTGCCAGCCACTGCTGCTCACCATTTGTATTTCCTTCTCTATAAGAAGAAGTATTAGAGATAACAGTTATTATTTAATCTTTGACAGTAGCAAGTGGGAGAATAATATCCATAGTTGTTGCAAAACTAATAAGCTTTTGGTCAGGAAAGGTCCAGATGTCTGAGCAGCAGGTCCCAGGAATCTTTCTGGTTCCCCAGCTGTGTTGCTCTCCCTGGGAAATGGAGAACTCCCTGGGAGACTTTATTTCATATTGGACAGAGTGTCACAAGTTGTTGCCAAGGCTTTCACTTCCTGCACTGTCATTTTCGGATACTGCAGTCTTTAAGCTGAAATCCCTGTGTACTTTTCTGTCTCTTGGAATACAGTTCAATATGGACACTATTGCATAAATGAATGATAAGAGCTGAGAGATGTGCCCTAAATTTTCACATAGTCACCAATATTCAGAAATGCCTACACTCCTCTGAGTAAGGTGAAATCTCAGGAATGTCCCCCTTTCGTCCTCTCCACACCTGCTTCTGGCCTCCAGGGAATGGCAAGCCAGCCTCATGCAGGCTCCTCTCCAGCAGCCACTCAGCTGCTGCTTCCCCTGCTCCCTAATGAATGTCTTTCTCAGGTTCTACAGCAGCCAATTCCAACCTCATCCCTGCACAGCTGAGTGAATATCACAGCAGGGAAAAGCTGAAGCCAGCTGCTGCTGGCATCAAGGTCATCTGGACAATGGGAGATGGAGAAAGATGGAAAACACTGTCTATGTTTAGGACAGCTGCTCCTTGCTGGCAAGCAGTGTAGTAGGACCATGCATGCTGTGCACTCTGTGATGACTATGGGAAACTGAGTCTATCCAAGCCAAACTAGCCCTTTTACAGCTGTTAACACTGCTGAAGTTGTTTGGTTTTTTTCAGTCTATGAATAAAGTTAAAGGGTGTTGACTTTATTCCACCATCCAAGACTGTGTTTCACTATCATCTGGAAGGAAACCCCCTGACGTTTTACAATAGAAAAATCATTTTTCAATGAACTCTTAACCCTACAACTCCCCATCCCTATATTGTAACTTCTTTGTTGCACATATTCTGAGTATTGTGCTATACATTTTAAAACCTCCCCCTTGAGCAGGGTTGGCCTATATAACTCTCAGTTTTTATGTTAGAGCTGGATGTTCTAACCAAAATGTTTTCTGTGAAGTTAGTTAGATTCAGAAACTTTCTGAGTTGTTCCTTATCTTATTAACATTCACTTCTGTACATCTCTGTGGGGATAAAAGCATTTCAATGTAACCACTTGGTCAAAATGGAAAACAACTTGAAAAGGAAAGTAAAATTCTTATATATATACAACTATTCAATATTCATGCAGCGATGTAAAACATGGTAAAAGAAAAACAGAGAATCACAGAATCAGAGAATGGTTGGGGCTGGAAGGAACCTCTGGAGATCATCTAGTCCAACTCCCCCCTCTAAAACAGGTTCACCTAGAGCAGGTTGAACAGGATCATGTGCAGGCAGGTTTTGAGTATTTACAGAGAAGTAGACTCCAGAACCCCTCTGGGCAGCCTGTTCCAGTGCTCTGTTGTCCTTAAAGTAAAGAAGTTTTTCCTCGTGTTCAGATGGACCCTCCTGTGTTTCAGTTTGTTTCCACTGCCCCTTGTTCCGTCACTCATCACCACTGAAGAGAGCCTGGCTCCATCATCTTGACACCTGCCCTGAGGATATTCATATGCATTGTTGAGGTCCCCACTCAGTTTTCTCAAGACTGAACAAGCCTATCTCTCAGCCTTTCCTCATAAAAGAGGTGCATCAGTGCCCTACTCATCTTCATAGGCCTTCACTGGATCCTCTCCAGTAATTCCTTGTCTTTTTTTAACTGGGAAGTCCAGAACTGGATACAGTATTCCAGAC
Organism: Pardalotus punctatus; assembly: GCA_013400915.1. NCBI lineage: Eukaryota > Metazoa > Chordata > Aves > Passeriformes > Pardalotidae > Pardalotus > Pardalotus punctatus. The sequence goes on from VZTX01017215.1 coordinate 140,124, forward strand.
GTGGCCTGATTTGAGGAAAGTAGAGTGACAGGACCACCTCAACTTGTTGGCCAGCTTCCTAATGCACCCCAGGCTATCACTGGCCACCTTGGCCACCAGGACACATTGCTGGATCATGGTTAACTTGTTTTCCACCAGGACTCCCTGCTCCTCAGAGCTGTTTTCCAGCAGGTCAACCTGTACTGGTACATATTTTTCTTTCCCAGGTACAGGACCCTACATTTGTTTTCCTTGAACTTTACTGTGTACCCAACTCTCCAGGCTGTCCAGGTCTGTCTAAATGGAATCACAGCCTTTTGGTCTAACAGTCACACCTCACAGTTTTGCATCATCAGCAAATTTGCTGGGGGTCCACTTCATCCAGGTCATTGATGAATAAGTTGAATAAGATTGGACCCAGTATTGAGCCTGGGGAACACCACTGGCTAAAGGTCTCCAACTGAACTCTGCACAGTTGATCACAACCCTCTGAGCTCTGCCATTCAGCCGGCTATCAATCCTCCTCACTGTCCACCCATCCAATCTTCTCTTCCTGAGCTTGCCTATGAAGATGTTATGGAAGACTGTCAGCAGTCTTGCAGAAGTCAAGGCAGACAATGTCCACTGCTCTCTCTTCATCCACCCAGACAGTCATGCCTTCATAGAAGGCTCTCAGATTCATCAAACATGATTTGCCCTTGGTGGATCCATGTTGAATACTCCCAGTAACTTTTTTTCCTCCACATGCTTAAACATCACATCCAGGATGAGCTGTCCACCTTTCCAGGAATTGTGGTGAGGCTGACTGGCCTATACTTTCCTGGGTCCTACTTCCCTGCCTTTTTGAAGCCTGGAGTGACATTAACTTTCCTCCAGTCCTCAGGCAAATCCCCTGCGCTCCATGACCCTTCAAAGACAATGGAATGTGGTTTAGCAATAACGTTTGCCATCTTCCTCAGCATTTGTGGGTGTATCCCATCAGCACCCATAGATTTGTTGGTGTAAAGTTTGCATAAAAAATCTCTAACCCAATCCTCCTTGACCAAGGGGATGTCTTTCTTTCTCCAGACTTCCCAGGGTCTGGGATTCCTGACAATTGGCCTTGCAGTAAAGAGTGAAGAAAAGAAGGCATTCATTAACTGCACCTTCTCTGTATCCTCCATCACCAGGGCACCCATCTCATTCAGGAGCAGACCCATATCTTCCCATCTTCCTTTTGCTACTATTGTACTTGAGGAAGCCCTTTCTATTGTCCTTGACATCCCCTGACAAATTTAATTCCAAATAACCTTCCACATTACATCCCTGACAACATTCTTATATTCCTCCCAAATGGCCTGTCCTCTTTTCCACATTCCCTTAACTTCATAATACATAAACTTCATAAATACATAAGAATAGAAAAAAATAACTGTCAGGGTTTAACCCCAGCCAGCAATTAAATGCCACCTAGCCACTCACTCACTCTACCCCAGTGGAGCTGCAGAGAGAATTAGGTGGGGAAAGCGTGAAAACTCATGGGTTGAGATAAAGACAGTTTAATAGGTAAAGCAAAAGCCACGCACACAAGGCAAGGAATTTATTCACCACACCCCACAGGCAGACAGCTGTTCAGCCATCTCCAGGAAAACTGGGCCCCATCACGTGCAATGGTTACTTGGGAAGACAAATAACCCTGCTCTGAATATTCCCCCATCCTTCTCCTTCCCCCAGGCTCTATATGCCATATGGTCAGGATGATCCCTTGGGTCAGCTGGGGTCAGGTGTCCTGGCTGTGTCCCCTCCCAACTCCTTGTGCACTCCCAGCCTCCTTGCTGGTGGGGTTGGCTGAGCGGCAGAAATGGCCTTGATTCTGTGTAAGCACTGCTAGATACCATGAAAATATCCCTATGTTATCAACACTGTTTTGATCACAAATCCAAACCACAGCCACATCCTAGCTGATATGAAGAAAATTAACTCTACCATGGCCACAAGCGGCACAATAACAAAACTATTTTTTGGATCAAACAAAGAGTGATTTACAACAATGTTTTTGAGATAATAATTAAAAGGAAGAAATTAATATATAAAACATAAATTAAAAATATAAATATGGTATATTCATTTTTTCTATTTAATGCTTGCAATGGTACAAAAGTGCAGTTCCTATTCCAAACCAACATTCTTTGATTTATGAGTCTGAAGGACAATATTACTGAGCACAAATAAAATGCACTGAAATCTGCTACAATTAAGTTTAGTCTTTTACACTTCTTTACATGTAGTTTTACCTCATGTCTTAGGGCTAAGCTTCAAAAAAATGTGAATATCTCTAGATGTAAACTGGGAATTTCTGGAGTTTTCACAAATGAGAAACATTGGTCATAATTATTCCTGCTTCACTTAAAATCTAAGAGCTACTTTAAATAAACATTGCTGTGGTGATGCATTTTCTGTCAGTATTCTCAGGAGCTAGAGTAAAGGTGAGAGAAAAACAATAAAGAAATGGAGGGAAATCTGGCTGATTATGAGAAGAAATTATAATATCAAAAAATATAGGTAAAAAAAATATGAACAAGTAGGTGCTCTGCTGTAGCACATTAGATAGATTTCTCTGAAAACAAAAATATATCTTGCAATTTTTTAGCATTCAATAAATTGTTTTTTAAAAATGCTAAATTGTGCATGAGCTTCAGCATGACTCATTGTGACATAAAGATTTTTTTTTCCACAAAGGCTGCTGTCCTGTGGACTATAAATTTAAGAAAGGCCGTAGGAAAATAGCCAACTGTAGTGATGTGTTGGGAGGCTTGTGTGTTTTGGAGAATCTCTGGAGATCAGTCCCAAGCCTTGTCTGACATCTCCATTAGTGACTGATGAGAGGGAGAAAATGCAATATTAATGAATTAACAGGCAACATTGAATAAGGAGGAGTTTAGAATACCAATGAAGAGAAGAAGATACACAAAAAAATATAGGTACTGTGCTCTGGATTCTGTTGGCTCTGAGGCAAAATGTGTCTCACTCAGTCTTGATATTTGCTGCAAAATGTTGCTGAAAGAAGGAATAAGAGAGGACAAAAAACTGTAAGAACTACAGAAAGAGACATATACACAGAGAAAAGGGTGATATAGATGGGAGTGAAATGATTTATGGACACAATCACAAAAGATAAGAAATACTCTGAACATCTCATGTGTGAGAGGCCTGGACTGAACATGGCAGAAGGGTGAAAGGAGAAATAACCTCTAGCACTGTATTAATATGTTTGTGCCCTTTCTCTATCCCACTCTACTATCCATCAGGTGGAACAGAGGGCACTGATCATTAAAGTGTCTGCAAGGAAACACAAATAGATAACTAGTTTTTCTATATTGCTGATTATGGATAGAAAGAACAGTGAGTGATAAAGAGAGGAACACATAATGATTGTGTAGGAGATCTTAGATGGCTACATCATGTAGGAGTGGGAGATGCACTGGCAAGAACCTAAGTAAATTGTGAAATACAAAAGCATATTGACTATGAATCAGCAAGGTATTCACTGCAATTTAGGAGAGCATCGACTTCTCTTCTCCCTGCTGCAGCTGAATGCAAGAGGGCAAAAAGCCATCTGATTTGTTCAGGGCTTAATTATTACCTGTGAAGCCAGATGGTGTCAGCAACTTTCAGCAGCTTTGACGGAAGTCATTTAATGAAGTCACAAGCAGAGAAAACCGAGGCTCCAGACAAAAATTCGTTATCCATTGAATGCTGTGCAACCTCCACTTGTACTCAGCTAATTTCTCTCAGGTTTGCACTGAGATCTTGGCAGTTTTCACATCTATCAGCCAGCACACTGTGCCTTTCTATGGCAATATCATAATGCCAGCTCCTTTATCAGTCTGTTAGATTATAAAGCTATCTACTTCCAAATTATTACACTGAGACACCTAAGAAATGTGTCAACTTTAATTCCAGTATAATTTCCTATAGGAAAATTGTGGTCATAGCCATAGTAATCTCTCTTCATTTCTTTTCATATACTAAATTTTTGCATTCATTGTAATGATTCTATAACTAAATATAATACTTCTATTAAAAAATTCCTAGAGTTATATTAATTTTTCAATGCCCAGTGCAATTACTTCTACTTCTCATTCCTAGTTTAGTTTTTCAAAACTGTCTTGTTAAAAATAACTCCTGCAAACTGAACACTACTTATAAGCAAAACTGAAGCTATATAGATCATTTGATGCTTCAAATTTTAAGATTTTTTTTCTGAATAAAAATACTAAAAAGATAGCAAATTCTCTGAGGATCTCAAGGGATCCTGTCTGAGCAAATTAGGATAGGTGTGAAAAGTAACCGTTACAAAGACAACTGGTCTGATGCTCATAAAAGCGATTAATGTTTCATCTCCCAAAGCAGTAGAAAGAACTTTCTCCTGAACATCCTCAAAACAGCCTCATGGCCAGCTCAGCTATTCATGCAGCTGAGCTTTTCACTACCTCCCTTAATGCTAGACTTTCAGACTTTTTGCCTCTAATCAATCACCTGGCTGTAGAACAGAGAATTCAGCTCACCAATGCGGGGTTTCATGGGTTGTGGTTTAACACATAAGTGGCTAATTGATGGTTTGCTAGTTTGTCAGGAAATAACTGGAAAATAAATTTCCTGGGGTTCACCACCTAAGATGGTTTAACACAAAGGAATTACAATGACACCCAGAAGACAAGCTAAAAAGACTAGAGGAATTGTAAATGGTGAAAAGAGCTGAAATAGAATACCTCAGATTTTTCACTGGGCATGCTCTATCCTACAAAAAAGTGTCCTTTTTGCAAGTGCCAGTTTTTGTGGGGTGGGAAAAGACATTGACTTTTCAAGACACGAAAGAAAATACAAAAATTGATTTTGCACAGGGCAGAATCAACATGAGTACTCTGAGAATATTTTCCTGTAAGACTGTTGGCTAAGAAAATCCTACATTCCTAGCAATAGTTCCACAAATCTAGCAGCTGAAGAATAATTCTGCCACTGTTTTCAGTCCAGAAAAAAACCTGCAATCTGCAGGATCAATAACAGACCAGGCTATTCCCACTAAAGTAATTATTCTTAAAGAGACATGCATTATTATTTTTAAAATTAAAACGCTTCCAAGGAAAAATGTGTGATTAGCTATTTAATTTTCCTGATTACTGAGAAAAATAAATTTTAAGTGGGGTTGGTATTTTTTTTTTTTAGTTTAAAGAAGGAATAAAAAATTTACTGAAAGAAGCAATAACAAAATTTGTCCTGCCTGTATCTTTTATTTTGACTTGGATCAAAGATTTTCAACTGAGCTTTCACAATCTGATGAATTTTTAGCTGAATTTTTCAGAACATTTTTTAAGGTTTTATTTAACAGATTATCTGTTTCAGATAAAAGATAATGTTTAGTGCAAGAATAATCTTTTAGACTATAGGAACCAAAACACATTTAACTAGATCAAATTTAAACTGGCCTTTCATAAAAAAGTAATCTAAAAATTTTATCATTGCTGAAGTCTAAGTCCATAGTTTCTAACTATAAATATCCTTTATCTCTTAAACTGTAGCCAGTGAATCTAGAAAAAAGTGCGTTTGTATTATCAAATTATTCCCTTTGTTGAAAGCCCAAGACACAATACAATCATAAGCCAGCTGTCTGTATTTCAAAGTGCTAACATGTCATACCTAAACATTTTCCACTAAGACACTTACACCACAAATGTATGTGCTGGTCTGTTTTATTTTAAAAACATGTTTGAACTCATTATATCAGCAAAATGATAATCTGTAAATTCACTCTGCAAAAAAAGACAAGACTTAAGTGCCCTAGAACAAATAAAACATAGAAATATAACTTTAACCTCCCCAAACCCTCATCTCTCTGGGAAAAGTAAGAAGATAATTTTCTTTGGCTGCCAGCCAAAAAAGCTAAAACAAAATGCATCATATTCAAGATGTAAAGCAATAAAGCTTTATAAGTATTGAAATATATGTGATACAACAATAATAGTAGACCTAGAAGAAAAAAAACAGTGGACTTCAATTTCATTCATTCGAAACCTTACTGCATTGAAGAAAGAAAATAAGGTAGATTCTTATTGGAATAATAATACTCCACTTTTGAACAAGTCCAATTTTAGATGGTTTGACCAGATGATTTATAAATTCAGTTTCTAAACCAATTTCCTTTAAATTGTGAGTATATTAAATTTAAGACTAAAAGAAAAGATTTTCACTCAGACCATATTGGATTAAATTGCAGCATTTGTCAAAAAGTGAGTCATCAACAGACAGCAGACATGAAGAACTTATGTTAAAAAAAAATAAAAATCTTTTACTCTGTGGTTTAAACCAATCTCTAGGCTCTAGAACCAGAAGCTTGTGCCTTTTTGTGTGATTTGATAATGGCTATTGTCACTGGCAAAATTGGTATTCTGAACTAGATGGATTTGGGGTTTGATCCTTATGGTAATTCCTGGGGTTCGGTTTTTATCCTTTCCACTTGTATGCATTTTTTTCACTCTGCAGCCAAGACCTTAAATATAGATAGCCAGGCTTTAAATGAGATAATTCAAAACAGACATTTAAATCCACAAAGAGAGGTTCAGAGTTCTATGGACAGAATAAGTGTCTATCATATATATTGCACCACTGTCATTTGCTGATAAAAACTGTACACTTACTCAGAGTTGCAGAACCTTCCTTCCTGTCTTCCATGAGGACAGATGGGTGAGTGGAGGAATGGGGACACAAAGAAAAGTGGGCAATAAGGACTAGTACTGCTGCTTCTCTATTTGTCAGTAATGTCCATTTCCATACTTGTTCACACAACTGGAGCAATCAACCTATGAATTTCTTATTACTCCACATACCTTGCTGCCAACAGCTTTACTACCAACATATTTACTGTAACCCTAATGCTCCCACTTGACCTCTGTATTTCACTGCTGAGACTTGGTGCAAGAGAAGAGATGAATATTATCAAGTATGACTGGATGTTCTCAGATGAATAGACATGTGACTTTTGTTTGTACTTTGAAAATTAACCACCTGAGCAGGATTTGTCTCTGAAAAGCTAAAATAGTTTAGGGGGTTTATGAGTATGCCTGTGGCCAACTTATGGACTTGAAATGAACTTTTAGCACCGTTTCACTGGACAGTCTGTCCCTGACTTAATATAGTGTTGCTCTAGAAGGTTTGGACATGAACAGTATCCATTTAAGCCTTATGTGATGTAACTGAAAAGTTCACTGAAGCTTTTTCTCCATTAGTGAAGAAAGTGGTGTTCCTTGTACTCCACAGGAAATAAGGCACATTTCTGCAGCACTCTCCACTCTTTCTCCATTTCAGATTAGATACAAGAGCACATGAAGACTGTACCCATGGAAACCCTACCACAATATAAGGCAAGATCATTTATTTTATCTTTGATTTTTTCTGGTCTTGCTTGGATTTTTTGACTCTTAGTTGGGTACAGAGATGTTTTAAATGTGGGGGGTTTTATTTCTTCCAGAAATAAATATTTTGAGGCTTACAAACGCATTACAATACTTAAAGGAGTAAGGATTTTTAATATGCTACACATAGAGTTGAATTTAAGATTACATTTCAGAGTGTTTATTCAAACATATAAAATTACTCTCTTAATTTAACTTCCTATGAAAATATTTTTTGTTTTCTGGAGAAAATCAGGTAAGTGGTTTGAGGGTTATAAATGTTCAAAGTCCATGGAAATAGAATGGGTTTTTTTCAGGCTTGAAGCTCAACATAAATACTTGCCACATGAAGACTAAAATAAAAAAAAAAAACCAAAATATTAAATTAAAAAAAAAAAAAAGATAGGAAAAAGTTTTGATATGAGTCAGACATAGAAAAATTACAACAAGATNGGTAGGCCTTAGGCACTCCTCAAGCCAAATAACCGGAATGGAGGAGATTAAAAGTGGTGGTTATTAGAAAGTTCACAGGAAACAAGAATTGCTGAAATGAATGTTGCCCAAAGCGTTGTTAAACTTTAATGCTTTATGTGTACATGCAGCCTAAGACAAGATCAAAACTTCTGAGACTAACTTTTAGGTAACCAGCATTGACAGCCCAGCACAGCAGACCTCAGATTCAAAGACAGCTTATAATCGAATCTTTAGTAGATCATAAACAAACCATTAATCTGAAATAACATGTCACAAGACAGGAATAAAATTAACTAATTTTTAAATGTTTCTACTGTAAATATTTGTGCCTGTACTAGTTACCTGATGCTGACTTTGCAGTCAAGTCCGGAGAAATAAGGTATAATTAATCCAGGTCATTTTAGAAGTCTGCTTTAGAATGAAATGAATCACAACCCTGAAAATGCCTTTTTCTTTCTATTTGCTGGGGAGTGCATGTCCTCATCCTTGCATGTGGTTCAATTACTCCCATCTACAATATCCAGGAGCGAACAGCCAGACCATAAGGGAGACAATACACAGAAGTAATAAAATATAGATTTTGACATGTTTTTCATCCCTCAACATAACCAGGGATTTCAGGAATACTTTCTGACAGACATATTTTGCTTTGTCTCCTGAGGAAGTATCCAGGGAATCCCCACTCAGGTTTATTTATGGTGCCATTCTAACATAATTATAGTTTTGAATGGTATTTTTATATTGATTTTCAAATTCATTGTCTAACCTGACCTAACCATCTTGATGTTCCCTTTGATCAAAAGAAAGTAGTAAGTGCAATAAGAAGTTACTCCCACAAATATTAGACATGCTTCCAAAAGTCTCTGTTGTAGAGAGTTTTGTCAAATAACTCATATCAGAATATCACATTTTAGATAACTGTATTTGGGGAAGATTATTCCTTCACTGTTTTTTGGGTTGGTTTTGCTTGTTTGTCCTGGGCTGTTACTGTTTGTTTTTAGGGTGGTGGTTTTTTGTTTTTGTTTTTTTTTGTTTGGTTGTTTTTTTTTGTTTGTTGTTGTTGTTGTTTTGTTGTTGTTGTTTCACACTATGTATTTTTATCTTCTCATAATCACAGAATTATTTGGGTTAGATCTCTAATATCATCGAGTCCAGCCTTTGACTGATCCCCACCATGCCAAATAGACCATAGCACTAAGTGCCACACAGTTGTTTTCTGAACACTTCCAAGAACAATGACTCCACCATGTCCCTGAGCAGTCCATTCCAATGTTTAACATCCCTTTTTGTGAAGAAATTCTTCCCAATGCCCAACCTGAACATCCCCTGGCACAGCTTGAGGGCATTTCCTCTTGTCCTGTCCCTGGTTGTCTGGAAGAAGAGGCTGACCCTCACCCTACAAACACCTCCTTTCATGGGGTTGTAGAGAGCTATAAAATGTTCTGCTTTGAGAATAATTCTATTCCTCTTTTCCAGAAATGAATTCATACATTTGAAAGTTTTTGCCATTTTAAAAATTGTTTCTGTTACTTGCATTTTTTTGGGGTTTTTTTTTTCAGCATTTGCAAGTACAATATCACATAAGAAATGTTTACTTCTGATAAAAAAAATAAAACAAGTATTCATATTAATAATTTCCATAACACTCTCACTGAGTGTTGCTCTTAGTTTGGTATATACAATGGGTAGCTTGGATCTGATCCTAACACACATCATGTGTCACTCAGGCCATAATGTAGGACTTTGACCTCAATATCATCCTAACAGAATTGGGACACATAAATACAAGCGTTTCATCCATTGGAAAGGGATTTACCATTCAGCTGTTGGTTGTGCTTCCACACCCACATTATCGCTTCTTCTCCATCTTCTTTCCCAATGCGAAGAGAAAGGTATTATTATACCCACCTGATAGTTTGGCTAATAAAAGGTGCTAAGCTGAATAATTTAGTTTTGGATGGGAATAGGAAAACATTCACAAGAAGTACTACACTTGACATACTAATTAAGATAATATGTCCCAGCAATATGTGAAAATATTTTGCCATCTTTTTTTAAAAAACAAAGTCAAATAGCTTAGCTTAACACCTATCACTTTCAGCTCTTTTATGGGATTTTTGCATGGAGAGAAGAAGGGTTCACTATCACCACTCTTGGGTAGCATGACAGGACCAAGAACATTCTCTTGTTATCTTGCTCTGACATATCAGTCTTTCCTGATACTTGGTTGTTGCAGGACTTGAGGACCCAAATGAAAATATGGGTCAAGGACATTAAATATGTGAATGAACAGTGAACTTATCGATTCAGGCTTAAATGCCTGATTGTTGTGGGTTAATGAAAAATAAGGAGAAAATGTAAAACAAAAAATAGCTCTCATCATCTTTTTGTTTGAGTAAACTCTTTAGATTGCAGTTTGTAAGAGTAATTTTTTTACACTACAGGAGGGTAGATGGCTTGACAAACTGCCAGAAAATGGAGAAGAAAATACCTTTAACTCATGAAGGTCTTTCCTGCTTTTCCCCTCTGACTCTGCCTTCAGACCATTGGTCCTAGAGCAGTGCAGCAAGTTGTTGCAGAAAATGTTTCAAAATGATTTAGATACACATTTTTTAATTCTCCCATCTATTTCTACAGCCCAGAGAAATGCACATTTGCATGAACACTGAGGAAAATTATCCAAAAACTACTATGTCAGGAGAGAGAAAGTACATCTAATGGAATTGTTTTGATATATTCTATGCCAAGAAGTGAACAACAAACTTGACAAAACTAGAGCTAATTCAAAGAAAGAGTTTCATTGCTACAGAAAGCTGATTATAGTCGTTTGCTCTGTGTATTAAGATTTATACAGAGTTAGCATACATATGTTTTAAGTGTCAAATTTACATTTTTGAAAAATAATCTTAAATTATCATAGCTGGGAACAGAAATCTAATAAGGTTACAATCTAACAAAGTTACTGTGGGACAATAATATCTATGTAGTTGTCTAGTTGTCGTGGTTTGACCCTGGCCAAATGCCAGGGACCTACGACGTCTGCTTTCTATGCTCTCTCCTGCTGCATTTACGCAGAGGAGAGGAATCAAACTAACACAAACACACTGGACTCATGAGTTGAGATGAGGCAGTGATGGGGAGGGGACGCACGAAAAACATGAGCAAACAGGTGAGGGACTTAAGTTGCAAAGTGATTTATTAACCTAACAGAGTCGGAGGATAAATGAGAGGTAAAAATAAGCTCTTAAGACACCATTTCTTCACTCACCCCCCTTCCCCCTTAAGACACTGTTCCTCAGCTCACCCCCTCCCCTCCTTCAAACAACCAGCAGCTCCGGGTGGGGGGGCAGGGTATGGGCTTTTTCTTAGTCCATCACCACAATTCTTCTGCTACAAACACTGTTTCTCTACTCACCCCTCTCCCTCTTAAGACACCATTTCTCAGCTCACCCCCCTCCCTCTTTCACACAACCAACAGCTCCGGGGTGGGGCAGGGTATGGGGGTTTCCCTTTGGTCAGGGTCAGTCCACCAGGGAGAAGAGTCCTCTACTCAGCCATGGGGTCCCTCCCACGAGAGACAGTCCTCTGAGAACTTCTTTGGCGTGGGTCCAATCTCACGAGCAGCAGCCCGGCCGAAATCTGCTGCAAACACGAGTGCTTGTCCATGGGGTGCAGGCTCCCGAGCCGAGGCCAGGCTGTTTCCATCCCGGGGCCAAGGCCTTTCTCTCTCGTCCACAGCCTTTGCAACTCTCAGTCTCTGCTGGGACTCCCACTGGATCACAGCTTCCTCCAGGCATCCACCTGCTCCTCTGGCGTGGGCACCTCCCCACGGGCTGTGGGTGGATCTCTGCACCCCCCTGGACTCCATGGGCTGCAGGGGGACCACCTGCTCCCCCCATGGTCTTCACCACGGCCAGCAGAGTGTTTTCAGCTCCGGCGCCTGGAGCACCTCCTCCCCCACCTTCTCCACTGACCTTGGTGTCTCCATGTTGTTTTCCCTCACATATTTTTACCTCCTCCTCCTCCTCTGGCTACAAAGAAGTGCATGCCCCCATTGTTTTGATTTCTTCTTAAATATGTTTTCACAGAGGTGTAACTAACATCTCTGCTTGGCCCAGGTTTGGCCAGCAGCATGTCCATCATCTTCAGAGCCATCAGAGAGTGGCTCTGCTGGACAGGGTGAAAAACTTCCAGAACCTTCACACAGGACACACAGGAGCCATCTTTGTGCCCCTCCCTACCCACTAGCAAAAACTGGGCCAAGTAAAACCACCACAGTAGTGCAGAAGACAGAAAACAAAATCTGCAGTTTTGCTCTACGTACTGCCAGATTTTAAGAGCACCTAGACAAACATTTTCACACATGGGATGGAGTAGGAACGTGATTACTTCCAATGCTTAGTGTTGACATCTAATCCTTATTCTGCCTTTTATACTTTGCCATCGAGACTTGATTTTTCTCTCAGTTTGCACAACAGCAAGCATTTGTGCATGCGCAATTCCATGGCACATTTAGCCATCAACAAGCCTTATTTTGATCCATTTACAGAGAACTGATATTGCTGTAAGAGCACTAAAGGCAGTGTGGAAGAGTTTAAATGAAAATTGTATTTCTGAGGCCACAAAAACTGCTCCCTGGTGTCCAGTAGCTTTTATGAGCTTTTGCAAACAGGCACCAGGACTGTTAACATAGCATGATGACATATGAAACATGTTGTAAAATACACTAATTTTATTTAAAGCAGTGATACTATTAATTTTAATAATGAAACATAATAGGCTGCTAATTGATAGTACATTAGTTTTTATGGGAAATGGAAGTGATGAGAACAAATCAAGTACATGCTATTCTGTTGTATGCTAACTTCTGCTGAGGACATGACAGGGAAATCTACAAAAAAAAGCTCTCAATTACAGCAAAAGTGTCAATACAGCTTCTGCAAAGGTTGCAAAATATAAAATATCTTTTCAGGTCACCCGCTTTTATCATATTTAAGAAAAAAAGACTGTGTTAATTCTGAAGTTCTTGGAGTACTTTCATTGTTATCGTAAATAAATAGTCTCTCAGTTTTAAACTGGGAAAGCATATACTGTTAACAAGACCACGTGTTCAAATGGAAGACATTACAGCAAGTGAGACTGGTATTTCATATGGACAAAACCTTTTTAAATTAAAGTTTATGGCAGCACATCTCTTGAAGCAGCCTAAAGTCTAGTAAAATGATTGACTGGTTTGAATTAACCCCCTCTGAAGTACCAACTTACCTTGTACCAACTTAGCTTTCACATTTGAGTTTTTATAACCAAATATAACCTTTATATAACAAGTAGAATAAATGAATATGTAGAAAACATACATATATAACAATATAGCATACATAACAAAGATTATGTAATTCAAATTGAAGATGTTATTATAGGTACATAAACCAATCTTACAGCTCTTGAAAGCTAATATTTTTTGAATAAAATCTGTGATTTCCTGTTTTCTCTTTATTCAGTATTGAAAAGAGTGAGAGTACTGGGAAATTAATTCCCAGTTCTGCAACTTGTCCTTGTCTCAAGTTATCAAAATTTACATATGTCCTTTCACATTGCAGAATCTCTTCAGCTCAACATACTTGTTGAATTTATGCACTATGATTCCTTTCATTTAAACATATGGTACTTATGACTGTAGAATCTGAACATATTTTGCATTTGAATACATTAAGCCTGTTGTCCTGTACAAAGTAGGGAAATGCCTTGATAGCATTTTAAAACCCAAAGAAATTCATCAGATAGAGAAGGAAAGGCTAAAGAAGGACTTCTAGCAGAGCTTTGTCATGCATAAGTGACTTGTGTGATTCAATTAGTCCTAGCACCACACTCCTCCCTGCCCCTTGTTCAGCCAGGCTGGGGACAGAACTTGCTGCATTGCCTCTGCATCCACCACTGCAGATGTGTGTAAAAATCTAATGTAAGGCAGACAGTTGATAGAATTATCAATATAAACTTATAACATATAACACAGTAAATATACGATTAATCAAACCCCTCTAAACCTGAAAAACTACTTGCTGGTTAACCTCTCCCTTCACTTTCTTGGAGACATGGATGTCTTCCTCTTACTTCACCATATAATCTTTCTTCACAAACTTAGCTTCATTTCTTCTCTGACTGTCCCTTAAACTAGAGTATTGTATGAATTGTATTTCAATTAAAAAACCTTATATTTCAGCTTCATTATACCGAATGCAGTAAAGCATTGATAAGGTCAGCCTGAACAGGTAGTTGAGCCGTTTGCACACTGCTGTCACAAGAGTTATTTGGGAGGTGCTTTTGCACCTTATTTGTCTGCCTAATGAGAATACAGAAGCAGTTTTATGGGCTAAGGTAAAAATAAGATGTCTGCTGGTGTGACATAGCAGCTAAACTGAGATTTTCAGGGTTACAGCTTCTGATTTAAACATTTCATATCTATCGAAGTGCCAGTTCACCAGGCTGATTTTTTTTTTTTAAATCCTGCCCTAGGAGAGATTATAATGTACAGCTTGCAAGAAATTTAGTGTAGTTATTGATGGGCATAAATTGCTAATTTTCCTTGACATAATCCTGTTGCTCAACATCAAAGGCAGCAAATAAATGAAAAAGTTGGAAAAAAAAAAAAAGATGAATGAGGATGTCACTACATCAATCTTGTTTGCAGCCAACTGAGCTCCACACAGACTGGAAAACTCATTTTTGGATTTGGCTTATGCAACCCATGTATTCATCTGGATCCCACATAAGAACTTGCAATTTGCTGCTTCATCTGGTTTGGAATTTTTGGAAATGATTATATTTTGCTGACCCTTCCTGTCAGATCTTAATTGTATGGTTGTTAGAGGGATAAATGTTAATTATGAATGCTGTCTGCTATCCTCATTTCCCTCTTCCCCTCATCCTGTTCTGCTTAATCAAATTTTAACTCTGGTTTAATTATTGCTTTACCATTTGGCACTGCTTCCTTCCTAAAAAAAAAAAAAACAAAAACCAACCCAAACTCACACCTTTCCTGAATAACTCAGACTTAACTTTCCCTTAATAAAGTAATACTATCAAATAAAAATGTACTCACTTTGAAAACTCTGTACAATTTCAGCTGTTGTGTCCATATTTGCAAGGTTTTTAAGTGGTACAGTCACAGTTTCCTATTTTATTTTCCTTTTTTTTTCTGTGGCAGAGTTTTGGGTCTCACCTTCCCACACTCAATACACCAAGTATAGCTCGGCCATCTGTATGCGGCAGCAGGTGTAGGCAGTTATAGGGCCACCAGGTATGAATGGCCTGCCCTATAAAACATTCATGCCATTGCTGTAACTGGGTCATTGCAAGATAAAACGTTAGCAGGCCTTCAGATAATCTCAGAAATCATTTCGCTGAAGGTTTTGATGAAGAAAAGGCCAACAGTACAATTGCAGAGAGTGGCTGTGGCCTCTGATTTCAAGAATAAGGCCATACCATTTGCTGTGTAAAGAAAGATTGACCCAAATCTACATCTAGGATGGGAAGACTAGAAGTTTTCACATGACCAGCCAAGTAAAAGCAGACAGCAAGCAAGGCACAGCTTTCTAAAAAAACCCCAGTGGTAACTGATCAGGTGAGCCTTCCTGAGCAAATTAAGTGGGTGAATTGGAATCAGATTTATTTATTTGGAGTCTGAATTCATGTGCTTCATTTAGTTCTAAAATTAATCTCTTACACTGTCTCCTGTTTAGCAAATCCTTTTTTGCTACTTAACTGCTGCTACCTGTCAAATGCCAGCTGAGACCCAGTATCCTCCAGTAGAGGTATTTTTGCCTTCTCCAGCCAAATCCCCTGTTTCATCTGAGGCAGAGAGCACAATCTGAACTACTATTTACTGCTGTTAGTTTGCTTTTTAGTAGCTGAGAGTTCTGTATAAAGAAGAAAGTTTCCTTCATTCCACTGTAGGCTTTTTCTGGCAGGGGGTTGACAAGCAATTCCCTATGTATGCAAATAATCTTGATGGGGTAAGGCAACACACAGTAGCAGCAATATGTGGCTGTTCCCACAGCCTTGCATCTGAGATTAATGCCCGACTTCTGGTTTAAACTGAAAAAGTACATACATGTAGAGCTGGGATTTCCAAACTTAACTCCCTAAAGCACCAAAATATTTTTAAAACATGTTCTCTACCATTCCTCAGTTGTTAGTGACTGTGTCACAGCCTATTTATGGGAGAGGCTAGCTGTGTGTTGACCTGTTGAATTAAGGGGAAAATCTGACTTTTCAGTAACTGTTCTGGAGCATCAGTCCAGCATCTCAACCCCAAAACTGTCTGTGTTCCCATCCTGAAGAAAATTTCTTGAATGTTTCCATGCTTTCATGGTATTGTGAGTTCTACCTTGCAGATATAAACAACTTGCAACGTAAACCTGACATTGGTTAGTATAACTTTATGTGTATGCCAAACAGCATTATATTGGGTAAGTTTTTTATGAGAAAGAAACAGGATGTGTGCATGGATGTATGAGACTTGAAATAATAGTCAAACAAACTGGTCAGGTCCACCCTGATACAAAATATGTCCTTTAGTCAGCATTTTAAGCACTAGTGAAAATGTACTCCCAAGAAAATACCAATAACCTTGTACAACGCACTTCCACTGTGGTGTTAAAATTTGTTTGAGCTGCAGAGAGCTCAGTGTTTTTCAGTGTTGTGAAGCTGTCTTTTAACACAATCTCACACATCTGCTCGCCAGGCCCTTGGTAGTACAAGCTAGCTTTCGGTGTCTTGTCAAAGAGCCCCCAATTAACCTGCCCTCGTTGCAGACTGACATGATGCATGACACCTTGTAACTGCTGAGAAGATATGATGAGTTGTTTGTTCCACAGTTCATGATAAAGCACAGACTGATGGCAATTAGGCCTGCCTGGGGGTTGTTGGTTCGGTTTTGGCTGGTGCCGAGGGCCTCGTGACCACGAATAAACCACTGCTCCGAAGAGTTGGTGCTGGTGGCACAGTTCTGTTTCGTCACCAAGGACTCTGCCAGAGACAAACGTATTGATACATTCAAATCCTGCAAATATTTGTGCTTTAGCCTTTCTATGTGCTTCTGCAACTGGGAGAGTGAGGGATAATAAGGAACCAATTTTCAAAGAAAGAAGAAAATTGCAGTCATAAGAAGCATTTAAAAATAAACATATATGCACTGAGGAGGAATAATAAATATTTAGTGAACAATTTATGGAATTTTCACCTAGAAAATGTTGTTATCTTATTTGATGTTAGATAGTATCTAGGTTTGAAATTAGCTGATCGTTTTTATTTCTAATCTTGTCACTATCCTAATCCTGTAATAGTTTTAAATAATTCTAGTGTTATGCATTTCCATGATAAAAAACTCAAATTTAAACACCTATCTTGTACATATGCTCTCTCATACTTTTTTTGCAGGTTTTTTTTCTTCTTTTTTCTTTGGCATCCTGTGTTCAGGCTTGTGGTTCACTATTTTTCCGTCTCCTTTACTGACAAACCCCAACTTTCTATCCTTGTCAAATGAAACCAGTGCTCCATTTTTACACTGTTATTTTCCTTTGCTGCTCCTCTCCTTCCATGAACAGTTGTTTAGTACCTCAGTTAGAAGCTGTCCATACCAAAGTAGGTAAAACAACATTTAAGGACTGCACAGTAAAAATGTGCTGTTATCGAAACTCTTGTACGGTCCTGAGGTATGTGAGAAACAAAGCGGTGTTGAAACACTGAAAAAAAATTACTTTCATTGGAAATTGGGAAAAAATTCAGCAGAATTTTTTTCCTTGACTTTTCTTATACCCTGAAATCTCTACATATAATATTTCCATAAGAAGGTACACTTTCACATGTGTATGGATATGTGTTTTAGCAAGCATTAATGAAGATGAAACTTAAAATCTCAATGTGACATGATAAATGAAAAACTGGTTATGATTTGTAGTTGAAAGACTGGAAGCAGATGGACAGCCATGTGGTATATTCACATTGTTCCTTGCAACACACTTTCTACCAGAATTTGTTTTAGCAACAGCACATATGATACACTAATAATATTTGGAATATTTCACAAGACATGAAAGCAAAGGTATTGACTGTGAGGAAAAAACTGTCCTTCACAGGTAGTCATAGAGATCTTATCTTCAGGGATTGTATCAAAACTGTGGCTTCAGATCTTGGAGTAAAGAATGAAAAGAATCTAGTTCTAAACATCTTCCTAGTACTATTTCCTGCTTTGACCAACGGAATCAGCTGTCTTAGTTATGTGAAATATACCTTTTGTTTTGCTCTAAACTCTCTAAATGTATCGAAATAGATCCAGACATTACAGAAAAAACAGGTTCTACATGCTGCTTATCCAGGAGTGGAAAGCAGAAGTAGGAAATCAAAAATCAGCAAACTGACAAACTGAACTTAACTGGGATCTGGGTGAAGGATTTGTCACTTGTAAGCTGGTATGTTTCCTGCTAAAGCAAAACAGAGGAAAGGAAAAAGGTTCTTCTGGAGTACAGCAAGAGTGTACCACGCACTCAAATTGGTGTTATCTGTAGGTTGCTCTATCTAAAGTTTTCAATTTGAAATGTTTTATACATCGAAAACTCAATAGCCTTGTGACAGGGTGAAACCTGCACCAAAGCACAGCTCAGATAAAATGAGGTCTTTATCTGTCAGCTCAAACTGATTTGGTGATTCTGGTGTGCACTGGAAAGACAAGGCGGCATAGAAAATTCTCTTAAGGGAGGCTTACCTGAAAGTCCTGCTAGGTGAGATATGAACAACATCTGCCCTCCTGAAATGGTTTAGACATGCACTGGAAAGAATCAGATATAAGTTGTCAACCCCAGTGGGTCCTGGTAACACATTTTGAGCTAAAGATAACAAGACAGTGTTACCTCAGGAAGCCACTGCTGATGGACTTTAGAAAGGGTACAAGTAAACCAGACTGGGAATAGATGACCAACAACATTATTGGAGAGTGCTGTTGACTATTTAGCCCAAAAAACAAGAATACAAGCAGCAGTAGTCCCTCAGTGGGGACACATCCACAGAGGTCTCCTACCCTGCAATAGGCTGAGGACAGCAATCCTGAGTGGGATGGTCACACATGCAGAGAGACTCTGCCACAGCTCAGGCACCCAAGGAAAGCGCCTCATTCCTGTGCTCAAGGGAGAGAGGCACACACAGGGGTCCTGCCTGGTGTCCTGTGTGTGGCAGCACAGATCTCCAGACTGATGCACACATTCCCCTTAGAAAGTGATCTGTAGGATTTTTGTCACTGTGTTGACTGGTTCTGCTCTTGCAGTTACCCCCACACCACTCTCACCCCCCTAGGGACATGCCTAAATAACAACATCCCTACTGATTTGGTTTTTTACTTCCCCTAATCCTTTACCCAGAGAGTAAGGAGGATTCAGAAAAGAGAATACAGATGTAGTTTTAAATATATTGCCATGCTGACAGAGAGTTCAGTGCTGGAAATGGCACCACCAGTCTCTCATAACTCAGCATTCAGTGTCATATTCTACACATTTCCACACAGAAGAGAGGACTCAGGGATTAGTGAAGCTTCTACAATATCTGTTTAATAAAACTCCATGAAAATCTTTCTTACATAGAAGTTGCTTTGAAATGGAAGGGTGACTCAGCTTTCAGGCTTTCACTTCGTGAAGCTTCAGAGATGAGATATGCCATTTGAGAGCTCATAGAAATGCATTGGAGTGAAAGGACCCAGCTAAAGTGATCTGAATTTTGGAATTTACACTCCAAGAAGAAATATCGTTTCTTAAAATAGATTTTTGTTGTGTATTGGAGAAACATGGAAAGATTATCCCCTCTAATTTAATTACTAGTAAGGAATTGCATAATTTCTTCAAACCTACCTTGCTCACATTTTTTTCTTCTTCATCTGCTCACTTTGATTAGCTAATGTCTCTATTATGTTTTACATTATTTGTTGCATTATCAAATTGTGATAATAAGCTCCCTGAGAAAAAAACTTTGTCACTTTATGTCATTTTGTGTTTTGGGAAGCAGATGGTGGACCTGTCAGATTGTCACTTCCTCTGAATCACTGATGATGTCTCTTTAGAGGGGACCATTTAAAGAGAGAATTTGCTACTTACAGGTGATGCCTTTACTGTGACTGTGTGATAACAGCATAACACAAAGTGCTTTTTTTTCTCTTTGGTACTGCAAGAGCAAGAATATATGGTCCAAATAAAAATTGTCTGAATAAGAACTGTTTTTATTTGAAGCCCTTTTTCTTGCTAGTGATCACACTGAAATGTGGTTTGCAGTCTATATACCATTTTTTCATGTCTAGTCTCATCTAACAAATAAAGTAACCTTGTTGTTTATTTGATTCATAAATTGTTTCAGAGGAAATTTCCCACTGTCATCTACAAGTCATAGGAAGTACTCAACTGAATGCAATATGATACTGAAGCTTTCAAAATAATTAGCATCAACACTTTGATCTTTCCCCATTACATTATAACATAATAATATATTAATTCTAAATCTAAATTAGATGTCAATATAACTTCAGATTTAATCAGTATGAGGGCTTCATCTGATTTCATTGATAGCTTCTTGTTTTATAAGTAGTAATAGCATTCTGCTGCTCTTCTTTATTAACATAAACAAATTAAATTAGTCTTTCAGAAAACAGTCCTATCACTGAGATCATAGGGAAAAGCCACAAAAATGATAATGCAATCATATTGACTTCCAAAATAAGATATTGTTTGAAATTTAAATATGAAAAATATACTTATGATGTCTTGCATATATGATAATGTAATCATATTTTGAATATAAAGTTGCTATTATACTTGGTTTTACTTGGTTGTTGTCTGAGAAAAAAAATTGACAAGCAAATATATATTTGATTTATATAAATATTTTATTTGCTTATGTAAATACTTGCTAACTTTTTTTCTTAATTGTATAAGAATTTGGTTTTATTATCATTTTCCAAATCAACTGCCAATAGGAGGGAATTAGAGCTCTATTGCACAATGTAGCCAATTTAAACCTTCAACCAAGGTGTAAAGAGGGAATATTTCCAAATACATATTTTGAAATTCTCACTATTTTCTTCCATTTTTCATTCTGTGTGTCTGACAGGACCTTGCATATTGCTTTCTGCTTGTAGTGTTTATTATAGTTTACCCAATTCTTAAGAACAGCTTGGGATATTTTTGCAACTGTTCAAAATATAAGAAAATTGGAATTTTTCTACCTGTCCTTTCAGAATTTTACCAGTTTTAGGATGACAATTTCCATGAACAAATTTAGATTATAAGGATTCAGTCTGTCTTTTATTAAAAAAAACAAACAACCAACCAACCAACCAACCTAAAACCCAAACACAAGCAAAAAAGCCCCAAACCCCAGGCTATCGGAGCAGGATTGTTAAGAAGGAACAATATTTCTCCCTATACCTCAATCTTGAAAGTGTAATAGGATAAGTTATCTTAAAAAAGACAGCAGCATGATAGTTGGGATTGCGGGGAAAGGTCTAAGCAACATGTTTATATGAATTTAAATTCAATTTCTCAGCAGTCAGTTCTATAAGCAAGAAGACCTAGGGCAATTTTATTTGCTAAGACTTAAATTTAACACAGTAATCTGTTTTAATATGCAAGGCACTAAAGTCCAGTGCAACAATTCTGCAGTAATGAAAGAAATCTTCTGGTCGTAAAAATTCCTCTTAGAGCTGGACAAGCTGGAGGAAGCAGGTAAGACAGATTTTGGAGGTGAGTAATCCATGTGCATTTAAAGTTTCTGCTACCAAAATGTTACAAACAGCGTTTTGGGAGCAGAAACTGTAAATACACCTCAATGGTTATGTGAAGGTATCACCTCAGAAGTAAAGCAAAATAGAACATAAAACCCCTGAAGCAATTTTTAAGCATGAAGTTCTATTAAACGAATTAGAGTGATTCATCTGTGTATAAAACCCATCGTTCTATCTATCACTAAGTGATTTTGCTGTAAGTCAGGGGAACACATCTGCCTGGTGAATTGCAGCGAACACAGAGCCTCTGATTTAATAAGCCCAAACTGACCAACTCTCAGATGTGACACTGGATTGCACAGAGAAAGAGTCTGCATGCACAGTGAGAAGGTGAGCAAAGTTTGCAGAAAGAAATATTGCAAAATACAGGTTTGCTATTGTTCTTTCTGTTTGTTTGGGGTTTTTTTGTTGCTTATTTTGTTGTGTTTTTTGGTTTTTTGTTTTTTGGGTTTTTTTGTTTGTTTGTTTGTTTGGGGGTTTTTTTGTGGTTTGTGTTTTTTTAAACAGGAAACCTTTGAGTTTTGTTTCCAATCTTCAGGCCAAAATTTAAAGAACCCTATTCCACAAGATCATCAACCCAACCTTCCATAGTAGTTGTAATTATGCATCAATCCAGCATAAAACTGTGTTTCATCTCCAGGCCAGCAAGCTGCCTTCTAGAAAGTAACAAAGCAGTAATTTGGCAATAAATTCAAACTGATTGTGTCTTTAGCCCTCAGTTACCAGGAAATATGACACCCACGGATGATCAGATCTCTTACTTAGGTCCAGGTGCTACTAGTAGGACATATAATATCAAAAGTAAGTATCAGATATGCAGATATGCTGCCCTGAGAAGGCCACTCAGAAAACACTTGCTATGAATATCTTGAATTCTTTTTGTTAATGTTTGGTCTTCTAAACTTCTTGAGGTAATGAATATACAGTGCCTCTGAACTATCCAGACTAGCTATCTAGACTCTTGCCATAGCCACACAATTTAAGATGCAATTGACTTCCATCTGAACCAGATTTCTAAACCAAGCTCCTATTTCAGTCCACTGGTTATGGAGGATGGTAAAGGAAGCCTAGGAGATACCCATAAATACAGGTTTATTTTTGTGAGATCCTGAGGCATCTCAGATGACACAAAGCATTTTTTAGGCTCCTGTCATCATGTGATAGAGGAGGACTGCAGTGCCAAGAGGTTCATCTTCAAGGTGGGCATGAATGAACCCATGCTGCATGATTACGTCACCCCTTTCTGATTTTGGTTTCACAGTAGTCTGCAACACTTCAGAACACCAGACAATAAACCAAACAAAATCAGAAGTCCCTCACTTAATTTTTTTCCCCTTGTCTTGAGAACTTCTGCAATTATTTCACTTGAAACCCTCACTAGTGCATGCAGAATTAGAACACTTGTATGTTCTAAGTGGTTTTCAGCAGAGTGAACAGAACTGCACACAATTATGTTAGCTATAGACACTTCAGGGATTTATGCAGTAAAATAAAGCAACCTGTTTTGGCTGCATTTCTTTTCTAGCAATTTGGAATATCTCTGCCATTTTCAAGCGCTGATGTTCAGAGCAGATACTTTCAGGGAAGCATTCACAGTGGCTGACAGATCTTGTTCCCAGAAGATAATAGTTTTGAGACTGCTGATGTGTAAACATAGTTTAGGTTGTTAAGGCTGGTTTTCCCCCTGTCCATTTACTTTGCATTCCTGACAGTATTACATCCATAATTTTATTGCTAGTCATTCTTTATTGCAAGTTTTAGATCTTACTCTCCTGAGCATTTTGTATCATCTACAGACTCTACAGCTCACTGCAAATTTCAAACTGATTAAAGGGAATAGGAAGAAAATTAATAAAAACAGTCACTTCCTACAGCTGTTATATAACAACTGGTTCACTGGCAATAATCACTTTGAAAAAAACCAATTGTTCTACTAGGTCATTGTTGTTTTATGAGGTTCCTGCAAGGCTTGCTGGCACAATGTTTTCTGTGGTCTGTTTTTCTCTCCTCTCCAAAGGAGGAGGTAATTTCTCTGTAGGTCAAAGTGTCCCCACAAGGACCAATTCACCACGCAGCATAGATGTAGCCTTACTTCAATCTCTTATGTCCATGTCCCTAGGATCCTTATAGGAATTCAGCTGTACTTGGACTCCTATAAGGAGATATCTATAGCGCAGTGAGGTGATATCGCATCACTGCATATACACACTTTTAAATCTGTATTTGTTTCTTAACATGCACAATTCCATTAAACATATTCTAAGATTCCCAAAAGATTTCCAAATCAATATTGCTTTAGTATTGATTTCACTTGTTACATGAGTTCACACATAAACACGTTGAAAGGATACATCAGAGGCAAATTTCAAGAGGATATTAGAGGTCTTCCATTTTTATTTATAAATTATAATGTTAATATTTATGGATAGTGACGTCTTGATGACTATTAACACATACTTTTTCCTACTGGCACTAGTGAGGTGGCAAAATCCAAAACTAAGCCCATGTTTTTTCCCCCAAAAGTAATAGAAAACATTTAAAAAGCTGTGTATTCTGTGCCTGAAGTAATACATGTTATAAAGTAATATTTGCAATATATTTATAGTTAATATTAGAAAAACTGAATAACATAGGCACTCACTAAACATAAAAGTTTAAAAGAAAGCAGAAAAAAGAAATTTTAAAAGATAAATCCGTGGCTGCTGAGATTAGATACAGAGTCTGCAAAATTAAAATGAATTAAATCAACTTTGGGATAAATACAGCTGCTACTTAGACTCAGCTATAAAAATGTTGTGTGCACAGTGAATGATCTTAAGAAAAACCAGCCATATTCAGTGTTGTCAGAGATACAGTCTGAGCAATCAAGAGAGAAAATAGAAAGATCTTTTGTTCACAGCTTTGGTGAGAAGCCAATAACAAAATTGTCCTCTGTTCACAATTTTGTAGTGCAATGTTTTTGTGTGTCAGTGAAATCCTACTAGGAAAGGTAGCTTTTTCATTGTCAGATATCTTTAGCTTCCCAATGGATCAAGGATTTGAGATGATTTTCATTCAGATATTTAGGAGATCCTGAAATGCCTTTGAGATCTAAATTAAGAGATAATATGAATCATCATGGGTCTTCATGTTTGTTTTGGTTCATGGTGATCATCAAATTGCTAATCATGAGGCAAACAGGAGGAAAAGTCTTTTTAAAAAAATGTACCATCTCTATTTGAAAAAGCTCCCGCCATGTACTACCATGTTGGAATCATGAAATACCCATCCTAAACTTTTATTAAGCAAAAATATTTTAAAATTATTAAGCGCAAACAACTTGTACCTAAGTTCTGCAAAATACGTATTTTTAAAACCTGAGTTGTTTTGGTTTTGGTTTTTGTTTGTTTTTTTTTTACAAGTTGGGGATATATTTAATTTACAAAATCACTTCCACTTGTCCCCTTTATGGCCAAACCATCTATTTTAGACCA
Source organism: Pardalotus punctatus (assembly GCA_013400915.1). Taxonomy (NCBI): domain Eukaryota; kingdom Metazoa; phylum Chordata; class Aves; order Passeriformes; family Pardalotidae; genus Pardalotus; species Pardalotus punctatus. The sequence goes on from VZTX01017215.1 coordinate 165,293, forward strand.
TTCTGAGATACTTTGTCTTTAGGCTGATCATCTCAAAATACCATGTATGTTCTTTCAGGCAGCCAGTGATACAAAGCATATCTCTTTCTGAGGTTGGTTCTTGAAACCCTAAATATTTTTATTCCCCTTCCTAGAGAAATCACATATTCTAATTAATCTACTTCTATTTCATCTCAGACATGAGTCAATCTCTATGCAGTCTCTTTATCGAGTAAGGAAAAATACAAGAAGCAATTTCACCGCTGGAGTTTAATGATGCATTTTTTCTTCCCGTTGTCTTAAATCTGTCTTACTGTAAGATTGGGGTTTTTCTTACAGTCACCCAGAGAAGCTAATCCTCCCTTAAACTGCTTCCAAATTATCTTTCACCTTCTGCCTGTCAGATTTCTATCTTCCTAAGATTCCCATCCTCTCTTTCTTTTTCCTTTCCAGCTTTCCTACTTCCTTCAGCTCCTCTTTTTCATATTTTATCTTTGGTGACCCTAACATCTTTATGACCTCCCACAACATATATTTTTCACTTGCCTTTTGAAATCTGATGTTTCCACTCCAGAGTCTGCATATTATTTGGGAGGTCTATGCCCTCAGAGTATCCTGAATGAAACAGCCCATTATTCAAAAGGTAAGTTTACTACTTTTCCATGAAGTAACTTATTTATGTGCCTGTACATTCAGATATTCTGAAACTAGAGAAGAAATATAAAAAATGTTGATGTTCAGTGAAATAAAATTTATTTCTTAGTATTTTAATTACAAACACAAATACCATTTATGTTATATATACCATTCAAGCTACTGCTTACGGTCAGAATACAGCACTTTTAAGGTGTTACCAAAAAAATGCCCATCTCTCTGTTACTTTCAAATACACTTTCTGAGATGCTGATGACAGTAGATACGGATGTTGCTCTCTGCTCAGTGCCTCCAAAATCCATGTTCATGGAGAGCTGTGAATTTTGCCAAACAATGCTGATGAACTTCTACTATTATCTATACTGCATCCACAATCAAGAGCCAGAGTATGTTTGGACTGGAAAATATGTTGCTTTCTGTTCCCTTCCCTTCTCTGAATGCTTTTAGAGGATTGAAAATTCTCCTTAAATAAAGAAAAAAAGCTTCAGGGATGTTTTAATCTGTTTCCACAGATAATAGCTGACATGAAATTGCTGTGCCAGACGGTACCACAGGAATAAATTTACAAGCAATAAAGAAATATCTCAAGGAATCCAAGACTGCACATTATTAGTATATAAATTACACAAATGAAGTAAACATGCTGTTTCTGGGCCTACAAAAACCTTCTGTTCATGGTACTGTCATATTTAAAGTTAAATGTAATTGAATGAAAAGATCATCTTCAAGATGAATGCTGTTATTGATACCTAATGTAATGTAAAATATAAGGAAACTTAACTACTGAAAATTGAAGTATTTTCAAGTGCTTTCATATAGTAATGGACTGGGAATTCTGCATGCATGCAATATGCAGAGTTCTTAAATTATTTGCATATGTCAAAGTGTAGCAATAATCTATTTATTTAGGACAAAACCCCTTTGTTTCAAAGGGTGCATGAGACCTTTAGAAACGGGTTCAGTTCAGAAGTCTTTGAAGAAAACAACACCTTTTCAACACATCCTTCACAGAATGATGGTTGGAACATCTGTTCCTCTGCAAATTTTCTTTAGAGATGATAAAGAAGATGTTTTGTCAAGCCAGAAAGATTAAAAACCAAAGGATCCTTGAAAGGCCAAGACCATCTTTTTTGCACACCTAAAGAAGAATTCAAAAGGGAACTGAATCTTAAATTTGATTAAAAAATAGGTAGTACCTGATTAAAGTTATTTGATTTTGGATCAATTTATTCAACTCTCACTGAGTACAACTGTGTATGTGATAATTTACAGAGAGGTTAGGGAATGGGTTAGATATTATATATCATTCTTTCCTTCTGTCTATATTCAACACATATAGTCTCGTGTTTAGATCTGACTCTTTCCCTTGATAGATCAGACAGAGAAAAATCTGCTTTTATAAACAACATTAGTAAGATAAACTTTATTCTGCTGCCTCCAGAGTTTTCTTAGAATTGCATAGCAAAGTATTTCCCAGTGTCACAAAACACTTTCTGCCTTCTGAGCCCTTGAGTGAGCACATCAAATCAATAATTGCTTAAGCACATGCTTAATTAGGCTAAAAAGCATATGCATTTTGAAACCTCTGCATGAATTCTTAAAAAAATTGTTTAGTGATTTTTAGAGCTTTACCTCCCTCCTGTCTCTTCCCTACCCTGTTTTCTGAGGCACAGAAAAATTTCATTGTAAAATTAACCAATGCATCTGAGTCTAAACATATTCATTATTTTGATCATATTTTTTTTCCTCTGTGGTAAGGGTAGAGTTAGCTATTTTTTATTTAATGCTTGTATAACACCTGATACCACCGCAGATAAAAGATTTTTAGTTCTGGCCTTCAAATCCATCACAATAAGCTGTAGAAGAAATAAAGAGACCGTATAGGGATTATCTACTTGTCATATTTTCCAATACAAGAAGAGGTTATCAAATAAAGACAACAGATTCTGAAGAAGAAAAGGAAGTGGATCCTCTAGCAAAGGCTTTCATGGAATGGTGCTGATCTGGCTTCAGAATTTTCCAAATGTTTCCAGACACTAAGGAAAAAAACCTGTTAGTCATATCTATAAAAGATACCAAAATTTACCTCAAAGAAATCACCATAGAAGCACCGTTCCTAAAACATGATCTGAATTATGTAGGTTGGGGTTTTTTTGTTCCTTTTTCTCAGGGTCTGAAAATTAGAGAAACAAATCTGAGTTTCTCTCTAATTGTATATTATATTGTTATGTAAGGGAAAATGCAGCTTCATATGACCTCTTTCATCATATCACTTCATTTTTTTTCTAGCATATACATCTTATTTTGTGGGGTTCTAAGAGTAAGAACCAGGTATTTTGTTTCTTCCAGCTACAATTGTTTTAAGATTGCTACTATAACTACTTGCTCTTAGCCTGTGGCATCAAGCTTAGAATTGTCACAGCTTTATTGCCCAGGTTCAGTGCTAGCAACCAGGAAGGTGCAAGGGAATACTGAATGGAATAGCCCCCACACTACTTATGAGCTTGACTCAATCTTCAGGTTGCTGTTGACCACTAGTGTTCTATCCAACTGTTCATATATGGCTTTTAGCAAAACTGATGGTTTCTAGCTTGTGGCCATTCTACCATGTTGAATCAAATGTCTGTGAAATTACTAAAGCAACTGGTGGCCCTGCTTTTCTTTTCTCAGTCTGATTTGTGGTCTGCTGTAGAGGTTGGATTTGCTGAATAATCAGTGTCTCTGCAGTTTTTCCCCGATAGTTCCTCAATAATTGCATCGTGTCTTGTAACAAAATACACTTGGATTGATGAAGCAAACTGTTGGTTCTTCCAATTGTTCTGAAATCCATTATCAATTAACTTTCCATTAGCAACAATTTAATAAAAGAAAATCAGCTTGTAACTGGTAATTATACTCTGAGAGCAATGGGAAATATTCTGATTATATGTAAAATATATTTATGTCTTCAGGTTTATAATTGAACTTTGAATATGCGTATTGATAAAACTGAAGTTGTATACTAAGACAGTTTCAGATTGAGGTCCTTGAAAAAATTACTCCCATTACTAACTTTTCTGACTTTCAGTTGAGTCTACTTTGAAGTTGGCCCTGATTTTAGCAACATTTTGGTCCAAATGGCCTCCAGAGACTTTTCCCAGCTTAAAAATTTCTATGTTGTCTTTACAGAGCTTCTGGGCAAGAGTCTCATGAATCACCATTGTAAACAAAGCATCATAGAAGATAAAAACTATCTTCCACTATTCATGCCAGACTGGTGAGAGTGGAAATAAATATCTCCAGCAACTATTGATAACAATAAGTGTAAACACTGTCAACAGTCTGAGTATTGTCATTTTTTCAGGGCTTTACACAGATAATTTTTTTTTCATCTAGAAAGTTTTCTCATCAGATGTGAAGTTGTTCTGGCTGAGTGGTCTTGTGAATAGTCTTACTTGATTCCTTATGTTAAACCATTTTCTAACATCTGACGAAAAAGTCTACCTTGATATTTTGTGCCTTGGAGGAACCAAATTGTAACAGCTCTCAAGAAAGTATAAAGTGTCTTTGAAGATGACACAACAATAAATTATAATAGTAATTGATATTCCACTCTCCACTGACTAAAAAAAGTGGAACATAAAGAATTTCACAGAATGTGCTGTATCTCAAACCAGGAAATCTGATTAATGCAGCAGCACACTAATTAGAACTGGACAAAATGCTTTTTGTCTAAAAATGCCAATTCATCAAGTACCAAGTATTTTTAGAAACTTCTCAGATTTTGAAGAAACTTTATTTGAGAAAGGGAAGTCCCTTTATCACAAAGCCCAACACCAATATAAAATATAGATAGATAGATATAGATATATAGATAGATACATATTTTTCTCATGTTCTCCTTCTTATATAAACTTAAAATGTTATTAAAATCCAACAAACACTAGATATCAGTTTGGACATGGCTTCAATTATGACTATAGGATGAATTAAAATCTCTTTTATCAACCAAGGAAAACAAGTTGCATACAGTAATTAATTTTAAATAATCCCCTCTCAAAAAGATTACATATAAAACTATCAGATGTGACTGTCACACAAACAATTTACCCATCCATACAAAAATATTAACTCCTAAAGTTAATTCCTTTTTTCCCTCGACAGGAAGAAAACTTGATTTGATCTCCTAAATTTTATCTCCTTAAACCCAGCTGCCTCTAGTCCTGAGACATATTAGACTTGGCTTGTACATAAGTACCACACACGATGCAGAAACAATGGCAGTACACTTGCACTGCAATTAGGATTTTTTGTCATATCATTACAACATTTGAGCAAAACATTGGAACATACATTGGTCAGATATCTTGATTTAGCAAAAATGAGGGAAAGACGCAAACCACATTAAAATCTTTGGAAGTGTCTAAAACCCTGTTTTTCTTTAATTTCACATTTGTGGTCTTTTCTCCCTTCTCTGAGGTATTAATTACCCTACAGCTGATTACTCATAGCATCTCCTTCATTGCCAGCATTTCTATACAGAAAACACTAAACTAGGAACATTCTTTGATGAAAAATGTGGAAAAAATCCTTAGTCTTTCCTGACTGATTAAAATATTTTTTGTTTCCTTTATGTCTTTGAAGTTTACCATGCAAGTGCTACAGCCAATGGGAAGCTCTGCCATTTTTATTTTAGATGGCATCAGACCAGAATTTTCTGAAATTTTTACCATATCAACAGGAGCATATGTCTCCTATGTACCTGTTGAATATAGGTAGAAGTGGTCTAAAGTTGAGGTTGACTTCAGATCTGAGCATTAGTTGTTGCACTGTCCCTATCTGTAAGCAGTCTCTGCACTGATTCTGCATATGCTTCTCTCACATGCTTTGTTAAGATTGACTGTTCTGTACAGAAGCATTGATTTTCAATGGAAAATGTCAGCTAATTTCCTTTTGAAAATATATTAACAAGGTTTTCCTAACTTTATTTAATTAAAATATGTAATTTTATAGAATCCTTGATAAAACTTACTACCATTTCCAAATAAAAGCTATGCTGTGTGGAATTACACTGTGAAAATTTAGAGTAGTACTGTTTCCTTAATAAATATGCTTTAATCTTTCAAACTTTAAAAAAAAAAAATAGAAACAACAACATTAGTGAAATATCTGTTCTTGGACAGTTTTAATTCTTTCCTGTTCTTGGAAAACTTCAGTTCTTATTTTTTTCTCCATTGCACCAAGCAAAGTTCTCTTTCACACAGGAAGATGAGCCAAATGCTGTGCTTATTTTCACAAAAGAGGTAAATCAATACAGAACCCATTTTCTTCACAGGAATTATATTGATTTGAACCATCTGAGGATCTAGATCAGTGCAAGTATGTGTTGATTGCTGGTTGTCCTCAGAGCTCTCTGTTCATGACCTCTTTTTCAAACTTGAGTATAGTAGATCTTCTCTGTCATCTAGTAACATAAAAGGTATGAGTTAACCAGGAGATCTTGTCATTTATTCACAGCCCAAAAGTGACACCAAGGTGCTGCAAATATTAGTAGTCAGGAGAAGATTCAGTCCTTAGATCATTTCAAAGATTTTTTTTTTGTCTTAGTGGAAAGGCCACAAGGTAACTAACAGAAGCAGTCATTCACCTGGCATGTAAAGCTTATTAAAATCTGTCTAGTTTTTCTGCTTAGTTATATTTTTTTATATGCTAAGTGATTGAAACAAACACACACATTCAAAAAGAGGTTTTTATATTTATAAATATTGTTGTGTGTGACTAACTGTGTACTCAAGGAAAAAAAATCTCCACTTTGTTCATGACAGTATCATGTTAATGAAAAATAAATTAAAGCTGACTCATTTTGGAATTTTTCCTCCTCAGCCTTGGAAAATATATTATCCCTGTTAAATACTAATTCTATCCTTTACCTTACTTGTTAAATATACCATGCAAGCATATTTTTTTCTTTTTACGTTCTTTTTAGTGGAAAATTCCCAAAATAACATCTACTTTGCAATTCACACATTTCTTCAAAAGTGTAGATTGGGGAGAAAAACCTATTCAAGTAGTAGGAAATTGCACAGAAATATGATGCCTCATAGGTGAAAGACAATACAATTTTTTTTCCCTTCTACAGTGTGATACAATTGAAATTGATATTGTGGATGGCAGTTTTTGTTGCAAAACATAAGTACTTATCTTGCTATCTTAATATCAAACATATTTCATTGTGTTGGTGAGATAGCAGTGATCACCACTGAAAACTGGCAGAGCCCAAGAAGTCATAACTTGTTCAGAAAAACAATTTCCAACTTCATTTGACTTCTGACCTTAATGTAAAAATAAAGCAGTTGTGTCTTTGGAGTAATGTTCAATACAAGAGTGGTGGGACTACCTCGGCAGGCTGCATGATGCCCACTAAGCCTTTCCATCACTCTGCTCCTCAGCATGACTTGGGGAGAAAATAACATGAAAAACCTCATTGGTTGAGATGAGGAAAGGGAGAGCACTCACCAAGTACTGCAATGGGCAAACCAGGCTTGATTCAGGGAACTTTAATTAATTTAATTAATTGCTGCCAACTAAAAACAGACTGCTGGGGTCCCAGACAAAAGGGACAAGGGCTTTTCCATCTCCTCCATCAAAAGTCTCTACCCAAATTTTCTAAAATATTTTTGGGTGTATATTTATTCCTCTCTGCTTTTCTCTGTTGATAACCACATAGTTATACTCTATTTTTGTCACCAAGTCCCATCCTAATAACCTTCAGAAAATACTTTATCCCAAATAAAAATTTTGTGACGTGCAAAAAGACACATCTCTGTAGGCTACATGATAGCTGCTGACTATCCAGTGAAAGTTTCTCCTGAAGATTCTCACTGAGTTTAAGTGACCAGAACCATTCTTTCCCTCCTTCTGTTCCTCCTGTCTAGCTCCACATCACAATCTTTTTCTTTTTTCCCCAAAGCTATTCTGGAGACAAGCATTCTTCTTTTTTTTCCTGCGTACGTTTCTGTGTTCATCTTTAAATACTATTTTATTTGGTTTTTGGGGATGAAGTGTTTTCTCTTCTAAGAAACTGGTACTCTTTGAATTTTGAATGAGAACATTAACATCTACTTATCACAGTTTTAAACACAATAGCTTTGAGATTTGATGTTCCATAATCCAGTCTGAAAAGAAAATAATATTCTAATGTTTCATCATAGAATTTGGTTAAAATGTAGAAAGCCTCAAAGGCTTGTATCTGCACATTTCCATATATTAAAGCATAAAAAGAATTTTTTTTCCCAAAGAGCACTTGTCTGTTTTTCAGTATATCATTCAAGTACAGTCACGACTACATGTAGAAGTCTTATCATGTGAATAGATCAATTATTTTATACAAGTGAAAAAAAACAAGTAGCAAGAGATGTACAGCAGCATATAAAATAAGATAAATTTAAGTTGATGCAAATACCAGAAAATAACAGGTTTTAAACCCAAAAGAATTTTGGAGTACATAAATAAATGAAATAGTACCATCAAGTAAACTGCTAATGCTTTCTATATATTAACTAATATATTCACATGTCTGTCAGCTCCTAACTTACTTTAAGAAATTACTGGGAGAATCCTGGACAGCACACTGTGATTAATAAGTTGGGATAAGTCAGGTTCTATTAGGACAAGGTTTCCTGAAATTACTCATTAAGAACATTAATTTGCAAAATAAGTTTCACAAAACTTTCATCAAATAAATGGAAATAATCAAATAATGGAATATTAGTCATTGACATAAATTTGATTAGAGAAGTCAAGACAATAATTCCTTTAATACTAAAAAATTTTTTACAGTATGTGTTGATTACATTATAATAATGTTTTTCATTACAAAATTTGTCATTGTCTTCAGCTCCCCAATAAATTTAAGCAGATTAAGAAACCAATACATAATATGAACCTCTTTAAAGATCATATAACAAATCTAAGAAGCTGCATCTATGCTAGCATATCATTATAAACAATTCCAAATCCTCAGTCAAAACCTGAATTAGAGAACTGAGGAAATAAATGTGAGTAAAATTATTTTTGCATATTATTCTAAAGGAAACCACCTATAAACCTGAAAGAATTGTCCTTTTTGGCTGGTGCTGGTGAGTGAAAGAGAGTTATTTTAAAAAGTTAGCTTAACCTTGAATAGAAAGTGACAATTTAAAATTAGTCCTTTGATGTTTAATATGAATCTGTTGGAAAGAAAAATACTATTGCAATTCAAAAGGCTGATGACAGGAAATATTTGACTATTTATTCTGCAAATTGAAACAATAACCGGCAAGTATTAAATAGTATCAATTTCTTCAAAACTACAGGGGCAAACTTTCCTGAAATAGTCTCTATTATTTCTTAGAGAATTATAATATTTTGTTTTACACTTTTAACAAATATATGGAATTTAGTTTCTGAGGATGCCTTCTACAATTGTCTCCAAGGTATCCACAGAAAAGAAGTAACTTTAAAATATATATGTATATGCTAGTGTAACTCCTAGAGATTTTCAATTTATTGACATTTTATTGCATTTTAAATTTTTTTTTAGAAATTATCTTTGTGTGAGTAGGGAAATAATGAAACATTTATTGAAACAGCTGTTCTGGAATACACTTTCTGAACCACTTGATATCTGAAATTTTGCTTCCTCTTATGGTTTTTATTCTGCAATTCTGTTGCATTGCTGAAAAGATGTGAAAACCAGGAAAGATATTTTTTTCTCTTAATATAAAATTTATTTCTTCATGTCAGAGGTTTTTGCCTCCTTCTGAAAGAGATTTCTGAAAGAAACTATCAAATCAATGAGTACTGGTCACAAACAGATGATATTTATGTACTGAGTAAAGGTCAAAGAAGGAAATGGACCCTGGCTATGGGTAAAGATTCCCACAGATCAAAGATGTCGTATAAGAGCATGAATCTTAAGCATCTGGGCACATTGATTTTCCTATCATGCTTAGAATAGATCCTAAATTACTTGTTAGTCTAAATCTGATTTTTAACTCTCCAGAGTTAAATCACATAGTCCACCCTGAATGAGGTCCTTGAAGTGATACATAGAAAAGACAAAAAGCAAAGAGGAGTCACCCAGGATTTTTTTCTGGAATATTCTAGTGCTGTTTCAAATTATATTAATGGAATTAATGCCTAAAAATAGAAGTTGCTTTTCTATTTACAGAACACAAAAACTGTAGAAAGCCACAGGGAAAGCTAACAGGGAACAGGGTTATAATTAAATTAAAATTATAAACAAAATAAGTGTTTGGGTAAAAAGCATTCAGTCTGGTAAGAACAAATACAAATTTCTCCTGATCTTGTAGGAATAATCTACAGACAGAAGATGCAGAATGAGAAGCAAGTCTAATTTATACAGAAAAAAATGCCTATAAGTGACAGACTGTGAACTGCACAAGAGTCAATAACAGCATCCAACCTTGAGAAAGGCTGACACCATCCCAAAACACAGAAACAGTGCTTTCTGTAAGATATGCGCAGTCATCCTTTGCTGCTTGAGCTGATAAGGCATCCAATGTCCAGCTTTTGAGTGTGGTAGCCCACAGCATTTGGTGCAACTGAAGAAAGTTCACAAAAAGTAGAAATAGCGATAGCATGAGGCATGAGGAAATGTTGAAATAATTCAGTTTGCTTAAACTTGAGAAGGAAAATCTCAGGGATGATCTTACAATTAACTGCAAATGTGGAAATTGTGTATTCTGTGATATGAACAGAAAAAAAAAGAGCAACAGACAAAGAAGACTATTAAAGCAGTAGAGATTTACACTAAATTTATGAAAACAAAATGTGAGTAGCACTGGGACACACTGCTTTGGGCAAAAAAAGGAGATTTCCATCATAGTGTGATAAAGGATGTTTGTTCATTAATCTATGTAGCCTAGACAAGAACCGCTGGGTTCGACCCGCAAATATAGCTGTATTACAAGCTTGTATTAGTGTGTAGTCTTTTTCAAAAATTGCAAGGGTAGCACATAGTTTACTTAGATTCTAGCAAGCATATAACCTACTTAGATTCCTAGCAAGCACATAATCTACTCAAGGATTTCTGTCGGCACATAATTTACGTGAAGACTCCCAGCGGCTTACTCAAGGACTCCTAAAGAAAACATCTGCCCAGTGGCAAAGGTCAGAGCATGCGCAGAAAAATCACCGAAGTAAGGAAAAAAACCACCATAAAAGAAGACTCGGAAGCAGGGGAGCGCGCGGCAGTTGGCGGGACGGGGAAAACCCCCCCCCGTCGCCCAGCGCTGCAGTGCCTGTTGCTTTGCTTGCTGTAATTAATAAAATTTACTCGATTGGAAACTAAGACCGATTGGTGTGGTCTCTAAATCTCTATAACAATAGTAAATATTCAGGAACAGATTGAGCAAATGAGATGTGTCCTCTTATTCCTGGGTTTGTAATTGTGAGTGGACCACTGGGCCTCCTGGTGCCTCTTCCAGGTCTGCACACTTTGACTGCTGCTCCATGTTTTGTAGGTGTCACTGAAAGTTATGGCAGGAAATTTAATTCTGCTGTGACTACATCACACTGAACCCCGGTTAAAAAAACATGAGACACATTCGTAGCTGCAACAAATTAAAACACTTTCCCAGAAGCAACCAAAAGGGAAGTATTCTCTGATGAAATAGTATCTCACACAAACAAGACTGATATAAAGGTGGATGTGCTGAGTATTTCAGCAGTTTTGCTCTAATGGAAACCTGGTTCAGTCTGTGTTCTACCTGTAAATTTTTCCCATACTGTTTCTTCTCTGAAGTGAAAGAAATGTATATCATTGACAACAATATTTTTAATATTATTACTTATGGAGTATCTATAGATTATTACACTCCCTAAGCAGACAAATATTTATTTCTTCCACCCTTTCTAGCAAAATTAAGGAAATGTAGTACCTATTTACTGCTTTCTCTTCTGCCCATGTCTATTTATATTTACACATTATTTTTATTTTAAGATTTAATCACGACCCAAAATAATTTGAATTTAGGAATCTACAAATTCAGATGATCAGCAATGAAATACATGTTCTCAAAGCCAGGGAGGTTTACATGTTAGAAAAGGTTGTTATTAACCAGTAAGTTGCCATTTTCAGTAAATCATCCAATAGATGACACATATAATATTATATTAAAATAATTATATCTAATTATACATTATCTCTGATTCTTAGACTAGAGGGGATCTTGCACTACAATAGAAAACATTATGAATTGCATTTTCAAGCAAATTCTAAGGAAACGAAATGAGAGAAGATTTATTTTTACTTCAGAAGTCTTCAGACTACAGCATGCATACCTTTAGGTTTACTACAAAACTCCTTCTATAGCCCACAGAGAGAGATGGACTCTTTCACAGTGTGACTTAAGGTAGATGAGTTGAATCACTTTTGAAGAATTCATTTCTCTCCATAGTCTTCCAGAGGGAATTCAGGGTAGCTGGAGAGATTTTGATGCTCATTTTTTAACAGTGTAAAGTAAGGTGAGACAAATCTCTGTGTCTTGCTTGTATCCTGGAAAACAGTTTGATCTATGGTGGTGGCTTTACAATGAATTTAAAAAGAATAATCTAGACTTGGAAACAACTTTTTTAGAGTAGGTCAGTGCTTCCCTATAAAGCTGAAGTAAACTAATACTAAGAATGTTGCATTATTGCTGCTGTAACTATCACACACACACATAGAAAAATTATACTTTCCATCTGCCAATGAAAACATAATTTCTTGACAATTTTGTGTGTTTCACTTACAGCCATTTGAACAAAGGTTTTCATCCTCATCTAATCTGAAGAATGTTTTGGTTTAATATTTATTCTGCCCACTGATACAACAGCAATGCAGTTTCTGTACTGACTCAACTTTGCTGGATTTTAAGAGATGCAATCCTTAAAGTCATTCTCTCTAGAACAGGTCTATGGTTGAGGGAAAAAAAATATCTAAGTCTAGTTCTTATTAAAGAATGTAAATAAAGAGGTAGGAAAGGATAGAGAGTAAAGTTGAAAATGTGTCCCAGAGAGGGTCTCATCCATTCTTCTCCCTGAGATCATCAATCTTTTTTTGCATTATGGTCTTAACATGGTGCCTCCCAATGTCTCTATTACAGAGTTCTTTTGAAGACTTAGCTATTTTCTTAAGTGATTAACTGGGAGCTTAAGCAGTTTTGAACTGCAGCTGTGGAGTTTTAAATATGAAAAATTTCTTATTAATAAGGAGAAGTAAAAATAAGTAAAAAAGGGGAAATGTTAATTGCAAAAACAAGTAGATGGGTTTTATTTAGTAATGTTAATCTTATATAGAAATAATAATAAAATTAACAGCCAGGTCCCATTAAATAAAGGCAATGTCATCAGTCTAAATTTTCTGGGCTTTTTCATTCATACTGAGTTTGAGAATCTACTCTGTGCACAACCTATCTACAGTATACATGATATGTGACGAAAATCTTTATCATGTGTGGAAAGAAAAGTATGCTGGAATTTTTCATACATTTTTTTCACACATGTATATAATCCAAAAACATGGTAAGAATATGGGTCTTTAAGCTAATCTTAAGGTAAAAAAATAGGTAAAATACAATGTCAAAATGAGTAGAAAAATTCAAGATTTGTATTTCTGCAGATGAAACCAGAATTTTTTCATCATGTGTGTCTTTTCCAAATAGGAAAATATGATTTAGACCCTCAACTGAAACTGGAGACAAAGCCTGAACAAAGTGAAAGAAATTTTTTCTTTTATTTTAAATCCTAACAGTGCCAAGAAACCACAACACTGAATCATATTCAAATATCTTGCTGTTTTTTAAGCAAAACAATTAACCTTAAGTTAGGAAAATGTGCACTCCCTGCACCCTGAGACACCCAGGGATGAGTTGGATCTGAAAACCCACCCAGTTCTGCCTACGTTCTTTTAAATATTTTGCAGGCATTGACGGTGTTTTGTCTGAAACTCTAGAATCCAAATGAACACAAGGAATATCATAGAACAGATTCTCCTTCCTAAGTAGTTCTGTTTAAAATATATTCATTTTTCTTCAGAATGAATCATATGTAGAAAGGCCTCCTGCTGTCTTTTTTTAATTTCTCAGGGGGTCTTTATATGTAGGGGTGATAAAGAAGGGAGAAGGTTTTAGATTCAGAAAATAAGAACCTATTTTATACTCTTGCACAGAATAAGGGCAACAGCTAAGCTACATACTGTACATGACTTACTTTCCATTTCAGATTTGCAATGAAAATTGAGAAGAAATGCTGTATTTCTTAAAAGTAATGAGTGGGAATATCTTTTGATATTTATGTACAATTTTACTTACCAGAAAAATATCCTGAGAATAATTTTAATGTTTCTCTTTTAATGAAATGCAGAAGAGCTGTATTTTAGCTCAGTTTTTTCTGCTCTCTCTATATATTTAAATAATGGATATCAGATTATTTAACACAAGGATATAAAATATCAGTTGCTTTGTTTAAGAAGCTACTACTAGCTGAAAGGAGACTTTTATATCAACCAAAAAATGTAGTCCTTTCTCTTCATTTTCCCAAAGAGTGCTTTTCCTCTCTGAAGATAGCTTTTTGTGTCATCAGGATGTCTTAAGACTTATTTGAACATTGCCATGTTTATTGTGTTATTATGCTTTCCTACTTTTATTTTTTTATACTTTTGGTCTCATGTGATCTGCTTTTTCACCTTCTTTGTGACTATCTTTGAGATTATTAATTAGATGTGACTATTTCTTGATTCTCCTTCATTAAAAAAACAGATTAATTGCTCTTTGGCTTATCAGTTTTTATCTTCTTGGTATTTTAGTATCTGTATGGTACACATGGACACAACTGTGGACAGTAATAAGCAAAATTCATGTGTGCACTGGCCTTTTTTGGTAAGTAAAACATTTTCTCTCTCTTCAAATGATGTGGTTTTAACTGTCTCTAAGCCACTCAACAATAATTTATATTTATTTCCAAGTATCCACTACTTTACTGGTCTGGATTTTTTACATCATCGGCATATTTCCTGAAAATATTCCATTTCCAGTCGGTTGTTTCAATAATTCTGAACCTGATGTCTCAAGCTTTCTATTAAATTTTAAGCATCACTTTAATATGTTTCAGGATCTCTTTACATTGAATATGGCCTGTACTATTCAAAATAGTCTTCAGTACCTATCTCTTTGTCTTTTCAATGTAACATGTAATCAGTAAGCCCACTGACTTTCAGAGTAACAGCTGGGATGGTAAGTTTAGTTGTAATTCATACTTTTTGTTATCAATATAATTTGAAAAAAAATGAGACATCTTATATTGTTACATAATTAATATGAATCAGAGGAAAATATCAGTCAGAAATAAAAACTGCCTCATACTAGAATAGTAATTGCTGTGAGATTTCTATTGACAGGAAATGAAGCATTATTCTCTGGAATTAGTGTATTGGAATGGAGATTATTTGATACTCTTCTTATTGATATAGGCAGGAGTAAAAAGTCAACTTTGATTACATTTTTTAATTACAACTTAATCATAACGTGAAACACACACACATCAACTGCAAATGCAAAATTAGATAAATAACATATTGCAAGTGATCTGGAAATAGATAATTGTATTTAAGAAAATACAATGTACTTTTGCTTGATAAACCCTAATCCTGAAGATTGGAGAAAAGATATAATAAAATGAATGGAGAGCAAAACTTTCGAAAACAGCAAGTTACAAGAAAAAGGAGTGCATCAGTCATAACAAACAAAAGATTGGTATTGAAAACACATTTATAATCTCAATGTGGATCTAATATTAATCCATAAGGTATTCTTGCATTTTATACAGCCCTGCTGAAAATTATTAGAAAAATTATATGGAATTGACCTTATTTTAAGATAAAATCTAAAACTAAAGCAAATCAAAGAAAAATAAAAACTACATCAAAGTTGTGTAAGAAAGGGAATATCAGAGACAGCAGTAAAGGCTATGTAAACTTCTTTATATCCCTGGAAATAAAAAAATCATTAGAGATTAAATGATCCATCTGTGTCATCCTTCTCTCTCAAGTATTTCTGAGAAACCAATCATTATTGTATCCAAGGACCATGTAAGCCTCTATCACAGTCTATCAATACTTTCAAAAAAAGTCTAAACAAATGGAAAAGATGCTAGGAAGGCTTTCCTGACACTGTTTTGTGCAAATCTAAGTAAAAGTTTTTCAAATAGTGATAGCAGAGCTGATACCTCTCCCCTTCCAAGCCCTGCCAGAGATTCTTTAGAGCCCCATGAAAACTTGGCATATATTTGCTGTGTTTCTTGGATTGATTGTATGATATACTTGGAGTTCTTCCTCTAAGAAACCCACCATTGTTTAGGGCCCAAACAGTTTTTAATACAGGTCATGATTTACTACATATTTTACAGGACTCCGTATGAAAAACTTACAAAGCAAATGATCGGCTTCTGGTTTTGTAGTTCTGTATTAATCATTCAGTGACTAATTTTTTGCCCATAATTTATGGTAGATGGTAGTTGTTTGTCATCATATGTGATTTATTCATGGTATTTCTTATTATTTATAGTAAAATTCATTGAGTCTCATAATTTCAGAATCCATTTTCATTATCAATTGTATAATACAGACCAACCTGTTAAAGGTAAAGAAGTCAAACACTCAATGACTGGAATGCTAGAGTGTAATATCAGAATAAAACCTAGCTTATATTAGCATTATTTCTTCTCAACACCTTCTTTTAATTATGAAGTTGATTGCATCTGTCCTAGGCATAGACCCTTCATATTAATTGTTAGTCCACAGCTACATTTTCCTGTGCTACAACTAGCTAAAACAAACATTCCTACAGCTTGTTCAGGCTGCTAAAAGTACTTCAGAGGCCTGCTCAAGTTTTAGTAAGAAACTGAAAATTCTTTCCATCCTTGCTATATATTGTGCTCTACTAATCATTATGAAATTATCCAACACTTTCTTCTTCCTCTCTTTTTCCTGAATTATTTTCCTCTGTTCTTTTTGTGCCTTTTTTTTTTTTTACTGGCTGTAAAACTTTATTCGAAAATTGTTGTTTTTATTTCTACTCATGTTTTCCCTGGAATGTAAGTCCTTATAACAGCAGTGATTCACACTCCATCTGTTCCCACAGCTCATTTGCTAGCTTTTGTTTCTGACATTATGTCATCTATTTCATCTGCTTGCTCATTTTGGCACCTCTTGTGTCTTTTGATAACATAGTTGACACTACCAAAGTTTCACATGGTCAGACAATGGGGTTCAGTTACATATTGGAACAATAATCAGTCTACTGGAATCTATACTACATCAGCACCTAGTCATGTTCTTGATCTGTTAAAACTGTTCCCATCCTGTTTTAAAAAAATTACATTAGTTAACAATGTGATTCAAGTGAGACCAATCTAGAAAGCTCCAAATCTACTTTACTGTGCTATGATATTAAAACCCATTGATTGTAAGGATCAAGGGAAATGAATTGAATGAGTTCACTGATCTTTCTCAAATTATATGTCTCTATTCCATTCTAGTCAGTAACCTATGTTCCCACTTTAACATTGAAATGCTCTGTAATCTGTAAAACATACATTTTTAGCACAGCTTTATTTAGTTCTTTCTCTTGCAGTCAGCACTCTTCAGTGTCATTCTTCATGACTGTGGTACATTTATAAAACTGGGTGATCCTGAGGTTGATTGAAACAAGCAGCAATGCCTGGTTTGTTTTTGTTGTTGGTTTTTGTCAAAAAGAGTTCAAATTACAAGTTTTCTAATCAAATGCTTGTCCTTTTGTGATAGAGAAAGCTCTCTCCTGATATAGTTTAGTCAGAGCTCAAAGAGGGGTGTAGCATTACATGCTTTTATGATGTATCTTCAGAACAGTAGGGTACAGTTATTGCACCAGTCATTGCACATTAATTTAGTTTATATCAGTGAAGAGGCTGGGCTTTCTAGGCTGTTAAAATAATTTTTGCTCACACCAGCTTCTAGAGAACAGGGAGATTTCACTATATAAATCTGGCTGCTTAAAATGACACAGGTGAACACACTACTCTGACTGGTGTCTAGGCATTACAGATTTTAGTTATTACTGTTTCTGACATTCCTGTTTATACTCCGTGCTCTGATGAGCTCATTGACTGAAAATTTGGCTAATTACACATGCCAGTCACACTTAAGTAGCTCAACAAGTTCCAAACCCTACTGGATCAAGATGTTACTTCTAGAAGAGGCTACATTGACTGAATCAGGGATTTTCAATCCTTTGCAGGGATGGTTTGAGCTGTTGTTTCTGAAAGTTAGACATTTTTAAACTACTGTGCTTAACCACAAAGTAATTCCAGACAGTCAAGAATTACACAGTCATTAATATTTTCAGACACTTACTATTCAATGGTAATCAAATATCCATAAATACCTGAACTATCAGCAGGCAGTATTTAGTATTTGTCTACAGCATGATTTGGATCTATAGGTGGGAATGGAAGCAAAGAACTAGGAATCTACTGCCACAGCATCCTCACTTTCCCTTTCTTTAAAATCAATAAAAGCTATTTTTATCATTTTGCTACTTCCAAAAAATCCAACCAGTTATTTTTTTCTGTATTTACTCCAAGCACAAAACAAGCAGCTAATCTTTTATTCACTCACAGTATAACATCCTGCTCCTAGACAGCAGAAGATAATTTCTTTCCCATGCTAATGTTTGCTTGACATTACCCAACATGAACACAAATTGCAAAGTAACGGCTCCATGATGAAGATATCAAACTAATTGCTCCTAATCTGTTTTAACTACTGAAGAAAGGATGACTTGAAATATGTACTTTGTGGCTGAGAATGACTACAAAGTTTGGAGTAGTTTATGGAAGAGCCGATTATTTAATGATAAAATTGTACATGTGGAAATAAAGACTCATCCTATTCAATAACCAGTCAGCACAGCATTCAATGATCTGAAGGTAACGATCCATGACAGGTATTTTAGTGTAGGACAGACCCATATAATTTATCGAGTATCTTATGAAGAGGAGAGAATGTATTCTGAGACACTTAAATTTCTTTGTCTGAGTGTTATTAAATCCAGTTGCTTTTTTAGGATGAGAGGAAAAGTACAAATTTTAATTTCAGCATTCAATTTATTGCATCAATCAACAAACTCAGTTTAAGCAGTGAGCTTAATATTCTTTTCTGTCAGGTGTTATTTTAAATCCTTTTCAATGTAACTGATCTTTTATTGTCCTGAATTTATTAAAAAATTAGTACATTTCTATGTACTTTTCTGACATCCTGAAACATAAAAATATATATTTGCAGGTATATAAAATGTATACACCTGTTTGCATTTCTAATTTTAATCTATTTATGTGGCTTATATAGAGTAAGTATATATCCTAGATCTACACACAGATAAACACAGATCCATTTGCTATCCGTTCTGATCCCTTCACCTTTTCCTAGTTATATATCTTAAAAAAAAAAAAAATAACAAAATGCAACTGCTTTAGCTAAAGTACACATGTATATGAAATTCAAAATATATGCAATAGGACACCATCAGGAAAATGACCAAATAAGTATGTTCAAAGAAAGAAAATTAGATGCAACTGATTTCTTTTTAGCAAACAAGAAGCAAAACAAATTTTTTCAATAACAGAATTCACCAAATTGTTATTCCCCCCATCTGACTTTAGGAAGACAGGACTATTAGGTTACTACTTGATCACTAAATCCAAACACCTTCTACACTAGTTTTAGAGGTCTGTTTATGAACTTATTAAGATTTAACAAATACATGAAGTTTATGTGGTACATATTTACCAGTGAAACCTAAAAATCCAGATATTTCTTTTGAAATATTTGTTAGAATACTGCTTACTTCTTAAACTATTCCAAGCTGAAAATTTTTATGGAGCAAGGAGTATAAACAGGAGACAGATTTACCAGAGTGCGTTTGTCGTATCCATACATTCACAGTGCAAAAAAGTATTTTAGATAAAAACAGACTGCAGAATATCATCAAAATCAAGGCCAAGCAGACAAGAAAGGTGACTAAGCTTGGTCATAACAGTGAAATTCACAATATCAAGTGAGGTGCTTACAATAGCATGCAGCCTGGAATCACACTAGTTTCAGAACTGGATCTACAAGTGTAGATGTGCAAAAGAAAACCTGTCCTGAATCCTCTGCATGCCATCAGGTGTCCATTTAACAGCCATAGCGCAGGTGAAGGAGATGAGAAGAAAGGTAACGTCTACAACTGCATGTATGACTGCAAATAGATGTATTTTATCAGATAACACTAACATAAAACAAACCTCTCTTTTTTATGCTCAGAGTCACACTCTTCCTTATTTAATTTAATGCTCTCTGTTGAGTAGCAGCCCATATCAAATAAGAGTGAAGAAAATGTCCTTTACATCGCAGACTAGTTTACCTCTTGGGTTTTAGAGCTTTTTTCTGGGAGGTGAGAATGTGTGCTGGACCATTCTGCTGTTGAAATATATGTCTAGACTTTTTCAGAAACAGTGAAGCCAGTAAAATTAACTACTGAAAAATCAGAGAACATGACTACTGCTACTTTCCACCTCTGATTAAATTAAATGAATTTGCACATATGCATGTAAACACTTGGAGGGGATCCACCGCCTGAACCTGTATAGTCTTTTCTAAGTAAAATCAGTTTAAACTCAGTGCAATTGTACTTATTTCATCTTGTTTATCTAAAGAAAGCAAGTCAAACAGTAAATCACATTCTGATTCCTGATTCAGATAACAGGGAGCATTACAAGTTCTATTTTGAACAAGCACTTCTTTATGTAGTTGATCTACATTTAGAAAAAGTTTTGTCCACTGACAAGAGTATTTTTATGCATCTTGAGGCACTATTGAGCCCATTATATGTAGGTATTCATCCTGAATTTTTCCATGTATGTTGCTTTAAGTAACTTTTTTCTGAGTACAAATTTTACCAAAGGAAAAAATCTGTCAGTGCAGTAAGAAAAAAGTAAATCTTTTGTTCCCCAGACACTGAAAAAAGTAATGTTAAAGAAATATTAAGAGTATTCTTGATCTTGAGAGTTTAAATTTATTTTTTCACTGTGAAGTAATATTCAAAGTGTTTTAGAATTCAATATATGGGGATTTTTACATACTTTTTAAAATTTAACAGACACAACATTTTACCTGCTTTCTGTATGAATAATTACAAGGCTGTTTTCTTGGAAAAGCCCGATATGTTATAGACTCTTTTCTTTTTCCTTTAATGTAAATCATGCTTCATCTAAGTAAACATACAGACTTGTTTGTCGAAAGTCCTATGGATGTATCTAGAAGATGAGTTTGAACTTCACTAACACTGATTGATATCAATAGTTTGACTGCAAGGCCTAGTCAGGGATGTGGCATTGCAACAGAAAAAGTGGACAAGTATCCGTCAATTCTTTAAAGTATAATAATGAGCAAGAAGATACTAAAATAGCTACCTGAATTTTCCTACCCTAATTTATTGTAAAAACACAGCATACTATAGTTGCAAAAATCACTTTTAATGCATTGCAGAATCTTTAGGTAGGTGAATTTCCATTATTCTCAATACTGAAATAATTTAGCCTGAATGCAAGCATAGCAGGCACAGACTCTTTCACAGGTGCAAACAGGCTGAAGGAGATGAAAGTTATTGTCACTCAGTCAGTGCTTTGCCCTCAAGATGTGCCACAAGTTCCTTGTTGCCATGGTTCTGTGTGCTTTTGCTACCTTCTCAGCTTTCAATCCATGGAGTCGTTACTCCAGATTAGAATCACTGGATAATTCAAGAGCAACTTGAAGATGTCTCTAGGATAACTGCTGGCTCCAAGGAAGGTCAGCTATGAGATGAGAAAGCTCAGACCTGTATAGCTAGGTCTTTAAAACCCTGAAGGATGGAAAATGTCTGCACAAATTGTCTGGGTGTCCTGTTCCACTGCCTGTCTGTCCTCATAAAAAAAATCCCCTTATATCAGACTGAATTTACCTTGTTTCATGCCCGTTGTCTTTCACCCTCCCACTGCATACCACTGTGAAGAACCTTCTCCCACAGGCAGGGGAGGAGGTTGTTGGACTCTTCTCTTAAGCTCTGTTCCCTCAACCTCTCTTCATAGTTGAAAGTGCTTTGGCCCCAGCTGTCCTGTCCTGGTGATCCTATACTGAACTTGCTCCAATTTACCCACATCTTTCTAGTACTGAGGTGGGGATGGGAGTGCAAAACTCTACACGTAATCTAACAGATGTTGCTGGGGGGGATAGTCTCTTCCCTTGACCTTCTGACTGTTCTCCTATTAATATGGCCCAGTATTGATCTCCCTTGCCTCCAGATGAAAGATTCATGTAGACATGCTACCTGCTGCCTCATTCCCAGCCTGCTGTCAGTCAGAATCCCTGGGGCCTTTTCTGACAGCTGATCCTCAGCCAGTCAGTGTCCAGCCTGTGTTTTTGCTAGGGATTGCACAAAGTCATGGTTTACAGTTCTGTAGGTATTTAGGCAGTATTGCTGTACAGAGAATATGTATTTGTTACAAAAGAGATGAGATTGCTGCTCAGCTGACTGCTGACAATCCACAAAATAATCAAACATAAGGCATCTGGTAACAAAACTGCATAAGAAAAAGTATGAGAGTTCTACAAGCAGCAGTAGCTGGATGAGAAAAATAGAATATATAGTTGGGTTTTTTAAAGTCCCACCACTAGTTCATGATAAAAGGACCATTATCTTTGGCTTCTTCAAACACAAAAAAGAATGTAAAGGTCTGTGAGAATGTCCAGGAGCTTACCCATTTACTTGGCTTTTTTTGCTCTATAGCGTGCAGCTGCTCATTCTTACAAACCAATATTATGCCCTGGTAGCCAATACAATTCATGTAGAAACGCGTTCTCTGTTCAGACTGAATAGACACACTATCCATCAAATGATGATCTGTGAAATTATGATCATTATCTTTGAAACTTCAATTAAAAAAGACAAAAATTATATCAGGTGAAAAAGAGAGCTACGGGTAAAAACAAAAGCCACAAGGTCATTCACATGAACAAACAGTACCATGGGTCTTGAAAGTTGGAGCAAAAGGAGATTATTGGTTTTGATGAAAAAATATTATAATCTGACAGAATTGTTTCATCCACCAGGATGGTAGAAGGCAAGTCCTTCAAGATACATTGTGATAAAAATAGAATAAAAACAGCAATGAATTTGTATTAGAGCTAGATGGAGACAATTACAGCAAGGCGCAGGCTGCATTTTCCTACTGGAAGTGCAGCACTGTTCCACACACAGATCATAGTTAATTGGTCAAGTTGGTTGAACTAATTATTATAAATGATAATGGATTTCATATATGCAAGTATCAGTTAAAAAAGAAAAAAACAAGTAAATAATAATGAAATTTTTCTGCCTTCCCAAAGAAAAAATGCAAGTGGTTCAGTTTTAGAAAGACAGAACACTATTTCAGTATATGCAAAAGACTGAAACATCAGGAAAACTACTGACAATCACAGACAGTCCATCTTGTTTCAGGCTATTTTGTGATTCTGGTAAACCATATAATCTTATAGCATATATTTTTGTCTTCTGTAGAAATGGAAGAAATAGGTGCATCCTGTCTATTTGGATTTGATATTCAGACTGGTACAGTGTTTGTCCCATAACATACGTTAATAAAACATCTAATATATAGCTAAAGATACTGTGACACACACAACAGCATATTAACAATTTATAGTCATCATTGTCAGCATCTTTTAGAAAGAGTTCTATATAGCTCATAGAATTAAGCAGTTAAGGCATATGGCTTGATAAATTCCTTAGAACTCCCTTTGAGAGGAGAGAAAATTACTTAAAAGAGCACAGGTTCCAGGGATTCTGATCAAAGATTTCCTTGCCATCAGGCATGAATTGCCATGTGGTAAAGGTACTCGTGTAGCAATCATGACAGCAAGCCAGTTGACCTCTGGGTGGATAAGAATAATCCTTTGTAAGTCTATTGCACTGAATAACATGTGTCTATGGTATTCAAATACTGTTTAAGTTTGCTCATCTGGAATTGCCTGACTGCATAAAATTTGCTTTCTTATGTACCTTATATAATGATGTCAAGTTTGATTTTCTGCCTCATACTCATGATTTCAGGTTTCATTATGGGAATTCAGTTTCTGCTCTATTGAATAATCAAAGCTAAGAAAAACTGAGATAAAAGATTTAGTACAAGAGAAAAAAAGATGTGAACATGAAGCTAACAAGATTTGAAATGTTGACTTGGGCAGACTGCTAAAAGAATCCGTATATTTCTTTCTGGTAAAACAAAGCAACTGCTTTGATTATTTTATGGTCTTCCACCAATGGAACATTGGAGTTCCTTAACATTCTAATACATGTATAAAACAATATGTGTTGGTTGTTGACCAAATTTTATTATACACAAATTGTTAACTAGAAAACTCAGGACAAAATGTATGAACAGGTTCACTGTTGCCAAACATCTATGACAGAGGAGGGAAAATGGAGTTCTTCAAAGGCACTAGTGAAGATCACAGTTACTGTGCTATCCTTTATCCTTGCTGTGTATGTTGGTGAGAAGGACCAACTGCTGCTCTGGAGAGGGAAGTAGCTGCAGTGGTTCATCCCTTGCAGGTCTCCAATGACTGTCCTTATGAGCCATCTACCTGTTTAATGAGTTATATTCTGGAGATGAGGGTGGAAATGAGAAGATATCTGAGAATGTGCCTAATAAAAATCAGGATTGACAATTTGTATTATACAGCTCCTCACAGAATCACTTATATGCTGGCAAAGACTTCCAAGATCACAGAATCACAGAATCACAGTATGGTTTAGGTTGGAAGGGACCTTAGAGATCATCTGGTTCCAATTCCCTGCCACAGACAGGGACACCTTCCACTAGACCAAGCTGTTCAGAGCCCCATCCAGCCTGGTCTTGAACACCTTCATGGACAGGGAGTCCACAACCTCTCTGAGAAACTTGTGCCAGTGTCTCACAAACCTTATAGCAAAGAATTTCCTTCTAACATCTAACCCTGCCCTCTGTCAGTTTGAGACCATTCCCACTTGTCTTGTCACTCTATGCCCTTGTGAAAAATACTTCTCCAAGAGGGATTCAGGTGAGGAGCTGGGATCCCAGAAACACCATTCCCCAGCTCCAGTGCCGTAGTTCAAGTGGTTGCCGTAGTGCCAACCACTACTTTGTCAACTCAAGCACAACACTAAGTGCCATGTCCAGTTGCTTCTCTACCACCTCCCTGGGCAGTCCATTCCAATGCTGAAAAGCCCTTTCCATGAAGAAATTCTTTAATTCCATTCTTCCTCTACAGGTATGGAAGATTAGATCTGCTCCATCATGTATTGGATTCAGAAACTTGTTATCAAGATACACAGCTACTTCATGGCAGCCAGATAAACCTTACAGATAAGACTAAGCAAGCACAAAGGCTTCTAAACTTATGGAAAACCCATACCTCTTTCTGGCTACCCTGAGGCAGTTAATGGTACTGAAATCTCACTTTTACAAGGAGCACTGGGATTTTCCAGGCATTATGTTAATGAGAAGTCAGACTCCAAAAAGCTACTTGTAATCAGGCTTTACCAGATTGCTTTTTAATTAAAAGGTTTGCAAAACAATGACAGAAAAAAAGGAAAATAAGTAGAGAAAGCATTTTGTTTTGTCTCAGCTCATCAAAAGACAGATATTCCAGTACTGCTAGTTAGGGAGGACAAAGGAAGAGGGTGGAAAACTATATATACCAGTAAAGAGCCATTAGATTCATAGATATCTCTGAGTGGCAATATGCTTGATACTGTTTTCTGCAAGACTGATCATGGTAGCTGTAGAGTCCTGAAATCGTATAGGTATAATTTAAATCCATAGGACGAAGAGGAAGAGTTGGCACTGTGATACATTTATTCACATCCAGAAGGTTTTGTTACTACTGAACCCAAAATGTTACATTTAACAGCAGCTGTGAGGTAATGGAGTCCCTGTTAGCAGCTCCCTCTACTGAATATATTTTTTGTCAAACTGAACAGGTAAGGAGGAGAAATTCTGTCTAATAATTTACTTCAGTAAATCTTTCCATAAAGGTGTTTTTTACATAGTGATACAATCCATCAATTTTGGTTTGAACAAGCTAATGTTAGTAAAGATTGCTATCATAATAGCTACACTTGATTTTCCCATGTGTTCTACAATCATAATGATGTGATAGTGAAATGCTTAGATTGGGATAATTTTATAATGATGAAGAAATCCCATTAGGTATACTTTCCCATCTGTAATTCTTTTATAAATGTCTATTTTGCAAGAAGACCACTTGTAAAGTGTGCTTTATGTTATTAATGACTAGCTATATTTCTATAAAGCAGTATGCCGAGAAAGCAAAGTAAGGAAGCAAAATCAAACCATGCACTGAAAAAAGCTCATACCTTCCTCCAGCTGCCTTTAGCAAACAGAGAGAAATGAGACTGGGTTTCAGCAACTCAGGTTGCTCATTATTTGTCTGTATCTTCATTTGTTCTTTGTGGAGAAATGGCTCGAG